>JACBWW010000005.1:20325440-20478685 GCA_020086605.1 Lanius collurio | reverse complement strand
CTGAACATCTAAAAAAATATCGCTTCATCTTTCCTTCCAAGTTCATCACTGTCTTATACTTGTTGTAAGGATTCCCTCATTACAACAAATGGTGGAGAATGCGGGCATTCGATGCCTGAAAATGATTTCTAAATGTCTGAGTACACCGATGTGAATTGTGAGTAATTGAACTTTCTTACTGTCTTGTTTTTGGCTGTACTTTCTGACCAGATGGAGAATTCAGAGGAGTTGTGGCTATCTGAGCAACAGAAAAAAATGGAAGTGAAAGAAATTCTAGCGAAACAAAATGCAAAACTGGACCCAGGACATTTAGAACACTTCTTTAACTGGCTTTTCAAAAATTTCTTTTATGTCACTTGAGACTTAATTTTTGATGTTGGTTTTCCTGTGACTAGAGGGGACAATTTTTGGAAAGAAATTGATGAGTTGATAATGATCCAGTCAAGAAGTGGAATGGTAGTAGAATTGATCCTAGCATCCTTTGCAATTGAAGATGCTCTCATAAAGCACATACTCAGTCCCAGTAACACAGAGGTGCCTGTGGCTGAGGTGCCTGCGGTGGAGGCACCCAGCCCCCCTAAAAGCACCAGCTGTAGAGCAGACCCCCTCCCTGTATCAGAGTGCACTCCCCAGTGACAGCAGGCGAGAGAGTGATGACAAAGACGCTGGATGTGAGAGTGCATTCCTAGGGGTCTCTGAGGTATTCTTACAGCGAATAAAGAAGGAGAGCTAGCAGAAATAGCTGCTAAGAAACGCAAAAAGCAAGTTGCGAGAGCAGAGGCACGAGCGGAGAGGGCAGCAGCGGCAGAGGTGCACCCCAGCAATGGCCGCCCCGCACCGCGTGGTGCGGGACGGCCCAAGTCCGAGCCCTGCACCGAGAAAGGCAGCGGCGATAGCAGTAGTCGCTATGGCGACAGCAGTGAGCCACGCTGAGCCAAGCTGGAGCAGTGTGGGGGCGGCGAGAAGGGAACCGTGCTAACGCCCAGCAGTGACACAGCCAACAGCAGCAGCAGTGGCGGCAGTGCCGATGGTACAAGGCCACCCACACATGAACGCCTCACAGGGCTCGGCCGTGAAGCCGCGCGAACACCCAAAAAACATGGAGCAATCACGTGGAGCTCCAGAGGGGAAGTGAGCACAGCACCAAGCGGCGGTGCAGAGGGGGCTGACGGTAGAGCAGCCAGTGGTGGTGGAATTCATCAGCATCTGATGGTTGATTAGCTTGTCCACTGCTTAATTTTGTGGTGAGCTTGCCTCTTTATGTCTTGGAATATCTTAAACCATTTACAAACAGCCTAAATATTCCTTGACCATGCAGCTCCACTTTAAGCCAGCATTAGTGACAGCTACCCACCAGAAGCAGAAGTTGAGAAGAGAAATATAGCTCAAACCTCCTTTATGATGTTAAGTCATTTATTCCCTCTGTCCCAGAGGGGACAGAGCACCCGACCTGGGCGAGGGTCAGCGAGGTAAGAGGGCGGGGCTTTCCATCCCCTTGCTTTTGTCACAGAGACGGGGAAAAGGGGCTACCAGGGGCAAAGCTGGGATAAACAACCAACCAGGTCAGAGGCTGGGCTGCTTGAACCTTAGACAGACCCAACTTAAGAGTCACATGACAGGGACAGGTCCGGAGGGGAGCCCAGGGGGGTCCACCGCAACACAGCATGGACAGACCGGAACCGCACGGCCCCAAACGCAATCCTGAGGAGTCAAAATGCCGCAATCGGAGCACGCTGGCGGCCCCGGCCCCGGCAGTCCTGGCAGCTCCAGCGCGAGAGCGAGCAAAACCGAAAGTAAAAGCAAGAACAAAGGAACTCAGCAAAATGAAAAGGTTTTCGCAGCTAGGGTTTTTGGAACTGTAAAACGATATAATGTAAAGAAAAATTACGGTTTCTTGTTGAAAAACGATACTGGAGAAACTATTTTTGTCCATAAATCTGCTATTGTGAAAAATAACCCCAAAAGTAATGCTCCAAGCTTAGAAGAAGGAGAAAGAGTAGAATTTAAAATTGTACAAAGAAGAAAGGGCCCTCAAGCAGCATGTGTTACAGGCCCTGGGGGTGCCCCTCGGCAAGGTAGTAGATATGCTAGACAATATCTCCATAATCCCTATCCTTTCCCCTATTCCACTTTCCCCTTATATCCCATGCCCCTTTATCCCTCATATATGCCCAGCCCAAATTTCCCTTTCTGGTTCCCCTCACAAAACCAGGGTTTTCCATTTGCCATGAACCTCTTTGCAATGCCGATGGAGGGATGAAAAGGAGGGAGGGAAGAAATTAACTGTCATTTTCTAAGATTCCAACAGGTACAAAAAGGAAAAAAACAAATCCTTTCCTCAGTTTCCATCTGAAGTGTGCTCAAGTCCTGTCTCCCTTCTGATGCTCCAAAGGAAATCTGTTTGGACATTTGGGGACTCAAGATAGTGTCTTCCTTTCCTTTGAAATTGTTTTGTTGTTTATCCAACTGTTTCCAATGGTCTTTATTTAATAAGAAAGAGTGAATTGTGGAGGCGCCTCTCCTTGAAATCCTGGGGGGAGGGACCCTGCAGGGTATGAGTCTGTCCCTGTCCCTGCTCCCATGTCACGTGTGTCCCATACCTGTTCCTGATTGGTTGGTTTGTGTGCCCGGGACCGGGAAGAGAGCAGGGTCCCATGACTGGAGTCTGCCTGGGAACTCCAGCCATGTGGCTGGAGGACTAAATCATCTCTGAACATCTAAAAAAATATCGCTTCATCTTTCCTTCCAAGTTCATCACTGTCCTATACTTGTTGTAAGGATTCCCTCATTACAACAATCTTCTACCTAAATGAATTGAATAACAACAAATGAACATACAAACCCACCAACTAATCAAAAAGTCAACACTTTAATTCAGAATAGTGACTCAAACCTCTTCCTTGAATTTAAAAACTCATAACTAAATAACCACTAGGTGATCCCAAATCCGTACTCTACTTTTTTTTAAAATTTTTGTTTTGCTATTTTTAACTTACCAAAACCATAGATGAGTACATCTCAGAAGCCTGCACCATTAAATAACTTTTAACATAAAGCTTCAACATTTGCCATAGAAAAATTGAGCTTTAGAGCTCTTGTCTACTTAATATCCACAGATAATGTAATTTCAAGCAGCATATTATGCACAGTTTTTGCGAGATGGAAAAGCATAATAGTACAATACATTTTTACCCATTGCTTAAAATAATATATTATTTAGGAAAGACTATGTGATAAGAGATTTGATTTGTAAATGTGTAAGTGTAAAAAAGAAAAAAGTTTAGGCCTTTATTTATTTGGGTTTTATTACAAAATTCTTATTTCAAAGTAGTGGTTTTTGGCTGAGATTTGTTTTGGAATAAAGAAATGATGTACACCATTTTAGCAAGTGGATTTCCTACTGCATAGGCTAGCCTAAAGGTTTCAAAATCCCTGAATAATTAACAAGTACTTACAGGAAGTAGCTCTACAAGGAGTTGATTCACTAAAGGAGGTTTGGTCAGCCTTAATAAAGGCAGGGACCTTGGAGGGTGATTGCAAGTCAAGTAAACATTGAAACAAAGACAGAAAAAGAAAATAGCAGACCCAAGTTGATTGCCATCCCCTACTGAACCTTGCAAGAGAGAGACCTCATCTGGTTCTACCCATCCCAGCATCATTCGTGCTATAAGAACTTCATCAAAATATTTTAACTCTATTCCTCTGTGGAAAGAAACTGCTTTATCAAAACTGCAGGTAAAGCTCAAAATACTATATGAATGTTAATTGGTCTAAGGTTTCAACATTTCTTCTCAGCTAAATTAATAAGTGGTCTGGGTTTATTTAATATCCAAGCTCACGTTTTAAATCCAGTACTCACGCTTGTTGATTCAGTTGTTCACTGTGATACTACTCAAGATTATACTCAGAAAGACCTACATGCATTGTAAGCAAGTCTGTAATGTATGCCTGTGTCTCCTCACTTCCCTCAGATAAAGAAAATGCTCTGTTCTTTGTGTTCTTTGTGCTCAAGGTATTCTGGCTGTTTCAAGATCCTGACAGAGTAACTTTGCCTGACTGTTGTAATTCTTGTTTGGTAGACACATATTGGCAAAATTTGCACTTTGGAAATTTGCACCTATATCAGTAACTTAATGGCTGACCAAATTTTGAAAAATAAGATAGCCCTGAGATTGACTTCTTATTTACATTCCTTTATGAAGTAGGCAACAAACTAGAAGCTAAATGAAGTCAAACATCTCATATTTTCTGTCCATTCTCTTCTATAAGTTTCAGTTAAGCACTGCAATGAGTGATTTACTTGATTAACTTGTCAAATGGGTAGAAGAAAGGGCTAGTTAGCTACACTTAATATGTTGATAAAGGTAGAGTTCCAAGACATCTCTTCTGTGAAAGAACTTCAGTTATTTCTAAAATGATAAATTCTGAGCTATTTCTAATGTCATGTATATAGAAGTAATAGAGCTATTAAAGAAAATGGTGTGAAGAAAAGACCTTGATCCAAATTCATCCCTGGAGTAATTTCAACGATTAGAGAAGAGTCATGCTAGGAATAAAGCTGACCCGTTTTAAATCTCAGGGACTTTTAAAGGCAGTAGAAAAGACAGTGAAATTACAGTTGTTGTTTAAATAACGGTATGATTTAAGACATATGTGAACATATGCTCAAGTGTTCAGTTACTGTGATGGAGCTCAAGACCCTGCACAGAATAAGGACTTTAATGGCTATTAGTATTTGGCAGTTTATTGAAGTGGTACCCAGTACTGTGGTGAATATCAAACAAAGAAATGGTCATCTGGGCATGTTTGGGAGCAAACTAAAAATAATATAACTCTGAAATAACTTGTAACAGAGAGGGTTGTATATTACAGATGCAATGCCAAAGAAGATACCATTTAAAATGCTTCAGAAATACTTTGTGTGTTTTCTCTTTGGCTGATCTTGCATGTAGGCAGGATAAGAGGTTTTCAGGAAGCTTTAGAGGTTGAAGGATTCTTGTAGGGACTGACAATGTGGAAAGTGAAAAACAGTAAGGGACTTCTGTGAGGGACAAACTGGAGACTGCAAGGTACAGCAATTGACTGGCATGTTTTCTTTCAGTGTTTGCATGAGGAAAAGCATAGGACAAGGAAGAGGTAGATAGCTCTCAAGCTCTGATGAAGTGCAGATCTCTTGTAGATATTTTAACTGGACATACCTTCTGATGAGCATGTCTGGGGGTTGTGGTTTGCTTTGTATCTCCTCTGCAGTGTGGCAACAGCAATCAGCCAACAGTGGAGGTTTGTCCTCTGCTGAACAGTGCCCATCACTTCCCAGGGCTGGCCACTCTGATGCTGAGTGTCCCAAAGAAGCCTGTTTAATCTACTCATTGTTTGGGTTGGCAAATATGACTCCTTCCCTCCACTTACTTCTGAAGATAAGTCCCATCCAAAAAACACAGTAGTTGGCACATTGCTCATGTATCATCCTATTGCTGGAAAAACACTGCATTTTGTTGGTCTGACCTTTTTTTCCTTTTTTTCCCCCCCTCTTTTAAAAATTGTTTTGAATTTCTGCTGTATCTGCACCTTGCTGATATCACAAGCTTCATATTTAACATCTCACATACCCTATTTCAGCCCTCAGGCTGGAGAAATCCCTCCCAGGATAGGGTCAATTCCCCAGTTACTAAACATACCTCTTAAAGGTATACAGTTCATGGAAAAGGTTACATTTCTCATCTACAGAGGGATATCACTTCCTAAAGAATTTTGGCAGTGGTCTCAAACTAGTACACAAAAAAGTAGATTTGTATGAACTCAGATCATATGAGAGGAAAAGAGTACTGGAAAAAAATAAGACTATGACAAAATCCACTAATGATGGAAGCCTCAGTTTCAGAAGCAGTTGTAAAATATTTCATATACACATAGCTGTAAAATAGTTGTAAGAGCTGGAATTTTATCTTGAGCCCTGGTAGGCACTGAACAGCTTAATCCTTCAATTCTCAGAGATTTTCCCTTATAATTACCAAGTAACAGTGCCAGGGCCATGACCACTTACTGCACTGAGGTTCAATGTTATCAGAGGAACTACATAAGAGAAAACTGAGCAATTATCTCTTCATCTAGAAGGAACAATAAAAGAAGCAATGCAGACCATGTATTCCAGAATAAAATTGTAGGATGAGTGGGTAAAACAATTTGCAGCTGATGAGATCTACTGGTATAATTAATTTCTGGGTCAAACTGAGCATATCAGGAATCTAACCAAGTTTAGGTGAAAATTTTTTAGTATATAGACTTTTTTAGAGATTATTCATTTTAGAAAGTCACATGCAAAATTCTGCTGCTTGATCCCCATTGGGCATACCAGAAATAGAATTTTCTGTTTATTCTGTAAGGAATAAATTCCAGAGACGGAAGAAAG
This sequence comes from Lanius collurio, assembly GCA_020086605.1. Taxonomy (NCBI): domain Eukaryota; kingdom Metazoa; phylum Chordata; class Aves; order Passeriformes; family Laniidae; genus Lanius; species Lanius collurio. The sequence goes on along the minus strand of JACBWW010000005.1, from coordinate 20,472,276 downwards.
TCCAGCAGAGTTTCTGCTTTTGATGATCTATTTTATGAAAAATTGCTCAATTGGAACCTACAAACACATATATTAATACAGACAAAGAAATTGCACAGTTAAGTTCAAAAATAAAGTCCTATCTCTTATAACAAGATATAGTAATCTGATGTTAAGAAATATAAACAAATCCAAAACCCAACGAAAAGTGAAACCTACAGTCGCTGCTACAAAGAATGACAGAAGCCTCTCTCCATGAATGTCTGTCACTTGAAGTTGAAGATGTGTGAAAAATGCTGCCCAGGCACAGCAGGCATGTCAGAAGTGACCATTAAAAAGAGATCAGATAATGAAGTATTCTCTTCCCCTTGACAGAGATTATGAACATGAATGAATGACCTGGATGATATTACTTGGGTATAAAGAGTTCAGAGCTGCCTGCTGAGCTATTACTTATTAGTGGATGTCATGGACAAAGCCAGGATCACAATGCATCAGGCCTGTTCGTGATAGAGTTCTACTGAGACCGTTTAAAATGCATTTGCTTCCAAATACACCAGATATTTTCATTTTAACATATTATATGCAGCTTTTTTATAAGTAGTGAATAACCTATTGATCACAGTTATTTGATGACACACTAAAACTTGTTATACAAATCTGGAGTTACTTCTAACAAAAAAGTGAGGTATACTGGCTACTCCACAGATGGGAGAAAAAAAAAAATAAGTATTTTAATAAAATTCCTATTCACTCTTCTCCTACAAGATTTAGCATTTTGTTGTGCTGAAAAGGAAAACACAGCATTTCACAGAATGATATAAAAAATATGAGAAAAGATTTGATGTCAAATGGCAAAGCTTGTGGATTTATGTGTACAATTTCCCACTTGAAATTCTATTTAGTCATCTTTTGTTCATTCTGGAAAGAACTACATAAAATGGGTTGCCTTTATTTGCTTTTACTGAAACAATTAAACACTTACATTATAGAATGAAAAGGAAAAAAGTACAATTCATTTTCACTTCACAGAGAAAGTTGAAGATTTAAATCTATGGACTGTCTCTTAAATAGGCCTCATGTTTAAAATATGGCTCTTGCATATTTTGGACAAAATTTATGTGTCAATATACTATTCCCCAAAACAGATAGAAGACCATTCTGCAGAAAGAAATGGCTGGTGGTAGAAATGTCCAATAAATATCTAGGAACTGAAAATAACAGGAACATTTTTTATGTGTAGCACAGGACATTTTATGAGGGAAAGTTTTTGTAATGTATACAGAATTACACGCTAAGAATTACACACTATTTGCCCCTTACTGTTAATGGAAGCTGTTCATATCACTCCCTGCATGTTACACTGAAAGTAGTTTGCTCCCCCAGGTCTAGCAGTTAAAACAAATTTGGTATTATAGACTTTCAACTGATTTAGAACAGAGAGATAAATGGATGTTTAGCACACAGGCATTGCAAGTCACATTGGATGTCTGATCCTAAAACCCACTGAAGTCTGTGGGAAGCTTTCCATTGCTTTAAATGGGCTTCAGATCAGGCTCCCAGAGGGTCACTTGGCAAAGCCACAGTTAAAATATCTGACTGTTTGTATTACAAGCGTCCACTTTCACAGGGCTATAATCACAATCATAAATATTCACTCTGGATTCAGCTCTTGCCATATTCTGCAGGCCAGTTTTCAAAAGTGGGTTTGATACTTCATAAATTATTATCTGCACAGGTTGCATTCTTGTAATGGGAATACACAAATGGCTCCATAGAGACTATTTATTCATGTATATATGTGTGTGTGAGTTTGAGTGCTTGCATACTGAATGCAGAAACACATGCTGAACAACTCAGCACATTGAGGAGATGTTTGCCTCCACAGTAGCCTTGGAGCCTCTCCCCATTTTTTTGTTATATTAACACTTTGACCACCCCTGCGTGACAGCGGCCCCCCACTCCAGCTCTCCTCTGATACTGAGACCTGGGAAGAAATTTTGCCCCCTAAAGAAACCTGTTTAAGCGTGCATCAGAGTGAGCTCCCCAGGCTCCCTCTGTAGGCAAAGGAGATCAAATCGAGGCAGCCTATCACACCTAGAATGAAGCCTGAGATACCAGAGAGAGAACTGCTCCCTAGCCTCCACAGATGTATGGACTAGATCTTCACTGGTTATAATGGGGAAGTGGATTGACCCTGGCTGGATGTCAGATGACCTCCAAAGCTGTGTTATCCCTTCCCTCCTCAGCTGGATGGGAAACATAATGAGGAGCTCATGGGTCAAAATAAGGACAGAGAGAGAACACTCTCTAGTTACCAGTTACCAATAAAATCAAAGTAGGATAATGAGAAACAAACAAACAAAAAAAAGCAACAAAAAACCCCTACCTTCCCACCCCTCTCTTTTTGCCAGGATCAATTTCATTCCCAGTTTTCTCTGCCTCCTCTGTCAGCAGTACATGTGGAGGGGGAATAGAGGCTGTCATCAGCTCATCACATGTTGTCTCTGCTGCTCTTTCATCCTCTGGGGCAGGTCTCTTCACACTCTTCTCCTGCTCCAATGTGGGCTCTTCCATGGGCTGTAAGTGGGTCTCTGCTCCTCTGTGGATTTCCAGGGAGATCTATCCTGCCTCACCGTGGGCTGCAGCACAGGCTACAGGGGAATCTCTTCTCTGGAACCTGGAGCGCTTCCTCTTGCCCTTTCTGCACTGACCTTGGTGTCTGCAGAGTTTCAGTTCTCCCATATTCTCTCTTCCAGCTACCACTGTGTCCATTTTTTTCTTAAATCTGTTATCCAAGAGGCACTACCACTGTCACTGAAGAACTTGGCCTTGGCCAGTAACAGGTCCAGCTTGGGGCCGGCTGGAATTTTCTCCATGGGACATGGGGGAAGCTCTTGGCAGATTCTCACAGAAGCCCCTCCTGTAGCCCTCCACTCCCCTCCACCCCTTCCCTCTCCTCCCAAAACCTTGCTATGCAATACCAATACACCATAATGGGATCTTAGAAAATTAGTTCACAGCTTTAATTTATGTGTTTTAATCTTGAATGGACTTCCAGCTGTGATGTTTGCCTCTGTTGCCAGAAAACTGGCTGAAGCTATTCTTGCTCATTGTAAAGAGGAGCAAATAACTGAAAACCAGCACAGTGAATAACTTTTTATCCTGTTCTTCACTGCCCACATTTTTGTGACTTCCTACTGTCCCATCCACTTCACAGGAATCCTTTCTAGGGAGAAAGGTGTTGTTGCTTCAGTTCTAACATCCACTTCATAAAGCAACTGATTTGGATGATGGTATCCCAAATTCATAATCCTCCAGACACAGAGCAAGAGTGATGATCTGTTGAATCTGAGGATGTGAGCTATTTATCTCTGATACCCTATGTCAAGAGCAGACACCCATTATGCAACAGTACCTTGACTGTGAGGGGGCACTTGGGTCTCAGAGAGAGTAGAAGAATTGTTCAATTGTAGTAGAAGAATTGTTCAATTTCTGCAGAGCAAGATGTGCCATCTGCTAATGTCACCCCTCTAAGCTGCACGTAGCTTCCTATTTTTTTGAGTCTTCTTTAAACTGGAGTGGGCATCCAGGAGCAGTGACTGGCTGCTGGGTGGAGAACAGCTGCCCAAGGGTGTGCTGCCCCTCAGGGGCAGATCAGGACAAGTATGCTCTTGGGAAGCATTGGGTCACCTCAGCTGTCCACAAAGGCCCAGGATAACTTATCAGATTGCGCAAAATGTGGTGTGGTGTCCACACAGAGCCTGGGTAGCTCAGCACCTGGGAGCAAGTAGCAGGCTGCCATAGGGAAGATGTGGTAGATCCATGCCAGATACCAGCCTGCAGCTCTGGCACACTGCGAACATCCTGTCCCTCTAGACAAAGCTTGACCTGCGCTCTCCTGAATTGGATTGCCAGAATGAGCTGAAGGGGAAATGCAGTAAATTAAGCCTGGTTGTGACAGACCTACATAGCTCAGAAGATATGGTCATTCTGTGAAAACAGAAGTATCATTGGACCCAGCTGCAGCTTTAATTTATTCCCTTGGTCAAGAATGGAAGACTTGGGTCTTTATCACATTTTTTTAAGAGAATTAACCTTCTTCCAAAATGCTTTGGCATCTGCTCTTTTATTGTTTGAGTGGCATATTGACTTGTTCTACTCATTATCGAGTACCAGTACCCATATGAACATTTTCCAGATATATCCTTCAAGATCCTTTTCTCTTTCATGTCTCACTAACTCTGTCCCTGGGATTAAACTACCGTCTTGTCTCCTCAGTCAGTTCTGGGAACACACATTAGAACAAAATTGCATGACCTATGCTTTTGTCACCTAGCTTGTTAAATGAGGTACGTGTCAGTTTAATTGCAAATCTTTGGTGGAACAGACTTCAAGTACACAACTTGGGGTGTGTAAATTATCAAGGTTTTACGTTCTTTACAACCTTTCAGTGGGGCCTGTAACAATGACTTTGAATTGACTGACAGCAGTATGTGCTCTACAGCAAAGTTAAAATTGTAGCAAAAGTATTTTATTGTTTTACTTTAAAATTGATTGCTAGGTAAAATGTAAATATTTAATGTAAACATACTTTCATTCTCAGATGCATATGGAAATTGAAATCTAAAAAGTTGAAAAAGCTAAATATCCCTTATGGAAAGTAGGCTCAAAGTTGTGGAGATCAGGGTTTGGTTTTTTGGTATTGCTTTGCTTTGGTTTTGGCCTTTACATGAAGGAAAAAAAAATGTCTTCAATGGTAATTCTCTACACAAAATTAGAGGCAGAAAGCACACTTATATGATTTCGGAGGCCTCATGCTTTAATGCAATGGATGATATTGTACTCTGCATGATTAAGCAAAAACAACCCTAAGAGTCTTTAGTGCTTATATAGTGCTTTCTATTCTGCATCAGCCAATGATTTAATCAACTGTGACTATAGCCAGACAGTAAACATATGTTACTCCTCCCCCAAGAAGCAGTAGATCTACCCTTGTTTGTTGATTCAAGCGTAGTGTACACTCCAACATTATTAGCCAGTCACCCATGCTTTTAAATACAGAGAAGACCTATTTGCTTGCAGAGAGAACTGCAGATACTTACAGGGTAGAGAAGAGACCTGAAGAAGAAAGGTGGCAATTACCCACCTGAGAATGGGAATTATTTTCAGCCTGTAACTATACTGTTAGCTTTTATACAAGAATGCTTTTGGCAAGAAAGCAGTGCCTTGTTTTGCTCCCAGAAGCACAGCCTGCTGAAAACTACACTGTGGAGCTATAAAGCCATTGATACACTGATGCTGTAACATCATTTTCTGGGAAGTCACTTGCTTGAGGGCATGTTTCACAGCATGGCACTACAAAGCTGTGGTTACTTTTGGTGATATGAGTATTACATATAAATGCACTCAGCATGCAACAAACTAACCACAAAGATAGACAGGTTTGCTCTCCAGTATTTTTCTGTTTTTCTTTCTTAGTGTTTCTTCAACACACAGAGGTGCTTGATGCTCCCTTTATTGCACAATTTGTATTCCTTTCCCACCTGCTTTTAAATACAGTGTCACTTAATTAGTGGCTATGCCATAAACAGGGACTAAGAGCAGGAGTTTCCAGGGCATGGATAGCTAACTCACAATTATTATAGGTTATACCCCTGCAGTGAATGCCATGTCCTGCATGAAAATCCAGCACTTCTGACACTCAAGGCCATGCTAAAAGTGATGGGGTTCTTAAATCACACCAAACACTGGGAGCACCCAATCTGTCCCCTCTTCTGCAGTACTTTTTGTAGTGGTGGCTTCATCCTCTTGTTCTTTGAAGAAAAAGAGGAAGGCTTTTCTCACAATTTCCCTGAGAAACATGGACAGAAAACTGTCAAAACTGATTCTGCATTTGTATCAGACTCACAAGGCCTGTTAAATCACAGTTGCTGCATCATTTCAAAGATGTGTTACCATTTTCCCTCTCTTGACCTCGGCGGACCTGCCAAAGCTAGGATCTGCATTTGTCAGAGACTACAAGAGCAGTCATAGTCTTGTACCTGTGAAATGTGAACCTCAGCATCTACCTTCAAAGGTACTCAGTCCTGCACTGTGATTTTTCTTGTGGTTGCTCAGAGGAAAGGTGAGGCTGCAGCTCCATTACCCAAGTGTCATCTTAACAAGTGGTCTTTATAAGTGGAATATACCAGGAGAATTTCCTTGGTTGCTATTTTGTTTTAGCCTGTAGGGCGAGGTTTTTCTGCCTCACTTCAATCTCTATGGATGTAATTGAGCAAATCCTCCTGAAAACCGTCTCCAATGGTATTAAGAACAAGAAGATGATTGAGAGTAGAACAGCAAGTATTTACAAAGGGCTACAACATGCTTGACCAATCCAATAGTCTTTTGTGATGAAATTATTATCTTGGTGAATGAAGGGAAAGCCATGGATATAGTTTATCTTGAATTATTGAATTATTTCAATATCTTGAATTATTTCAATATTGGACACTGCTTAGCATCCTTCTAGACAAATTGATGAAGAACAGACTAAATACATGCACAATGAAGGGGATTGAAAATAACTGCCGACCTCAAAATTGCCAATAGTACAAAATCCAGCTTGAAACCAGTCACTGGTGGTGTACCCTAGGGTTCAGTACTGTGAATAATACATTGTAGCATCTTTATTAGTCATCTGAGTGATGGGAGAGAAGACTTCCTCAGCAGGTTTGCAGGTGATGCAAAATTGCAGGGTGGAATGGCTGAGATGCTGAATGGCTATCCTGCCATTTTGAGGAACCTTGAAGGGCTGGAGAAGTGGGACAGCAGGAATCATGTAAAGTTCATCATTGGGGAACAAAAAGCCCTGTACTTGGGGAGGAATCATCTGATGCACTGGTTCACACTGTGGGGCACCTGACTGGAAACCAGGTTTATGAGAAAAGGCAGGACAGTCCTGGTGGTGGACACCAAGCCAGCAATGCATTGTCACAGCATAGGCTGGGACTATATAAGGAAGAGTGTTGCCAACAGTTCAAGGGAGGTGATCTTTTCCTTCTGCTCAGCCCCATTGAGGCATATGTAGAGTGCTGAGTCCATTCCTGGGCTGCTCAGTACAAAAGGGATACAGAGATACTGAAACAGGCCCAGTAATGGGGCGTAAAGATGACTCAAGCATGGAACATCTGATACAAGACTGTTCCTATTCTTTGGCCCGGAGAAGTTTTCTCTACCAAAAGCTCTAATTGTTGGGTAATATAAGCAATGCTTATCTCTTTCATATTTGTGTTAAAGCCCTGCCTTGCACATTACCAGAAAACCCCCTCCAAAAAAAAAAAAAAACAAACCCCAAACTGAAAAACAACCACCCAAACAAAATCCCCCAAAACATCAGGACAAAACAAAACCCCAAACACACAAATTCTCTGTAAATTATATCCATTTTGGAGAAGTCATTGTTTTTGAAAGTGTACACTTTGTACTCCGTACAATCTACAATACCAAACCCACTAGAGTGAAGAAACAAATAGTTTTTACATGTATTTCATTGAAATCATTGCCAAACAGTTGTCCTGTGACAGCTGTAGACCTTGTCCAGGCATGCTAAAATGGCTGTGAGTGGTTAAAGAACATTTGAGTTAAAATTGTGGAGCTTATAAAGCTTATGTACTTGCAGGGTTGCACCGAGCTATCTCACTTGCACTCTATAGGCACCTCTTTTGGCTATAACTTTTTATCCCTTTCATTCTGAAAAAGTGCAATGCACATTGTGAAATCCCCAGTTTGCCAGGGGAGGATGGCAGGTTTGTATGGAAGAGGAATCCATCAGCATGCAAAAGTTAGCACCATCCTAAGGATGGGATTTGGCAGCTGGGCTGGAGGCAGTCTGTGCTGGAGCAGGAGCTGGTACCCATCCATACCAAGTGTTTAGAGTCCTTGGGTCACTGTCACTGTAAATATAACTCTGCTGACCCTTCTCCTGACCCTATTACTTTCCATATTTGTTATGTGTCAGTGTGGAGACTCTTTCAGCAGCTCTTCTGGGAAGTTCAAGCAAATCACAGTGTCACTACAAGGGCTTCAAAGAGCAGTGCTGACTTTTTGTGGCACTAAGAAGTTTCATCAAGAAGAAGTAATTGTGGCCACTTTCTTGACATAATCTTATGGTCATTCAACCAAGTCTTGGTCCTGAGTTCACAAATTACTTTCCTTCAGTGTCTTTCCTACTAATGTAATAGCAAATGGCTCTATTCTAAAAAGTTTAGAATGGTCAGCTAAAATTTACTCACACAGTGCCTAGTAAAAATGGTGATAGATATATTTCCAGCTGCTTGGAATAATTGAACTTTCATACTGGCGTTAAATATATTACCAAAAGTTTAGGCCAGGCTAATAAATACCAAGTAAGAATAAAAAGTATGATAAAAAGAATGTTCCATCTCAGTCAGGGAAGAAAGGGGGAAATGTGTACTAAACAATTTCCCCCTTAAGTTGAAAGATTAATTGTACTGTTAAGCAAAACTTGACACAAAAATATGTCAAAATGAGTCATTCCTTTCTGTTGAAAAGAACACATTATTCATTGTAGATACCGGATTTTTAGTCAGCCTAATTAGCAATTAGATGATATTTCTAATGTATTTTCTTCAAAGTCCGTTGCTCTCTTTCCTTCCTTTTCAACTGTATTCATGCATTTTTCAGTGCAATATGCTATATAGTACTACACCAGAAAAAGTGTAGATGACAGTCACAGATGGTTATTAATATTGATGTTCACCTAATTAAATATCATAACCCTGAGATGTTAATTTATAACATCTTCAGTAAAAATCTAACAGATTTGAATGTATTATCAACATGATAGAAATAAATAATCTTCACAACTGTTCTGTAGCACTTAGTAATTTGAGGAAACTCAGTTTCTTAAAAATACGGTTTTACACCTGTCAGTTAATTTTATGTTTTTGAATAGAGAAAGCATCTTCCTTCTGTGCAGCTGTGGTACTTTTCTGTACGAATCAGATACTTTTGTTGTAGGTAGTCAGTAGGAAATGCTGGGACTTAAAAATTGCAAATAATATCAGACCCCAGAAAGGATTTAGCACTTTGTCATTAGCAAGTTTCATATCTGATATTAGATAACCCATGTTTGCAGGAATATTTCCTCCTATCTCTTATTTCCTTTTTTGTAGTATCAGATATCAGCTCCTCTGTAACGTTTATCATGCCTATTTACATAACCTAAAACTAGACATACTCTACTATATCTGAAATGCAATGCAGTGCAGCTACATAAAATGCTTTTACATTGGGAAGAGTAGATTGAGAATGCTGCATGTCATGATGCAACAGTTTTTATTTTTAATCAAACAGTTGCGACTGGCAGTTCAGATTCAAGCTAAAGATATTTCATTCATCCTCCATTCCCTGGTGTAACACAACAAAGTCAATTGCAATGTTCCTACCCATCTCCCTCCTCCTCTTCCTAAGAATCAATTGTGTTTGTTCACTTATCGCCTCCTGGATCATATTTCATTTCTATTTTGGAGCATCAAATGTGGTACAGAATAGCTGCTACCTATTTGTAGTAAATTGTTTCTTGCTGCAGATTCTTACTCTTTTGCTGTGTAATTCATATCAGTTCTAATCTAAGGGTCTAATAACACATCAGAGTTTTTCAAATGCACTAGAACGAATGTGTAGTTTTCTTCAGGAGTCTGGTTGGGGTCTGATCCTCTTAAACACCATCTAAATGCAGATTGCTGTTGAGTTCACCTTCTTACCCGGATCTGAGAGAGATTTATATTTACTGTGCATTTTCCTAAATGGCCTAAAACTTTAGAAGTCCCTCCATTGGCAGGTCACCCTCATGAGCTGTTGTGATTATTTTTAGGTAGGCAGGCACTTAAAGCCTCCCTTTATTCCCTGAGAAAGCAGAAAAATTAGACTGAGCAGAAATATAATTGTCTTTACCTAACAGTGATGGAATATTGCTGTTACTCAGATTTGACAGCAAGGGCTTCTGTCTCTGGTCCCAAAGAGAGACTGCTGAGATGACTTTTTTCAGACCAATGGTAATGTAACCCATTTTAATGCAGCAGGCTCTTGAATCCTGGACCTGACTTCTTCTTTCAAAAGTAACAACTAAGATACAGTCAGACTTCTTTTCTTCTTTCATCTGACATGCTGATGTTATGAACACATGGGAGATACCAAGATGAGAGATTAACAAAGATTTTAAGCAACATACAAATCAGATTAATATTTAGTCTAGAGAAAATATATTTAAGGAATTTTGGAACCAGATTTTTTTTTGTGTGAGAAATAACTGGCAAGAAAATACCTAGATTACTACCTTTTTCTTTTCTCTGTGGATATTATTTACTTTTTTTCTATAGGAAAGAATAGATAAAGCAAAACCATAAAATCACTTAATATTTCTCTGTTATCATGAAATATCAAAATTTTTCCTTTTTTTAGTACTTTTTGTTTCAAAAAATGACTGAAAGAATACATTTTTGATACAAAAAGTAGCCTTCTAAACTAGTATTTTCCCCACACATGTGCTATTCTGAGACTGAATATCTTGTCTCAGTAATGTCACTGTCAATCTGAAAATTCAATACAGAACCAGTTCAACTCATGGACCTATGAGTCAGACCACATGCTAACTAAAATAAAATCAAATTGAATAATGTGTTTAGACACTCTGATGCAAAGCATTGCAATCACCAGATTGAAAATGCCTGGCTTTGAATTGAAACTACTTGAGTTTCTTTGTTTGAACTATTACATTTAGATACATCCAGGCACCTTGAAGGAAGTTCCAAAAAAACTCACACATGTTTAGGAAAGAGAAACCTAGATGAGAGGCAATGTTTAAAGATTTTAATAAGAAGTACCAAGCATATGGCCTAAAAATAAGCTTTCATAACAGTTTAGGGTTACCACACCCTCACTTGTATTTGTAACTTTGAACTCTCCTCCAAAACAAGGCCTTCAGCTCCTTTTAAAACTCCTTTCACAAATGGAGGAGGAAGCTGTCCTACCCTCTGAAGCCCAGAAGCATAGACTATATAATTTTCCACATGAGGATTAAGTATCAGAGTCACTGAATATTTTTTTTAAATTATACGATCAAAAAGAATAATGTATTCTTGCATCCAGGGGCTGGAAACTAGACTGCCCATCCTGCAAAGGTGTCCTTTTCAACAAGAGAAAAGCTATACCAGTAGTTCTTCAAAGTGAGACAACCAGTGCTCCTCCTCCTTCACTCCAAAGCACACCCAGAGCTGCACAGCTGCCTACCAACACTGCCACACACCAGGGATTAACCCCCATTCCTGAAGGCAGGACACCTTCAAGAGGGACTGACGGGGTGTCCAGTCTGAATCCCCTCAGCAGATGACAGAATTAAATAACTAAAGTGTTACAGACACTCTGCTGTTGCAGGATCCTCAGATTATTTTTTTTCTCTTTTGAAGAGGAAGCTCCCACTTCATTTAGTAAAGATCACAGATTTGCACTACTCTGGTAATAATCTCTATATTAAACCTAGGTCCTGGGCTTATTGGCAAATGATACCTGATTCAATTTGGGGCTGATTTTTTGACCTGGTATGACAAAGGTGTACCAGGGAAATTAAATATTGGGAAAAGGTGCATAGGGAACATAAATTCCCCCAGGCATTTTGGACAGTGAACACTCATATTCAGGATTAGTGTTTAGGACTTAGAGAGTTATTCTCACTTTAGGTCAATAATAGTATTTTGGACATAACCCATTGAGCTTTTTCTACAGGCACTGTCTTGAATGGAATGGAAGCCCAGCACTGTTTAAGATTTCTGAGAGGATTGCTATCAAGTCACAGAGAATATATAGAAAAAACATTTTTTACATGTCTAAGAACTTTGCCTTATGAACAACAAAACATTTTCAGTAGATGAGTACTGAAAATGAAAGGGACGAGATATTGATAGTTCAGAAAATTAATCCAGTAGAATGACCAGGCAAACAACAAAAAAATGGGCTTGAGAACTTGGAGTTCATTCTCTCTGTCACAGTGCCAAGCAGCTCCTTGTACAAAGAATGGGGATTACAGCATATTCTCTTATCTGTTACCATACGGAGAAGGAGGCTTTCACAAATATATTTTTAGTAAACCCACCAGGACAGAATTACAATTACCCACTGCGGACAGATAAAATGAGAAAACCATCACTGATGCAGTGTTTTTGCTGTGACAGCACTTGGGATCTAGATGGCAATTGCAAATGCAGAGCCTTAAGTGAGTGAGCTCAATTACAACTTCATGCATTTTCTTGATTACATCAACCATTAAAATATGCAGAATAGTATTTTATAAAAGCTGATTTTCAGGTGAACACAAAGAAGGGGCAGCAGAAAAAGAGTCTCATTTTCAGGAGGAAGCTAGAAATCATTGTCTCAGAGTTGAAAGCCAAAATATCACATATAAATTTTAAGTTTGTTTTATACATTTTTATAAATAGTCTTCAAATAAAGCAGGACATTTACTTCAAAGCAGATAACCATTTTATTTATTGCTAGCAGATTTTTTTTCTTTTCTTTGAAAATGGAAAATCTGTGATTTAAAAATCTTATCAGAGGTTGGGCTGCTGCTGCCATTGGGGAGAAAAGGAGCTGTGTGAAGGACACATTGCATCAGGTACTAAAAAAGAAGCCAAAGACTTTTAAGAAAGCACCATGTCAGTATTATGCTCTTCATTAGGGATAAAAGATGCTGCTGTTTGCTTAAAGAGCTTATTATCTTCAGGCAAAAAATGGAGCAAATTTCAGTGTGCAGGTCACTGCTAGGTGTGCTAGAGCTGAAACTCACTTGTGAAACTTTTCCTCTCTTTACCAGCCAGAAATTGTGGTCAGTCTGTAGATGACCATCAGGCAGATTTTTTGAATAAACTTGGAAGAATTTGACCTGAGATAATGCTGTCGATTTCATCATACCTAGCCTGGCCATGAGAATTTTTTATTTGGTGTGTGGTGACCTAAGTAGCTCAAAGGCAGGTGAGTTGGTAGTAAGTGAAGTAAGCCATGAAGAAGATAACTCATCCAGTTCCCTCTTCTTCTTGTAATGCTAATTTATTTTATATTTACACACACTCACATGTCATAGGAGCAGTAGAAGGCACATTCTGAGACTCTTGAAAGTAATTCTTCTTCCTCCAAAATATGAATCAATATACCTGATTATTATCTTTTAAGTGAGAGTCTAACCCCTAATACACCTCATAAATAGCCTTCCACTTTCTCTGAGGAGGATTCAAAATAGTGAGTCTTATCACCATACTTTAAAAAAATTAAAATATTATACTTTCAGCCTCTTCTCTCTAGATTTTAATGACTGTCCAAACCTGAACTGCAACCTGGACAGGCAAGAAACAAAGAACAGAGTTAATATAGGTTAATATCCAAACCACAGGCCCTTAACACAAATTAACTGAGAGAATTATATCTTCCCTGTCTAGGTGATAGCACATTGCAACTCAACCCCTCCAAAAGCCCTTGACCTACTTCCTTTCATGGCCACCTACACCTTGTCTCCCCACAGGTATCCAACAAATCCACTGATGGGATTTTGACATGTCAGGTCTGCATCTTGTAAGACACTCAGTGAAATGTTTCTCCATGAGAAGTGATAGCAGTTGGCCTCTATTAGCTTAGGAAGAAGATGTGCTCCCAACAGCAATGTCATCCCTTTTGACATCAGTGTTTTATGTTATTATTACACATATTTTACAAAGCTAAATCAAAATGTAGCTTGATCTCTAAAATAACTGTCCCAGAGGTATTTTAAATCCTAAATTGAGTAAAGAGAGATCAACAATGCACTCAGGGAAATGAAACACTGAAAGGAGGACAGAGGTTCAAATATAAACAGCGTATATAATAGAGTCACCAACTCTGACAATCTTACACAGAACTGTGCAAGGCTGTCAGAAATGCATAAGAGATGCAGATTTTCTGCCAGTAACAAACCAATTCAGTTTGGAAATTGTGGTCCCTGCAGCAGTCTGCAATCTAGGCTGCAAGGTTAGATTCTTGAGACTGAATTTCTTTCTCCACGTGTATTCAGCTCCTAACATAAACTAATTTCAGTCCAGTATAAGGCCTCTGCCCTTTGCCAAAATATAGGTAGCAGTATTGCTCCCTTTGGGCCAGTCTTTAGCTCTTGTCTGGTTTCATCAGTGCTAGGAACTTTTTTATTCAAAACCTGATGCATGTTAGAAAAGACTGCAATATTGTTCGTCATGGTTAATCTTTTATGATTACTGCAGTTGCAAAATATCACCAGCCTCTGCTGATCCTAGTTTTTAGTAAAACAATGAACATAATGCATTAGTTAATATCCCAAAGTGTTTTGCAAAGTCCCAGGTCGTTTACCAATCTGTGACCTAGATCCATTTGTAATTCTTCTAGGTGTTTCTAGGTCAATTTTGTGCTGTCTTGGGTAGAGGCAATATAACATAGATCAAGTAGTTAATATTTTAACAAATCTGTTGCAAATAAGTCAGCCCTATAATAAACCTCTGCATAGGCCCACTTGTCAGCAGAAAAAAATTATTCAAGCTAAGGAAGTTGATTTCAGAATATCCTTTTTATTTGGTTTACAGTAGTGTTTTCACCCCAAGGTGAGGAGACACTTCTTTTGAAATAGGTCAGTACCAAATAGATAATTATATAAGGAAAAAATAATCTTCAGAAATCTACAGAAAATAAAAAAAAAAAAAAATAAAATATTGTAAGAATAACAGAGGCAGCTAGACAGCTACCATGGTGTACACCAGTGTGTTCTATGGTATCTCTTCAGGCATGCAATACGTGAAATAAATGTGAAGAAAGACATCTCCAAAAGTTGTCTTGTGGAATTTAGTACTTAAAGATGGAAGTAATCCTTGAAAACTTTCAGAAAAGGAGAGCAGTTGCCCAAATATCTGGAGATCACTACTAACAGGAAAACAAAAACCAAGTTCAGAAGAGGCCTAAGAAGAAGAACTACAGGTTATTGTTCATCTAGAGGTGGTACCTTTGTGTTCTGAAGAAAAAAAAAAAAACAAAACAACCTTATGATTTCAAAGTAGTTTATCTTATGAATTATGAAGTAGTTAGCTGACAACTGCAAAGAGACCCTGTGGGGTGGCATCTGAAGTCTGCCATGTCCAGTGACTCCTTGTGCAAATCACTCCACTGATCTCTTAACCATGTAGAGACAAGTGACAAAAAATTGGAGTAGAGTGAACATTAAGTAGTGAAACTGGAGTGACATCTCATTAGGAAAACTCAAGCCAACTCTTGAGTAAACATAAATACTCAGAATGTAAACCACAGTGAAACAATGCATGTATAACTATGCAAATTGTCAGGGGATCCTGTAGCCCAGAGTATGCTCCTAATCTGACTGTAAGAAACTGATTGCCAATCTGAGTCAGGAATGCCAGAATTACTGCTCCATTAAATCTAATGGCTCCCTGAAGCAGGTAATAAGGTGAGTTAACTAATATTAAATTTTGTTCGTCCAATCAAAAATGTAGTGACATCTCCCTGCCCATAAAAAAAATAATTAGAAATGTGATTATGAAGAATATCTGTACTGCACAGCACAGAAGTCCAGAGAGAAACACCAGGGAATTAAAATGTAGATCTCAGAAAAATTTCCTTTCTCAAAAAGATTTCTTGGCACAGCAAGTTAGCGTGTAAGGTGTGCTGTAAATAGTCTAGTAAATTTGTTCCCATTGCAGCTGTGAAAGTGCATTTTTCCCATTGCAAGGAAGTCAGAAACCCCCTTCTGAATGAGAGAAAATCTAAGGGTGTGGTTTTTTCTCTGTGGCTTTATTTTTAGTGCTTGCTTGTATTCTGAACAATAGATTCTTATTTCAATCAAAGTTTGGAAAATAGTTAGAGAACTACAATTACTATCAGCATGAAAGTACCACAACAGTGTACACATAAGTTGACAGGGTGTATGGTGGATAGCTTTTATGACACCATCAAGTCCTATGTTATTCCAGTTCACTGCCAGCGTAGTTCCACTATAACCAGTGGCCTTAAACTCAACAAAATAAACAGGAAGAAGGGATTAGAGGCCCCACAGTGCATGTGCAACATAACAGAGTCTTTAATGTCTGCTTGTAAAGAGCTGTAGATGCCTGGCCTTAGGCAATCAGATGTTAAATAAATGCCCAAAGCAATTTGATATAATGGGTTCTGTTCTGCGCTAAACAATAAAACTGCGCCCTCTCTTTTCTTCCCTGAGAGGAGCTTATTCCAGCTGTCCAAGCAATTTTTTATCATTCTTGCCCACAACACACTTTCTGCTCTTCAGCACTATAGATTTTTCTCTCTGATGTCCTTTATTCCACCTGGAAATACAGATGGCAGAACTGCCTCCAATGCTGCCAATGTGGAACAGATCAGGCATGGCAGCATCACTGTCAGTCATTTGTCACAAGTTCTCCTCTGATCTGTAGTATGGATTTTTTTTTTTTTTTGCTAAATTATTTCCTTCCTTTGGGCATCTTCCTTGCTCTGAAGGACTTACTCTTTCATCATATGTACGGATAGTATTTAGGGAAGCAAGGTGTTCTGTGCTACAGCAGGGACAGAAATAATTCTAAAGGACAGGTGACCTGAAACAATAAAAAGTGGGCAGATGCAAGCAAATTGCCTCAGTAAGCACTGTGATTGTGTGTGATCCTTTCCACCTGCTAATGAATATGCATGCAGAAAATAAGAAACTCTTTTTTTTTAACTCTGTTGAGTTTGCATTGGTAGTGAATAAATCAGGATGATAAAATGTGAAGTCATCCATATTTAAGATTCAACAGAAAATGACAGTTATAATCTGCCCAAGATTAAAAATAGGTTCAGAACCAGAAAGTTTCTGAATGTCAGAAAAAGGAGATCTATAACACTCAGCAAGCATTCAGGTCTGGAACAGTAGAAAGGGGAGTTTTCAGGTAAATGTACAGATGGGATGCAGTTTTCTAAAGCTGTAATTTTCAGAATGCCCATGATCTTGGTGCTTCTTTTCAATCATACTGATTACTTTGTCAGACTGAAAAAACTGTATGTAATTAGAACCAAAAAGAAATTAATCTGAGAAGACAAAGGCTATCATCAAAGGGTAGCATGGTAAGGAAAAAGACAAGGCTGATGATAAAGTCCTAATGGGAACTGGCAGAATAGAACCTCCACAGCTGTAAATTTTGGCATAATTTTGGGCATTATTAGAACACAGTCAGACTTTGCTATGTTAAGAAGTTTGCATCTCTTAAATTTCCTAAAATAAGAATCATTTACAGATGAGATAAACAATTTAATAAATGAAGTAGTTGCATATATCTTCAGCTATTACATCATCCTGGACTTCATTAAAACACTTTTGCACTTAAATGTCAACCCATTCTTAAGGGCAGATCTGGTTTTGCCACACATTCTATCACGTACTGCACAAACTCTGGAAGTAGTCAGCTGTGACATAAACCCAGTTGGATCACCAGACTCAGTATTCTTTTGATCATTGCACCGGTGGAGCTGTATTCCGTGCAGTTTCCTAACCAGCACAGTCAGACCAAGCCTTTTACAAAACACAGAATTCCTGGTTGCTGTGTGATGTGTACTCTCCTCTCAGCTCATTACCAGAAAAGTTTAATGCATGGATTTATTGGTTAACATGGCTGGCTTGAAACAAAAACTGAAATTCAAAAAAATCTGTGTTATGTATTACTCTGATTTCAGTAGCTCTTTCTTTTATTTAAATATTAAACAGTTGTTGCATTTAAATATTATTTTACTTAGAAATATTAATATCCTTAAATCTAGTGGCTAAAATATCTACTTAAAACAGGGAGACAGTAGTTTCAGGTCCTTCCTCAAATTAAGAAATACAGGATTTTTTCCCTGAATCTTGCTAATTGGTTATTTAGGCACAAAACTGGTCTCAGAAAAATAAAATTTCTTGTTTGAGATAAGCAAGTTTTACTTGAGTTTTTCGTATCCTTCCATTCTGATGCCAGACAATTACCTTTAGCACTAAAGATTTAATGCTTTTCTTTTGTCAACAGTTTCACTAGGATGAAATTCAGTCTTCTAGCAGAGAAGCATATGGGGGCAAAATTTTCTACCCTGTGTCTTGCTGTAGCCAGAATCTGAGTTGCAATATTGAATGTCACAGTGGTTTTGCAGTGTGACTTCAGGCTGACAAAGTGTGCACAGCAGCTGTCATTGTTAAAATCAGTGGTTGACTGTGAAGATTAAAAATTACTTTTCCTTTGAGTCAGGATATTCTTTCACCCACACAGCCCAGTGTGAAATTGTGTAAAGATGGTTTGTCCTAAATCTGTCCAACCAAAGTCTACAACCAAAAGTGATATTGTACAAAGTGATTCTTCAGCAGGGATAATGAACCTAGCTAACCCAACAGCATTGCCTTTGGGAAAAATCTTGTCTTGATGTGATCAGTCAAAATCATCTGTAAGACTTCTACTCAGTAGTTAATTTTTTTCCTGTGAGTTGCTTTCTAGTATGTTGTAGCCACTGAACTGATTTACAGTTGGGCAAAAATTGGGGTGTAGAAATCTTAAAATGGGAAAGTCCTTGAGGACAGTCAAGGATGCCTGCTTTCCAGTGCCTGTACCACCACCACATACATCTCAAAGGTCTTTAGCTGAGCCTGAACTGTAGGAGCTTGGACTGGCCATGTGTTTGCTTGTAACCCTCTAAAACTCTGCTATGATCCAGGTTCAACTGACCTACATCAAACCCACAGCTTCACTCCTGCTGAAGTTAAAGATCTCCTGCGTTTAAGACAAGTGGTTGTTGGCCCTGCAGGCAGTAAAAGCACCCTGCAATGCAAATAAGTTTTGTCCTAGCACACAATTGACTGCAAAACAAAAATGGCCAAGTGTTAGGCATATGTGCCAAGATCCTTAGTCTCCTGTTGTTCCCAAACAGGTGGCCTAGCTGCCCTGTAGGAGTGAGGTTCGTTTGTACCTCGTGTTGGTGTTGCTTGACTGGCCTCATAAGGCTACCTGCAGTGCCATGTTGTCTGTGGGGAGAGTTGTGGCCGGGCATGCGCTCGTGCTGGAGAATAAAGCTGCCTGCTGCTCATGCTGGGGGATGGCAGATGCTTGCTCATCACTCTGAGAGGGTGCCCTGAACTCTGGGAAAGAGAGATTCCAATTCTGAGAAGTCCTTTAATACACAAGTTGAGCATTGAAAATGCAACATCACTCTTCATCTAATGTCTTTCTTTAGATTGGGTCTATTTCTGTTTCTATGAATTTCTACTCATCCTGTAAGCTCCCAGTGGAAGACAGGCTCCTGATTTAAATGCCCTGGACTTCTACAAAGACATGCTTCACCTAAAATAGCTAAAGGACCCAAACAGGTCCCTCAAAGCAGGAATTTCTACCTCAGGCCTACAGAGGAGCCTGCTTTATGCAGCAAACAAAGGTCAATATGGGATGTTAATAAGACTGGCTATCCAGGGATGCAAGTTTTGATAAAACAGACTTTAAACTAGGCATCTAAATAGTGCAGGCTTAATCCTAATTTAATTCTGTATCTGTAAAAAACTTAAACATAATATGAGCATGTGGTAGGCCTTTTTTTTTAATATCCAAGTCTATGTAGGTTTGCTTCTATTGAGTCATAGCTAATTAAAATAATTCTTTTGTTCAACTCTAAATAACAAGATTTATTTATATGTTTATTTAAGTGAAAAAAAAAGCTTAAAAAAACAGTCATAAACTTTTGAAAAATTGGATGCATGGAAATACATCTCTGCATATTCATTTAATGAGCTAAAGGGTTACTCAGGGAAAGTCTAAGAGTCTAGTAGAACACTGGTTAATTTTTATTGTCTAGAGAGAAGGAAACTTTCAGCATCAATATTTAAAATTAAACTATTGACCTGAACACCTGTTCCATTTCTTTTTTTTTTTTTTACTTCTTTTATTTCAAGATTACTAATTTTCTTTGCATGGCAGCACTTGGAACAGGTGCAACGAAGCAGAAGTTAGAAGAATCTGTTTGCTCTGATTGCTGGCCAGAGGGCAACACAAGGCTACATAGCAATGCTGAGGGCAAATGAGCAGCTCTTTCAAACTGATCAGTCTGCAAACCACACAACTTTTCCTTCCTGCTTATTTCTTTGTTTGTTGTTTTTTTCAAAGAGCTGAACATATCAACATGTTTTCAAACTTTCTGATTTTAACAGTGAGTCACTGAGAGGTCAGGTTTAAGAACAGGTGCATTTTATGTAAAGAATAGAACAGTGCGTGTGTAGGTGAAATAAATGATGTCATAAAAAGCTACATAGCTCACATTCAGGCGTAAAGAATGGAACTATTAAATACTATATTAAAAAGCTTCATGGAAGTTTGCATGCATAATTTCTTTAATTTAAACTTTTATAATCACTCATTCTTTATAACTAAACAGATTTTGCCTTCTATCTCGACATCCTAAAGTGCATTGCAAACATTTTTTTAAAAAAAGCTTGCAACAGCACTGTAAGGTAGGAAAACAGAAAAAACATCATATGGCTGATGGAAACCAAAACAAAAGGGACAATTTTGTTTGCTCTCATGAATTTTTCATGTATCAAATTATGTGGTATTTTTCTTTAAAAAATCTTATTATATTCCCATGGTCCTTTGCTTGGTGATGAAGCTGTCCCAGGGGTTTCTGATTCTTCTCCTGCCAATATACAGACTAGTGTCTTCAGCTACACATGTGCAATTGTTAATGAGGATGCACTGTAAAACCGGGATGGTGAAATTATTTGGATTTGAAAGAAGTTCTAAAACCTGTTCTCTCCCTAAATTTTTATCTTAACATGGTTTATATTCTTAACCCATCTCCTAGCACAATTGTCCTGTGGTGATGCTAATGCAAATGAGGGGGAAGTGAATGACAGAGAAGGGACAGGAACAGGCATCTGCCTGTCAGAGGGGATCCCTCTAACAAGCCATATGGGATCATATACCATTGCTTTCAACTAGTTTGCTTTCCTAAAAGGCACAAGGATGCAACTAAAACCTGTGTCAATCCTGGACTTTGGGGGGAATGGAAGTTTACATGACTGCCTATGTTTTACACACATAAACCCAATGAATTCCAGAGAATGGGGAAAATTAAAGGAGCTCTAACGTTACATTTCTCGCACAGCCAGGAAAAAACTGGTCTCCCAATGTAGATATACTGCATATTACAGCCACGAGGATCATACCATGGGTGTCTCAGAATGTTCAAATAGTTCTTGAGCTCTGTCAGACTTGCTGCTGTGACTACTTCCCTGGGGAGCCTGCTCCAGTGCCCAACCATCCTCTGGGTGAAGAACCTTTCCCTAATACCTAGCCTAAACCTCTTCTGACTCAGCGTCATTCCATTCCCTCAGTCCCTGTCACTGGGCTCCACAGAGAAGAGACCTGCCCCTCTGCCCTTCTGCTTCCCCCCATGAGGAAGTTGTTGCCGCGATGATGCCTCTCCTCAGTCTCCTGCAGGCTGAACAGACCAAGTGACTTCAGCTACTACCCACACAGATTCCCCTCAAGGCCCTTCATCATCCTCATGGTCCTGCTGTGGACACTCTAAGAGTTTAATGTCTGCCTTATATTGTGGCATGCAAAACTGCAAACACCTCAGTGCAGAGCAGAGCGGGACAATCCCCTCCCTTGCCCGGCTGGTGATGCTGTGCCTGATGCCCCCCGGGGCAGGGTTGGCCCTCCTGGCTGCCAGGGCACTGCTGACTCATTAATTGTCGCAGTACATGAGTATCTCTGCTAGACCTGATTGTGTAGAATGGCTTCAACTTTGGCCCCAAAAAGAGTTTTCATCACGTGGTAAACAGACACAAGTAATTAAATAGGAATGATCATCACTTTCCTAAGAGGAGAGATGAAGGGTGGAGCTGTTGCTGAGCTGAAACTGAGCACAGGCATGTTATTATGTTTAAAGGACTCAGGAATTCAACCAAGAAATCAAAAGGCGTCTTACCTCTTCCAGAACAGAGCAAAGCCAATTTGAGAGAAAATGTAAATCATTTCAAAGAACTAGTCACAGATGTCTCATCATGATAATTAAATAATACATGATCTGAAAATTAACTTGTGACCCAAATATTAGACAATAATAAAAAAAATCAGAAAAAAAATTAGATCAGAATTACATATCAATCAAAGACATTTGTTTGCTTACTTAAAAATATTATTCAGATATAACTATAGACCACAAACTTCGTGAAAACTTTGAATATTTCTTTGAAGAAGGTTACTTGTAAACTCTTTTAAAAATCACAAAATGGAGCTGCATTGAAAAATATCTATTTTTAGATAGGAAAGATGAGGTTTCTGTTTTAGTCTTTTACTGGACACTTCATCCCAGTCCTCAGAAACACGTCTATGGGGAAAGCTGTTAAAATCAACAGCATAGAACAGTCTTTGTTTTTAGAAAAAAAGCTTTTCCTGACATGAAATGATCAGTTCAAAGTGTTCTCACCAGCTCTCAACACTGTTGCTAGCAGCACTGAATTGTTTGCACACAAGAGAACTTCTCACTTGTGCTCCAGGATCTCATAATCTTAAAAACAAGCAAACAATACCCCGAGAAAATAACTCAGATAAAAGAACAAAGAGAAAAGAAAAATTAAAATATTAGTGGAACAAGGGATTATGTGCTAGAGACAGAAAGGTGGGAGAAACTACAGGAAGTTAGCTGATCAGGTGCAGGTTAACATGCTATTAGCAACCCCTGACAAGTTTTGTTTTAGATTAAAAACCTTAATACTGCCAGTTTTTCTCTGAGAACCTGCAGTTTTTCTCTCCAACAATCTGCAGTGTATTTTCAGTATTTTTCCTTACCTTTCTTTGATAAACTGGCAGGGAACCAATACACAAAGTGCATCTGAAAAACTGAAATTATTATTTTTTGCAGGTCCAAAGGAGAAAGTAGAATATTTTGGTAGAAACAGATCAGAAATAACTGTATTTGTAGATCAGCTCAGGAAGAGCTCACCCTCTATTAAAACCAAGAAAACTCAGATGGCTGTGTGCAAAGAATTCTTAAATCTACCTTTTTCCCTGAACTACTGGCAAAGGGTGGGGGGAAAGCCACTGTGTGAAAGGGTGGGCAAAAAGGAGAAGGATGATGAGTAAGATTCCTTCACCTTAGGTCATTGGTTTCCATTAAGCACACACTGGCAGTTAGACACCCTATGACTGGGTAGCTCTTTAAGGATCTAACACTAAGTCATGCCACAGCAGCAAGCCAAAATACATTACTTACAGAAACTTGCCTTTTGCTACACAGCACTGAGGGCTGCTTTACCAATCAGGAGCTCCATTCAGGAAAACGAGCACAATCTGAAAGAAGCTGAGGTTAATACTTAGGAAGACTGTTATTTGCTCTAAATCTAAATGGATGAAAGTGGACTTTAATGATTGCACTGAGATTAAACAAGTTGAAAGAGATGGCATTGTGGCCAGAGGTTGCTCTGCATGCGTTTTCACAAAAAGCACAGGAATATTTATCATCAATTTTTATCCTTTAAGGTGAGGAGGAAGGTGATGAGGGAAAACAGTAGAAGAATGGCTATAGATGTTATAATTTCTGAGTTTTAAATAGCAGCATCCAAATGTGACAATGATTTCCTTTAGGCCAATATGCCTATGATTCCTTCTGAAGAACACTATTCAGGAGAGTAACTCTTAAAGTGCTTTCATAATACACTTGATTACTACTATTGTCCTATACCAATGATATACTTGCATTGACAGAAAAGACAACAGTGCCTGTGATAGTTTGTGGAAGAAGAAAGAGCTAGAGTTTCATTTCAGAGTAGCCTTAGTGTTTAAAAGAGAATTGTAAACTGCTTAAAATCTGGCCAGGTGGCATCAGTTAGATGACTCTAGGTGATGTCAGTAACCTGAAGCTGAACTGATTGGTGCCCAAAGTCCAGTTGGTGACATTATAGATGGAACGTGCTGAGAAACTAAGCACTGTGGAATTGCTTGTTAAGGTAATTTGGGCTGACAAGAAGGTGAATTGACCTATAACCACCTGTTTTTTGTTTCTACAGCCAAATGCTGTGTTTTTCCACTGAACTCCTTCCCATACTCAGAGCTGCTGGTATAAAGCCTTGCTGGTAGTTTTCCACTTTATCTGTGATTTCTTTTCTGGAAGAATGAGATGTTTATAAGAAAGCTGAGGCGAAGGAAGTGTCACAGTGAAGCATTATGGAAATTCAGTATAATTGAGAAGGAAGGAATAACAAAGAAAGTGCAAATGCTGGATGAATGCCCTCCATGCTTCAGAAAATTAAAGTGTGGGTTAAAAAGGGCTTTTTTCCACTCCTGAAGTTTTCTTTCACCATTGGATAGGTAGGAGCCTTACATGTTCTAATCTTTTCAACTTTCATACAGAAGTGCAACTCTGCTTTATATTTTAGGGTTCCAAGTGTCTCTGTCTTGCTGCTCCTGTCGTCTGTGAATCTTCAGCTTGTAACATGCCAAAATTTAGCTAGCCAAGAGGGATTTGTCTGGAAGACTAACTCTGAAAATTACATAGCTCATGTTCTCAACTCATCAGTGGAGGAGTACTACTGCAAAGAGGAAGTTATTTTATTTATTAAGTATTCAATTGTGTTAATATATAGTAATGTCAGCCCAAAAACTCCATTCTGTCAATTGTTAGAGAAAGGAGCCTGAAGTACTCAAATTGTCAAAAAATGTTAAACTCCATCCTTTCAAATGAGTCAATGTAAGATTTATTTCAATAGAAAAAGAAACAAGGCAGAGGGGAAGCCATTTACACAAAGAATGACTTAGCTGTTTATGTCAGAGTGAGCCATACAATTTGAAATTAAAAAGGTAGTTGATGGAAGGGACACATTTGTGTGAAAATTTTAATGACAAATGTTTCCATTTTCCACCTGTTTTTCCTTCTGTTTTTCACAAAAGCTGACACTATAATAGGTCTCAGCAATTCTAAATGCAAGTGAACACAGGGAACAAAGATTCCTTTCAAGATTGGTCATTACCAGACGCAGAAATTTGAATAAATATCAGTGCCATTGCCTACACTTGAAACATACTATTTTTCCCCAGATTTCTCTTCTTTTTCTCCCTTATATTTTCACACTGAGGTCCATTAATTATTATCCAGTGTCATACACCTAGCAGATGTATCATCCTTTTTTTTTCAAGGTTATTTCATAACATCTGAAAATCCTGAGAGTTTTTCATTAGATTAATATATCCTTACTAATGCTTTAGAGATGACTTTTTAAGAGGTCCCATTAACACACATGTGAAAAGTGTGACAAAAGAAATATAACAATTACAAGCCAAAGTCTTTCATCCTTGATGGCTCCTCCATCTTTCTTAGGAGGTGAGGAAGGGATGTGCCTTGATAAAATAAATCTCTTGGAAAATCCCTGTTGAGCCATCTCTGTCTCCTGGGACCATTGCATCCCTGTTTTTACCAGTGTAATTCCCATGCATGACCCAGCATCTTAACTCCATGCAGCACCTAGGAGAAGCTGCTTGCAATATTGCTGACAGAACTTGTACTTCAGAATCGAAGACCAAGTTTTGTAATTCTGGCCTATTTTTATCACTGCTTAGGCTTAAATTATGAACCCATGGTCAAAGTTAGTCACTTACTTGAACTCTTTCTCAAAATTTTGTCAGAAGAGGAGCTGAGCCTAATAAGTTGATAACTCTTTCCCTCACACAGGGCTCTGCCTATGTAAATTTGATTTCTCATCTGTTTGGAGTAACATGAAATTCTGTTTCTCTAATGCTTGAGAGTTTTGCTGTAAAGTATAGCCATGATTTAACTGTGTTCTTTTTTCCTAATTGGAATTCCTTCTCCTCCCATCATCAGCTTTCAGGATCAGCTGCTAACAGACAGCTCCTCCATTATCTCCTTACCTGTTCTGGCACAAAAATTCCCTGCCCCATCACCTCTCTCCTGTACATGTGGGGTAGGACACTCTCATTCCCTTCAATCATGTCCTGTTCATCTACTTCATGACTGCCAGATCTGAGCTTGATGTCTTTGAAAAAGAAAATCAAACCTGGTAAAGAGGTCGTAAATCATGCCAAAAGAGAGAAAACTATAAATCTGAAACCCTTGACATCAGAGGGAGTAGTTGCAGATAAAAAGTGCTTACAAAAAAATAATTATCTCAGCTCCTCAGGCAGAAGTCAAGATAAGCAGTTAGGGGAGGTGATGCTCTTGATATCACAATCTACAGAACACACAGTATTCATGTAGGAACCAAGGCATCATACTCCTAATCTCAAAATAGTTTGAGTCAATCAGTCATTGCCCCAGTGAGGAAAGCAGAACTAAAATATTTTGCATTCAGAAAGCAACTAGCTGAATACCAACCACTTACATTTTGTGACAGGTGTCATAGAAGGTTGTAACACACAATACCATGTCAAAAAAAAACATATAACAACATGGAAGGAGTATTGGGTCTTGGATATTGTTGGCCAAATCATGCCTTTTTTCTTGTTGTTCTCATTCCAACACAGGAACACACAGAACTCTTCAAATGTCACAGTAAAAAAAAAAAATGGATAAATCACATTTGTGTGAATATAAAATTCAGATCCTCTGTCAAAGACTCAAGATCACATTGGGAAGCAAGAAACAACAGCTGTCACAGTCCTTCCATGCTGAAATGAATATAAATTTAGGGAGTAAAGAGGAGCTGGAAAAGAAAATACACAGTACAAGTCTAAATCAGAACTGTACTCTAGGAAATTCTATTTTGAATGGAGGGACAGATTAGGGAGTGAGAAAGACATGGAAATGTGAACTAGAGATAGGAACTGAATAAAAATCTAGCCACCCTTGGAGGCAGTGTATTTGAAGTTACACAACTGTATTTCAGCAGAAAAGGAGCAAAATTGCAAGACTGCAGAAGAAATATCATGCCTCAAGGAAATAAAGAAGACCCTGGGAAGGATATTTCCTTAAATGTTAATTTCAGTAAAATAAAAATATTGAAAGGAGAAGTAAAGGAGCATGAAATAGAAGAAAATCCCTGCAAGAAAAAGATAATCACAGGTTTCTTGAAGACTTGGTGGGAGTTTCTGGTTTTATGGTAGGAAAAGTGAAAAGTAATAAAAGTTGGGATCAATCTAATCTAATCTCACCTAGTTTCCTCTCTAGGCAATCTGGAGGAATAAGCACTTTTAAAAGGCATCTCACCCCATCTTCTACAAGTCTTAGGTAAATCAGACTAGTGGTGGCTTAAAAGTTCCTGTGTCTCTTTGTCAGCCAAAAGAAGAATGTAAAGTGACTAACCCAGATGAAAATATCTAGACTGCAGATGTCCACATATGATTTCCCAAAGTGGCTAAAACTCCTCAGGGAAATTTGAGAACAAAAAGCTATGAGAAGAACGGTTTACACAGGTGTTCACAAGGTCCAACTTCAGCATCTCATGCTGATATGTAAACTCAAGCTGTTTTATATTCATATTGGACAGACTTCGGTGTTTGAAGTACAGGTAGAAATCAGAAGGTGAAAAAAGCAAACAGGAGCCAACTAACTCACAACAGACGTGCTAAAATGTACCTTACATCACTTTCCTAATGAAAACATGAGTTGAACAGTATAGTCTGCAGAATACAAGATTTCTCCTGTTAATTAAAACCACAAAACTATCAGAGAACCCAGAAGTAACACTATACTCTGGAGAAGTGAAGGTCATTTGAAATGTAACTAGGAGGAGCAGAACAGTGCAAAACAGCAGACTAGGTTCAGGGCTCAAGTGTGTTATTCAATCCAAATCACAAAGAAGGATCTTTGGGAGTATTCTCCACTTCTTTCATTCATGTTAGAGGGTTTTCTTGGCTAATGGTAATTATTGTCTCTTTTTCCTTTCACACTGTTATTACCAGCACTAAACGCAGATCTCTGCAGAGTTTTATCCTGCTACATTGACACAGAAATAGGAAATGAACAACAGCAGAAGAAAGCTGAATTGTTTTACCTCTGATAGCAAAGCTAATACATAGCTGAGAAAACTAAAACTCAATAATACAGTTGGAAGTATTAAGTTCTTCTGGTTTTCATGAGAAAGACCAATAGGAAAAAATGAAGACATCATTATCTGCAGTCCAGCTTTAGCTGAATCAGAAGGGAATGTGTGACATAAGCTTGTGTCCTGGATTTTGACACTTAGGTGCCCAAATGAAGCTAAGTGAAAAATAAGTGCTCTCACAAAAATATTAAGAAAAATGCTTAGCAGAACTGCTTAGTAAAAATACTTAGTGGCAGCAAAAGACTGAATGGAGAGTCATGGTATTCAGCAGCCATTTCTGTGAGCTGTGCTTACTTTCTTTTGTGGCACCCTGGTCATAAAACACTATGGTCATGTTTTCTGTCTGTCAGTGTAAGTATTTTATGAATGCCTACAAAACAGAATAGCTTTGGCCGGAAGGAGTGAGAGAAGTCATGTTTATCTGGGAGGCAGGTGATACAGTTCAGAATATTTTCAGAGCTGAAACTGAAATGACTACCCGCACAGACAGTGGCCCTAAAGCTGGACCGCTAGGTTTAGGTGAGGAACTGCATGATGCCAGACCTGAAAAGTGTGTCCTGAGCTTCCTGATTTAAAGAACTTCCAGAGATAAAAATGAACAGGACTCCAACCCCATTTTCAGGTCTCATCAGAGACCAGTGCAAGCAGAATACGTAGCAGCTCAAGATTTTGTCTTTCCTAGACAAGCATTTAGGGAAGCATAGTTTATTGGTTTCAATTACCTCCAGACCTAATCAGAAGTTAAGTAAAAATATCTACACTTTTTAAAACAGTGACTGCTGTGGTGAGTGGTCAGTTTTCAGGTACCCCATTTCTGGGGAGAAACTGCTAGGGCACTGCAGTACAGCACGGAATCCCAGCACAGTGTGTGAGTGTGTCTAGCCAGCTCTGTTCAAAGGAGGAGATCTGGAAGTTTGGGACAAGGAGGGAGGAGGACCAGAAGGCAGTCACCCCAACTAAGGAAGGAAAGAAATGTGGCCAGTGACAAAAGAGAAGGATGTGTTGACCAGTAATGAGAAAGAGTTGTGTGGAATGCATCTCTCTGCCTCCAGAATATCTCCTCTGAGACATCACTGATACCATGATCTGAGGATGTTCAGAATCACAGATTGACGTAGCTGGACTGTTTCCACTCTTCAGGAAAAACATGCCTCCCTGCATGCTTGTGCTGCTTCATACTACCCCTTGGACATATGCAGATGGCCACCATCAGAGAAAAAATACTGAATTACACAGACCCTTCATGCAATCTTGGACAGATGTCTAATTCCCATGGTTTAATTGTAGCACTACCTTTATTTTTACACACATTTGTATCTGCCTATTATTCTTCTCAGTAGGAAAGCACTTTCAGTGTTTTCTCCTAAGTTAGAAATAACAGAACATTAGCCTTCCTTCATTATCTGGTCTATGCCTTTGTTTTGTACCCTCCATTTAGTGCTTTGCACATTGCTTCTCACTGCAGGGCTTTTGCAGGTAAAAGGAAGATGATGTTAAGGAGGACATAAGGTAGAAAACCATACTGAAAACTGAGAAAACAGTATATACAAAAAATAAAATTTCTGCCCTCAGTATAGGCTCTGCTACACTTCCAAAGTCCATACTGATAGTGTTTTAAATATTGCCTGAATTGCGAATGAAAGGCAGTTTGTGACACACAGTAGGGTCAACTGAATCTTTATTTTAAATGTTATAATTAAAATAAATGTTGTTTTTTCACCACTGACAGAAGTAATCAGATGAAAGAAGGAGTGTTATATAAGTGGAAAAAATCATTATAGGTTGAAAATCTTTGTACACTAGTTTTAGAAGCTGTCTATAGCTGAATAAATACTAAATACTCTTTTAAGATGCAAGGTAAGTTGTGTGTTTCAGATTTAATGGCTACTAACTCATTTAACTGGAAGGTGACATGAGGCTAATCAAAGGTCACCCGAGTCCTGGTTGATGCTGAATGGGAGTTGACAGCTTTCCAGAGAAGCACACAATTCATGGGAAGGATTTTTTTTTTCTGCAGGAGCAATATTCATCTGGGATTGACATGATGCTGAGTTTCAAAACGATTAATTCAAATCCTTAAAGACTCTGCAAAAGCAGACAGCTTCTCAAGTCTTATCCCAGGGAACAAGTGTTCACCTGACAAAGAAATACTGGTCTCAGACAAATTACTGAATTCCAATAGAAATATGTTTCATAAATAGCAGCAGGAATCAGGAACCTGCTCACATGACAAAATACAGGTTTTGTAGTTTCAGTTTAAAATGACACAGGCCACATAGTTTAATAGAAAAAAAAAAAAAAAACAAGTACTTTTGCATTCACAGGGACAAAACAACAGAAAACATAAGAAAAAACAAGGAAGGTATGGGAATATTTATATTTAAGATTGAATAAGATATACTTTGAATGTGCACAGTTCTTTCTAAGCACAAAAACTAGCAGCTGCATGGTGAATGTAAAAGAACAGATTAAAACACCAGCCCTTGTTTTTTAAAATCCCTGTGCCTTACAACATCATAAGCTTGAATTCATATGGTATATTTTACTATCTTTGAGAGTCAAAGTTTGTTGTTCAAATGAGTGCGTATACACGCTCTCTGGCAGATGGAAGTGTTGTGATTGGGCATGAAAAGTGATTATCCTCCCCTGCAGACACGCTGAATGCAAGTGAGTATACATGTGAAGACATGCAGCCTATTTCACAATTGTAAAATGTTACCCAGAACAAAAATACACCTTTTCAATAGACCTTGAAATAGTTCTCTTACAACCAAGGTTACCCTTGAGTATGCAACACGCTCATGCACACAGACGAGTTCTCTTATAATGTCCTTTGGCAGCCTCACTAACACAATGTACCATGATAGAAATAATTGTAGTGGATTTAAGAGTAGGTCGAGAGGAAATGTGAAACTCATCAGTTAGGGGAAAAAATGAGAGGAAATATCATACAATTAGAAAATAATTAAAATTGTAATGAACCTATCTCTGACAAGGATGTTTGTCCATGAACCCATGGAGTGAGGGGATGCTCTTTGTAAAAATAATGAAGTAGAAAAAAATGCTTTGTCACATGGCTACAAAGGAGATTAAAAAGACTTTATGTCAATGTGTAATAAAAGTAATTACATAGGTTTTGCAACTGCAGGGTAGAATATACCCATAAATATGTCTGAAACCTACATCTATCTAAACAGCCTACTGAAAATCCTTAATCCTTCTTCTGTCAGTCAGTAAAAATTGTTTTCTAGAATGAGATCTCCAGGATGGTGACTGTAATCACTGTGGAGGAGATGGCCACTGCACAGAACACACAGTCAGAAATATTTGTCTGTATCTCCATTTATAGCACCACTACGGATGTCAGCAGCCCTGGATTTGAAAAATTAGTGAACTGAAAAATAGTATGTAAGCTTCACTGCTGCCAACCTCCTACCATTACCACCAGGTATCAGGGGCAGGGCACCATACCTTCCCATAGGAGAGAAATGACAGAAAGTCATTACAATTTCTAAATACTCATACCAAGGAGACAAAAAGAAACAAACTATAAATGATTCAGAAAAGTGGAAATGTCATTAAAAAAATCTGAGTGAAACTTTCCATTCCACTGTAACATTTTTTTAAAAAATTAATTAGTAATAACTAAAATATTTCATCTTTTACTGTTTAAGATTTCAGCTTTTGAAATTCCTGTGGGAAGAATTTGAGTGTCAGGGTGGTGGAATTCTAGTCTAGTGGAATTCTCTGAATTTTGCTTCATTCTCAGCATCCTCTCTTCACTTGTTTTCTATTTTGCATAATTTCTGTTAGTTCTTTTTCTATATAACTACATTCCTCTTTCATATGTACCTTCTCAAATTCTGATATCATTCCTCTTTGGTTTTCATGAAATCCAGAAAGCTTGACTGCAAATGGCCCTCCAGGAAGCTTTCATAATCACCACGACTGACAGCATTAGTTAGCCACCTTGGAACACAAGGAAGCTCAGAGTATCTGGGACAATATCAGAGCAGAAGTTCTCTTTTTTTGTTTTCAGTTCTGCCCCATCTTCTCTCTCACCTTTTCCTCTGGCTTCCCATTGCTGATGAAGTAGAAATGCTGTTTCAGAAAAGATAACATACCCTCCCTTAAGTATTTGTGCTGGTAGTTAATGCATATTAAAACCAAATTACCTTTAAATAGTTCTCCTTTGTCTTTCCCCTTCCCTGATATATTAGAAAACTGCACTAAAACAATTTGTAGACTAGATTTCAAAGGGCAAAGTCTCACTCAGGACTCTTTTATTCCTGATTAGTCTGACCACACATTCAATAAAGTGCAATTAAAGATCTGCTCAGCAGTGAGAGTGTGGGAATTAAAGGGAGGATACCATGGCCTGATTTTTTTTGTTTCAAGTATTTTTCATCACAGCAATCAGCAGTATAAAGGTTTCCTAAGGAAAATGAACCACATTCTAGATTTCTTCAAATCTGTAATTTTCACTTCTGTCCGTAGTTTGGATTTTGATGGTGTTGGTTTAGTTTTGCACTTTTGATACTTTTTTGGGTGTTTCTTATTATAAAATTCAAGTCTGTGAGTGGAAAGGAAATGTTTTCTTGCACAAATTTGTTGCTGTATTCATCCTTTCTAGTGGTACCTATTTTGAAGTAAATTGATTAAATTTACAGAGACATAGTCAATTCCAAACACAGCAGGCACCTGATTTCTAGACAACAACATTGTCCTACTTGTCCTCTACTGTTGTAGTACAGTAGAGTTAAAATAAGAGGAATGTGGGAAATTTAGTATACTGTCAATAGATTTATGTGCTGCTTAAGTAGTAGCAAGCAATTCTCCATTTCTCAATAGGTCTATTTCACCATTTTGACAGGAAAACAGTAAAAAGCCCACTAAAGTGGACAGTGCAAATTATTAGCCATTTAGCATAAGAGAATTCTTGATTTAGCTTGATTTTCAATAATTTGTAGATATTTATCATAAGGTAGTGAACTAATATTCCCTGAACTACCATCTTCTGAGGGTGGAAAATATGCAATAACATCCCCAATATGGTGGTATTAGTCACTTAATATGCAGGTAGTGTGGGAAGCAACCCTTCACACAGATGTTAAGCAAAAAATAGACTGTTTACACTTATATGTGATAATTAGGATCACAATAAGATGACAACCCTACTCAGAAGTCTTTTAAGTTTATTGCCGAAGAATAGTTATGCTAAATATGCAGCTGAAATATTTGAGATGGGAATAAAAGAAGAATAGGACAGCAGGTTTAGGATCTAGGTAGAGAGGAGAGAAGCTGATGGTTTATTCAGCTTCCAATTCAGCTTCCTGAGGTCAGATATCCCTCACCAAGTTACTTGAACAGTACATATGTTCATTATTCCCATTTGCTTGCCCAGATACCCTTGCAGTTTTTCAATACGAAGTCTTATCAGTTTAAACTTATCTAATCAATCCAAATAAAGTCCAGAGCCTGGAGCAGGGGCTATATGTTAATTTGCACTTGAGCTCCACTTTGTGTAATGCAATCATGCTGATACTGTCCAGTGGACAGCTCTGGTGACAGATGCAGAGGAACCCTGCTAGCCTGTGATAACCAGCTTCTGCATTGCCAGCAGCATGCAAACTAGCTAGCTTGAAGGCAATGCTCATGCAAAGTGTAGTCAGAGCCAGATGCTGTCAAGGGCAGCAGACAGCTGATGATAGCAACACACGGTCCTGTGCTCTGTTTTGCCCACAGCAGCCCCCTGGAAAGCCGAGCTGACTGCTGCTGATGCCAGGACAAAAGATGGGGTATGTGGCATGCAGGAATCTTCACCAGAAAGGTCTCTCTTATAATCATCTCTCATTTGGGCACCTTGAGCATTGCACAAACAGACTTTGTAAGCCAGGTGTATGCTAATTAAAAGTACAAAGCAATTATTTATGGATATATTGTTTATCAGCTCTATACCCAGTAGAGCTAGGATTAAGGGACCATTGGTAGTCTCAGCAGTAGCATGCTTACCATGAGTTCACACCAGGCAAAGGTCTCTCAGGAGGTAAAAGGTTGGCCTTTGCTGCTCCCTGGAGTTGATCTTCAGTGTGGCTGACTTGCCATAGTCCAACTCCTTGCAGTATTTTCTGCTTTTCATGTTCATGTTTTTCCTCTTTAATCTTTAAAACACTTGTCTCAACAATCCAGCCTCTTAAATTTTACCTTTCATATCTCATATGGCTCTGCTCTACAGACTCTCTCACACCTCTTCTGCACCACACAATTTCTTCATCAGCCTAAGCCAAGGTTATGCAGCTGGGACATATTAGACCTGAGCTGAGCCGTGGGGAAAGGGGGATGGTTAAAAGGGGGCCACAGAGCAAGTGGGTTACAGATACTCTGGTGTACCTGATCAAAAGTGGACCCTGGACCCGAGACACTGAACCTTTTATCTCTTTCCTGAATCAGAAGCCATTACTCCTCTCAGTCTCCCAACAATGACTTCCCTCCAAGGCCCCCTAATGAAAACAGTGGCAAGCTGGTACCATGTAACAGACAGCAAAATCTATTTCTACCACTGTCATGGAAAATCTTTTCTCTAACTGCTTTGCTTGCAGCTTATCCTGGCCAGAATAGCTGCTGGACAGTATGGTCAAAGAGCCCCATGACAGCTTAGGGGAAACAGCTTGGTGTTGGATGCCCAAGATTATGTAGGGATGATATGAAAATAGTCTGTCTCCTCTTTTTTTCCTTGTATCTCTAAAACCTGCCCCTGGAAAGAGCTTTTTCATCAGAGCTCCTCCAGCTGAGCAGAGTATTATGCAGACAAAAAACGAGTTCAAATGTTCTTCCCTTTTCTTAGGGAGCTGCCTTCCAGAAGTGGGAGTACAACCATCTCTACTAACATTAGAATTACTTAAGCATAAGGTCTTGGCAGTGAACAGAGAGAGCAGAGTTCCCTCTGCAGGACTGGAACAAAACCAAGGGAAGACACAGGTCTTTGTTTGAAACCTTCTGCTGAGATTCTGTGTTGCAGGAGGACAGAATCCAATTATCTAACCTCTCATTTTTGATGTGTTAAATGGCATTATAGACAGACATGATTTGATGTTTTTTTCATGAACTAGACTTAAATGTAATCATAATTTTTGCTTCAAGGCATAGACTGATTATTGAAAGAATGAAGGAAAAAGTTCTATGTCTCAATCCATGGGTTGCATAATTCTGTTAGCTAAATATAATTAATGAAGTCTTTGAAGCAGCATTGTAGTTTCTTCAAGTGACAGAGAATAAAACAAAAATCTACTGCCATGTGCCTAAACTTTCTGGGTTTTGTCACTTGGGTTTGGCAGTTTTCTTAGGTGGTTATTTACGCGAGGAGATCAAAAATGTCAGAATGACTGTATTAATCTAGTAGAGTAGAAATATGTGTGCTTCACTTAAGAGTCACTGAAGTTGATGGAAAATTTGCCAATTACTCTAGTGGCAACAGAATAAGACACTTAATTGGAAACATGCAAACCATGATAAGAATATACCAATGTTAAAATGCAATTCACTGAAAATTCTCTTAGGTTTTAGAAATAATCTGATCAAGAAATGGAAGAAAAGAAGCTATCCAAAGTCAAAATGTCTGTATAAAAAGCTCCTTCTGCTTTGTTTCCTCAAAAAATTAATTCAGTGCAAAAGCATTATTCAGCATAAGTGAATACAAGGATTAATTTAAATATCTTATCTATTCATTAAAAATGTCAAACACTACAAATTTTCCTAGTTTAAGACTGTAATCAAATCAAGCCCATCCAAAGCCTTTTTGCCTTTTGCCTAATTAATATAATTTGAAAAAAAAAATAAATGGGGTGTGAGGGGTAAACTTAATAAAGTGTAGTAGATTTAAATGCAATGTTTCCAATGAGAACCAAAGTATGAAAACAACAGATAACAGAACTCCTTTATGTCTGGGAGGTTTCATTGATGTGTTGCTGAGTTCCCAGACCCTTACATCTTTGAACCAGGCTGTAGAGGCCGGTGGGCCTGCTGAGAAAGCTTCCCCAGAATGCTCTGTTCTGTTATGCTGATGTTCCCCAGTTCTGCTCCCCTGGCTGGCTCTGTTAGTGGCTACAACCCCTGTTACTTGATAGACCCTGAGAGCTGCTTCATAGCTCCCTTACCCTGGCCCCCTCTTTGTTCTCCCCGGAGAGACTTCTATGAACCCTGGCAGAGGTGCGGACACATTAAATCTCTCCTATAGAACCCTATGCAAGGACTCTTGCTGCTCATTTCATCGTCGGACTGTTTTAGCCAGCTATTTGGTCGGTGTGTGTAAGCTGCCTGCACCGGGGGGCTTTCTCCTGGAGACGCTTTCAGGAAGGTCGCTACATGGAACCAGGGAAGAAAGCGACACCAGGCACCTGTGAGTTTTCTGGATTGCATTCCCATACCTCTTGTATACTTTTTGGATTTTGAAGCAGTCTAAGTTATCTGTTTCCTTCCCTTTCCCTGAGCTGGAGGTAACAATGTGATTTGGATTAGAACATAAGGAACAGAAATTTTAGGTTTCATAAATTGTTTTTGGTCAGTTATAACTTATTATCAACACCTGGGAATTTAAAAATTTCATAAATGCACCATTGACATTTGTCAAGTAAAAGGTACCTGACCTAAACTTAAAATATTTTTTATGCTCTGGCAAGCTGAAAAGTTAGCAGTATAAAAAGCAGATTCAGCCCTCTTAAATTGAGCCTTCTCACCCCCACTGCTGACACCCCCACCTTATCCTACCAGCAGCGCTGTGCATCACCCAGAGACCAACTGGTATCCAGAAATACTGTCTGAAGTATTACAGCCATATGTGCAGCCGTTGAAAGGCATTCTAGTAGGGCAAAAATAAATTTCATGAAGGACCCATGGGCTTTTGTTTGTTCAGCCTTGCTGCGCAGGGGAGGCCAGGGGCAACACTGACACCTTCTGATAAGAGGTGGGTACATCCATTCCCTTGCTATTGCAGAGAAAGAAGCAGGATGCTCTGCATCTGCAGGAGTGGGTGGTTCTCACATCTATTTCCATTCCATTTCTGTGGTTTCAGGCATCTCCCCAAGTCCTTTCAAACATTGCACCTTTCAATATTCAGCTTGATGCAATTTTCAGCTCAAAAGAGACACACAAGAAGGAAAATAGGGGCATGAGGGCTGGCAGAGGCCTCCACTGGCAGAATCTATCAGGGTAAATGTAACTCTGTTGTTTCTATGCTGAAGTCTTCTCATTTTTAGAAGTTCAGTTGCAAAATAATGCCAAATGTGGGAATTAGATTTGGAAAGTCATCAAGTCATTGGACACTGCAGATAAAGAGTCTGTAGAAATAGACTTGTTTTTCCAAAAGAATCATTTATAAAGAGACATAGATTTAACTGCAAAGAGAGAGTTATAAGGTAGTTAAAGGAGCAGATAATAAATAAAAAACTTGGGCTAAGCGAAGAAAATTTTGCTTTGCACATATGAGTTGTATCACATTGCTTACGGGGAGAAAACCCAAAATAGAAGAATCTAAAAAATGGATCACTGGAGTGAATGTAATGGGATTCTGTTTGCTGCAGGAAATCTGGGTAAAATACAATGCACTCGTTTTCCATTCATATCACCATAGACACAAAATCCACTTAGTGCAAGTGACAACAAATTGAAACTCCTGTTTATGTTTTTTCCACGCCGTGTACACATCATAGATCAGTGTATGATTGGAGTATACATTATAAATTATAGTAAAATCAAATTACTGGTGGGTGGATTAAGACTAAATGGCACTTGATATGCTCAGATCAATATCCTGCCCTTATTCTCTCTAAACACATACATCACAACACGTCAGGCTTCATACAGAACTCGGATTCCTGCCAGGCTAGTTTCTCCCTGAAGCTGTCTATTCTGGATGTAGAAAATCAGGGGACCTGTTAAGGGATGCTGGTCATCTTTCAGCCAATGAGCCAGAGTCACTTTGAAAAGGAAAATACAGGAAGAGATGATGCACACTGAGTTTCAACTTGTTACTGTATCAGGGCTCAGCTGATTGATTGGTTGATTTATATGTATATATCCAGCAGCTGCAAAACACTTCTTTTTATCCCACACAAGAAATAAATAACTTCATTTCTCAGTAAACTTATTTTTAGGGTGAGACACTGCAATTATGTTTCTTAACTGATAATACAGCACTCAGGAGTCCTAAAGAACAGTAGTTTTGAATAACAGCGTATATTCACCTCTTTCTTCAGTTAAATAGCCATAGTACTCATGAAAACTATTTTAATTAACTGAAGGGGTCTCAGTTCCTTTTTCAAAGAGTGCTTATCTCTAGCAACCTAAATCCAGAGTCATAGAACCATAGGATAAGCTGAGCTTTTGTAAAAGGCCCATTAGGATCGTTGAGTCCATCTCCTGCCCCTTCAAAGGACACCCCAAAAGTCACATCATGTGTTTGAGAGAGTTGTCCAAATGCTTCTTGTACTCAGAGAGGCTTTGTTCCATGACCATTTCCCCGGAGAATCTGTTCCAGTACCCAACTACCTTCTGAGTGAAGAACCTTTTCCTAAAAGGCAACATAAACCTCCCCTGTCAAGATTCATGCTGTTCCTCAGGTCTTGTCACTGGCCACCAGAGAAAAGAGATCAGAGCACCTGCCTCTCTGCTTCTCCTCAGCAGGATGTTGAAGACCACAATGAGGTTCCCACTCTTCTCCAGGCTGAACAGACCAAGTGACTTCAGCCACTCTTCATACAGCTTCTCCTCCAGACCCTTCACCATCTTCCTGGCCCTCTTTTGGATAGTCTCCAATAGTTTTATAACTTTCTTCTATTGTGGCACCCAAAACTGCCCCCAGCACTCGAGGTGAGGCTGCCCCAGTGCAGAGCAGAGCGGGACAATCCCCTCCCTTGCCCAGCTGGAGATGCTGTGCCTGATGTCCCCCTGGACGGGGTGGCCTTCCTGGCTGCCAGGGCACTGCTGGCTCAGGTTCAACTTGCGAAAGAGCAGGACACCCAGATGCTTTTCTTTGGGGTCACTTTCATTCCCCAGTCTGTTTGGACATTCAGGATTTTCCTGTCCCAGGTGTAAGAATCCACCACTTCTCATGACTGTTGATAGCTCAGCCTTCTAATTTGTAAAAGTCTCTCTGTAGGACCGCTCTGCCTTCAAAGGAGTCAAACAGCTCCTCCCATTTAGCATCATCAACAAACTTATTTAGTGTACCTTTGAGCACTGTGTTCAAGTCATTAATGAAGATGTTGAAGAGACCCAGACCTCAGATGGAGCTCTGTGGAATCCCAGTAGTAACAAGTCACGAGTCTGATGTAATGCCATTTACTAGAACCCTTTGCATCCAAACCACAGGAAAATTGTTCACCCATCACATGAATTTGTGAGTCTATTGTCATCTCATGATTTATGAGTCTATTGACATCTCCAGCCAAAACTTGCTGGATCTGTAAGCATCTGTGTCAGCCTTAATCTGTCTGCAAATATGAAGATAAAAATTAATTCTTGTCATTAATAATAAACAAAATATTAATAATTTTATTATTTGCTATCATTGTAAGGACAAACAGATAATAAAATTCAGCCTGGATATTGAGGTGCATCTTGAAACTGATTTTAAAAAAGCTTGAAAATCTTTTGTTTCTTTATGGGTTTTCTTCTTGCAAAATCACAGAAATAAACCCCAAATATTTATTCAAATACATTTCCTTTAAATAAGCCACTAGAATAGACTAAGGACCTAGGCAAGAGCTTCTTATGTATTTCATTGCCAGGCAATGCCAGAGAATCATGTTGCACTCTTGTTATTAAAACAAAAACGACAAAAATAGAAACAGAAAAAAAAATAAAATACAAAACCAAGACAAAAACTAAAGCAAGCAAACAAGCAGAAGAAAAAGGTTTATGCTTTTTTACTAACTCAAGTATAAAGGCAGCATTGATTAGCAAGGAGGAAAATTAAATGCATCAGAATTTAAAATCAAGATCTAGAAACCATTTCACTATACCATTTCATGTTTAGCTTTCTGAGGCTTTTTTTTTTTTTTTTGACATCATTCATTCATATCATTACTTCTCATTTTTAATTGGTACTGAAACACTGCTTGTGCACATGGCAACTCCAGCATTGCCTAGGACTATGAAAGAAAGATTCTTTTGAAGATCAGAGTCAAATCCAGCTGCTCAGCCTTGCTGTGGACTGCTTAAGCAACCTCTCCCCAGACTGCAGTAGCAGCAGCAGGGCATACATTCTGGTATTTGAAAATTTTATCCATGAAGAAAACCATTAATTCTCATTGCAGGAATTTCAGATCAAAGCCAGTTAATGGGATAAGGATTGGGAACCTACCAAATACACGTGATTTGTGCAGAAATCTATATCCAGCAACAATTTTAATATAGGGAGTTTGGTTTATGTGGGAACCCTGCCTCAGTTTGGCTTTCACTGTTTCTTATACAGCTTTTATAAGACATGAGCCTGGGTATGGAAAGTGAGCTTGGTCATTTCAGTGGTTGGTTTTTATTGCACACTTGCATTACTGACTGATATCATTATTGCAGCTGTATAGAACTTCAACAACAACCTATATTTTTTTTTGTATAAATGACATTATTTCCTTGTTCTTCTAAGGAGTACACTTTACTCTTCTAATGAATCATATATCAGAAAAAGACAGAAATCAGGATTAGTTTCTCTATTTTTTTCCACATAATCTATTTAATGTAATTGAATGATGAGGAGTATGTTTATTGTCTGATGGAAACTTGTATTTTTAGGCTGCAAGAAAGCATTTGCAGAACATACCTAGCTCTGTAAAAATTTTAAGAAACATTTTAAAATTTCCAGAACATCCCAGCAAATCTATTAAGATTTTTCCTTATCTAAGCCCAGTAACACAGCAAATAAAGAGAAGTATAGGCATTTTTTCAAATGGACAGCATTTCTCACATTATCAATTCTTTAGTTTTCAATTTATGAAACATTTTGTTGCTATGAATTAATCCAAAATGAGAAAAAAGTGCCCAATATTAAAATACATAAATGTTTAAATCAAAGCACCCAGCATTAAACCCTTTGAAATATTCAGCTTTTTTTTTCAGTCCAACAGTTAAAATGACAACAGCTATAATTCAGAGATACCTGCCTGTAATTTTTAGAGAATTATCTCACATGAAAATAAAATTGGCAAAGATAAAATTTAAGAAAGAAATACAGAAGAGACTAACACAAGGGGAAAGGTAAAAATATTGTGTGGAACAGCACACAGTAAAAGTTCCCCAAGTCAGGAGAGCACCAGCAACATGCACACAACCATTGGATTGGGCAGCAACCCTGTGGGCCAGAACACAACGTCCTTTGCTGAGGATACATTAAAATTGGAGCAATGACAATATGACACAGCTGAGTCAATGCTGAATTCACTATGTAGCATATAGCAGGGCCCTTCCATTTGGCTTCCTACACTTTACCTTTCCCAGAAATGCAAAGATATTTGTATGTGACACAGAAGAATTCAGCATCCATTAATTGGCCATCACAGACTCCCAGGCTGGCAGAATAGAGCAGTGCCCCGTCTAAGGTCATCTATTTTTCATTCCTCTTTTAATGTTCATAAATGCTTTCATGCACTTCTGACATTGATAGAGAAAAACTGCAATCTCAATAAAAGTATTGAACCCTGAAAATTAGACTCAAATTTATGTGGCAGTTTAGAAACATGATGCCTTATTCCAACAGACATGCATTTTGGAAGCACTGGCAAGGCATTACCTGATTACATTTCTCATGATTACAACACACTGCTGTACCACTAGAAGAAGTTCAGAATGACTTAGTCTCCTCATTTTTATGATGCATTATATTTTTTCTTTTGTTGCTGTGCCTCCAATATTCTTATAGTATTATGTTTCTTAATTTGAACTTATTTTCCAGGTCATCAATTCAGATGTCCAATGTTATTGTCCTAAGGATTTACAACCAGATCACTGTTTTTCAAGTGCTATTTTTGTCTGCGTCTAGTTTTGCCTCAGCTTTCTGTAATCTGAATCTAATATTTGTATTGTGGTCATATAAACTGTATCACTCAATGAAATTCTGTCACACTGAGTAGGACCAGTTTTACCTGGTAAATGAAGTGAATGTTTCAAGATGCTCTGAAATTTTACTTAATAGAACAAAATGAAATCAGATCAAATCAAACCAGATCAAATAGAATTGAATAGGAGGACCAATATTCTCAGAAGAGGAGCTTGAGTTCTGAAGCATCTGCCCACAAAGCAATCCTCACTGCATTCATTCACACCAGGAGTAACATAAAAAAGTTTAAAGTCCAAATCAAACCATAACAAACTCTGTCAGCACCCCAATTCTTCATCCCTCAAAAGCTTTGCCTACTTGGAAATCAGAACAGGATGCAGAGGTGTCCCTGCAGGGTCACTGATGCTGTAAGAGCTCCCAGGACCAAGAAGCTGTTTATTCACAGTCCATCATCTGGGACATGCACAGAGGAGGCATGCTGCCTTCTCAGCAGCAGCCAAAGGGCTTTTTCAGAAGTCTCTAG
Organism: Lanius collurio; assembly: GCA_020086605.1. NCBI lineage: Eukaryota > Metazoa > Chordata > Aves > Passeriformes > Laniidae > Lanius > Lanius collurio. Next base: position 20,429,637 of record JACBWW010000005.1, on the reverse strand, counting down.
AAGAATTCAAAGCTGGTTGTATCAGAGTACTGGTTATGGCTGGGAGAGAGTTAATGTTCTTCATGGTAATTTGTATAGGACTATGTTTAGGATTTGTGTCCAAAACAGTGTTGACAACAGAGGGACATTTTAGCTATTGATGAATAGTGCCTACACAGGATCAAAGACTTTTCTGTATACAGAATGTGTAAGTTCCTCATTTTTTCCATGAAAAGTGTAAGTAGAGACCAGACAGAATCCTCTTGTTTTTTCCTGTACTTCCTGCAACAATATTTTTTGAAAAGAACATTAAAAGGTTTGCTGCTCTCAGCTTATAAATGCTCTCCAAATGACTATAAAATATTCCTATATGTATGATCCTTAAACTTCTTTGTTACTCCTGGGTCGTGTGAGAACATCAAATTGTAGAAAAATAGTATACTATAAAGAGATAGTGAGTACCAGCATATACAATATGCTGATTTATCTTGGCAATGAAAGTTCTGGAGACAGTATTATTTTAAAAGTGATGAAAAAATACCTCTATTAAATATTTTCTGGGTTATGCAAACTGGGCATTGTTCTCTTCCTGTAGCCCTTGAACTCATCTCTTCCAAGAGCTACATCTATTTTTGAGTAGCACCCTTCTCAACCACCAGTGACAAAAGTACTATACATGTCAACATGCCCACACTGAGATGGCACCAAGATAACTTTATTTTCCTCCAGTGAAAGAAAAGGAGAATAAGGGAGTAAAGGTAAGAGGAAGAACCTGTAGCAAGCATTTCATGGTTCAAGCCTGAAGAATGAGGGAAGGCTGCCTGTCATGCAAAGTATCAACAGCAAATCCCCCAGACAACCCTGAGGCAACAGTAAGGAGAGAGCTGGCTGGAGATGGGGTTATAACAGATGGTTCTGCTGGAGCAGATTGAGCTTCACAGACTTGATATCTCACAACAAGAGATGCAACATGAAAATTAATCCAAAGCTTGCATGAAATCAATGAAGTTGGAGGAGAAACATTCATTCTGCATACGGGTTCTGGGTAACTATGATTAGTCAGACTAGGAACTACAGCAGTGAAGCTGAAATGTGGTTGGAACATGAACAAGAGTTTTGGCAGAGGAATCACTGAGAATTCTGGTAGTCTTTTGGGCATGATTGCTAACAGACTTATAGAAGGAAGTGACATTAAGATTGTGAAATCAAAATTGTGTCAGATATCAGCTAGGTGACATTAGAGATGAATGTGAGACATGAAGTTAGGATACTGGAACTGTGGCTGTCAAACTCTTAAATCAAGTGTTATACCTCCACCATATTTGACAATTGAGTTATCATGACCTTTCTGCATGACATTAGCTCATCTATTGTGTTCTCATTTCCAGAAAGCAGCAGTTTAATTTTAATCTTCTGTAATAAGTCACAAAATGCTGGAAAACTAATTGTACAGACTGCTATTTGATCAGGAATTCTTCAGCATAGTTTTCCTTCCTAGTGTGTCTACATGTCTTATAAATAGCTTTCAGCTCGTTTACATATAAATTTAAGTCACACAAGAGTTCATGTAATCTATTGATATATTAATCCCTTTCTACCTCCCTGAATATTTTGTGCTCAAATTAAAACTGTTTAAACAAGACAATGTTTTATAGTTTTAAAAAATTACTTTCAATTGGTTAGCAATCTCATTGTGGGCTGCTGAATTTTTTTTTTCAATATGATTATGCTAGTATTGTTATTTATAAGCCACATTTGATGTAAAAGCAAACAGAAAACACAGTGGAAAATTAAAACAAAGACCTGGAGTGAAGCTTCATTTACTGCAGTACTTTCAGATGGTCAGTGTTTCACCAGTATGACATGGATGGAATAAGCTCAGTTAGGACAGGTAGGTTTCATGCACTGGCTGAATGCTGTCTGGATGTGAGCAGAATTAGCAGCAGGACCCTATGGGCTTTCAAATTCCCTGAGTTCAGGAGAGGATTGCTCTTAGCTCCCGGCTTTGAAGATGAGCACAAATATTCATAGGTGATGGAGTTACTACAGTGGCAGATTTTGTGGTGCCAGACTACTGGACTTGTAAGACTGGCCATTTTTGCCCTCCAGTTGTTCTATCCTTTATATGTTTCAGCAAGCTGTATGTTACCTGAGTATGTTGCAGCAAAGTAATTTGGCAGCCAAAGCTCCCTTTCTCAATTTATACCTTCAAAGTTTAGGCAGCTACCTTAAAAAGCAAATAGTCTTATTGGGAAAAAATAATAAACAAAAAAATCTCTTTAAAGAAAAACATATACACATCTTTATGTACACAAAATTTGGACAGGATCTTTAAGAAAGGAAACCTTTTCTCCACCTTTTTTTCAGCTCTACAATGATGGAATTACTTTTATTTTGAAAAACTCTGCCTTTGAGGTGGGATCTTTCCCTGCTACTGGAGTACTTGACTTCCCCAGCCAGTTCCATGTAGTGGATAGCCCAGAGTCAATGGCCTTTCATCCCCATTTTCCCCTATCTTCTCATTATTTCTGCAGTTAAGTTGCTCAATCTCTTCAAACAACTCTTGTTCCTTCTCTTATATTCCAGCTTCTCAGCTAGTCATTCACCCTTTCCCCTGTCAATTCTCTATTCCATACTAGGGACTCTCATGCACCCCAAGCACTTACATGACACAGGTTGCATAGAAAAGTGGAGATTTGGAGTATTGGCTGAGAAGGATGGAGAAAGAAAAAAAAAAGCTTAAGTTAAGCTTAGGCAGATCTGTACCACATCAGCCTGTCTGTAACAGAACAGTTAAATACATGTATTTATCCATTCATAAGTACAGAAGGAAAAGTTAGCTAAAGAATATAGAACCTGATGTATCACATTGTACAAGTAGTTTATTATCTACAGTTGAGTCTGAGGAAAATACATGGGAGCCTACATTATCAGCCCAAAATGGAGAGGAGGTTTGCTTTCAGGTTTGTTTCTGATATTGATCTTTCTAAAATTTGAAGGGTTGGTTCACTCTGCTCAACATATCCTACCCAAAACCACTGATCTAGTAAGGCAGAAGAAGAGGTGTAGGTGTAAGGGCTTATTCCAGGGAGTCTTTCCAGTGGCTGCACTAATGTTGTGCTCGGAGGAGTATAACCTTGTTTCAACCAGCTGGTTTTAAGGTCTCATATTCACAAACATTGTAGAAGAAAGACTCAGCATACCCTCTGAGTAACTTTCCACTTTATTTTTAGTCTTTCTGAATCAAGTGACAGGTGGGAAGTGAGAAAAGAAATTACAGTGGGGGAATATTTTAGAAATGTCAATAAGCTGTCAGTAAAGCCCTAGAAACCAAAGCTGTGAGCTGCTTTCATTCCCTGCCCCTGCTCTGAGTCCTTCTATGTCCCAATCATCATATACAAAGCTCTCACTTAGAAGAAACAATTTGAGGCCAAATTCCTACAGTTGCTGCAAAGCATTACCAAAAATATGGGCTCTTTGGGACCAAGGGGTACTCAATGCACTTCATTGAGAATGAGGCAGAAAAACCTCATGTAGTCCTTTGTAATAATGAAGGATTAATAGGTAATTAAGAGTTGTAGGTATGAACAATATTTGCTTTTCTGCTATACATGCCCATCACTTCAAGACTGTAAGCTAGAGTGGCAAGTAACCTAACAGACTGCTGTGATTTTTAACAGTTGGTTAAAAATTTATTGAAAGAGCTATTAACAAATTATTAACTTTGTATAAACTGTTATAGGTACTCTTAGATTAAAAGTCTGATAGAATAAACTTATGATAGAAATACAAATTCAGTGCTTACCTTGAAAAAAATGACCTTATTTAAGTAATGCTAATAAAAATTAAGGTTGTTTTTTTAATGGGAGGGAGAGGAAAGGGAGAAGCTCTTCTGTTTTGTTGAACAAAGTACAACATTTACAAAATCAGATTATTTTAAATAAATGAGTACTTTAAAACTAGTCTTTGAAATGGGAGGAACATTCTAAAGAGATTTTTAAGGCAAGGTGGGTGGCTCTAGAAGACTTACCTAAAAGGGGTGGGATGAGCATGACTTGCTGTTTGGCACTATGACATCACTGTTTATTTCTGCACTTCAGGAGAGTGATCCTTACTTGGTTTTTTCTTTCATTTTAGAAAAGGATGGTATGAGTAGCTGTGTCACTTACTGTTTCACAAACATTGAATAAAATATTTGTCTTTAAAATATCTTACTGTAAGATGTCTTTTTTCTGTTGGCTGAGTTACACAAGATCTGGAAGTGAATGAATTGTTTTACTGCTCATCAGTTTCTGACATTTATTCTGGTTGTATATATAAAAAGTGATAACAAAAGAAGAGAAAAAAACTTTACATACCAGGTTAATATTATCTGCCATGTGGTTTCTGCCCAAGAAACAGAGAAAAAGGTCTGCAGAAAAAAGGGAGAAGTGTGATTTGTTGTGTCAGAAACACAAGTCTGAAATAGATTCATTGGCATTGTTCAGCACATAGACAAGTTGTGACAGTGACAAATGTACTTTCTGCAGGGAAATCTAGGGGTTTTGTTGTTGTATGTTTTCTTGGAGTCAAGAAGTACCTTGCCTCCATCCTGTCATAATTATCTAGCAAATCAACCATTGATTTTTTAAAGTATGTTCTTGAAAAGTGACTTTTCTCTGCAATGTATGGCTGTACACTTTTCGTACCACCAGAATATGTTCTTATGTTTAAAAAAATCAATTCAGAAGCAATTTAGAAATGCCCTAACACTTCTAAGCTGAACCCTCTCTCCAAACATGTCAGACCATCCATTTCTGGCTACAGGCATGGCAATTGCAGCACAAAGCCCACCGGGTGCTAACGTGACTATTAGGGAAAATGTTTCCAAGCACCAATCCCCCTCAAAAGTGCACTCCCAATGACCCAAAAGTCTGTAGCCTCTTCAGTGCTCTACAACACTCTGTCTGCTACTGGCACTGCTGGTCTCAGAGCAGAAAAGATGCCAAAATATTACTGAATGCGTGAAAGACAATCTGCAGAGTGAAAGAGCTGAAGGGTGGCACTATGCTTATACAAGATATAAAAATGTATGATACCCAACTGGCATGGCAAGGTGCAGAGGTGCCACAGGAAGAATTGCAGGGGAAGGAAGGGCAGGAGCAGAGCAGAGATGGCATAGCTGTACACAGCTTCCTTACCTTGGCCTGGGGCAAGCAGGGGAAGAGAGGAGAGAAAAAGCTAGTTACCAGGCACCTGAGCTCTCAGTATTGCCTTATCTTATTTAGACATTTAATTGTTACTTTATAGTCAAGGAAGTAGCTCCAGGAGCATCTCTGTCCTAACTTTTTCATCTTTCATAGCATTAGATGAATATTAAAAAAATTTAGGATCTAATGCTTGTAAGAGTCCAAGGTGACTAATTTCAGTGTAGACAATGACCTCTCACACTTTCATATCTGGAGTGCATATTGACCATACACAGAGCTGTATTCCTGCTGCTTCTCAGGAAATAACAGAAGTGGTAATCCCAGCAGGTCCCTTTGAATGCAGGGTCTCAGTGAGTCATGCCAAAAAAATCTGTTTAAATCTGCATCTGGTTTGTGCTTCCATATAACATAATTCACTGTTAGACATAGCTCTTCAAACAACAGTTTTACAAACACAGTAAAATGCTCTGTATCTCTGAAAAGCTGGGGAAAAAAGAAGATAATGAAAAATTAGTCCCATGATGAGCAATTTAGATTCACATTGCCTGTCTTTTTCTCCAGTTTTTTAACTTCCTTTTCTCAGTTTATTGATGGAATAGAAAAGTGAGATTTTTCTTTTCCAGGTCAGTTAATGAAATGTAGTGGCAATATGCATGTAGTGCTTGTGTCGTATAAAAAGTCACCACTTTTCTGCATCCGTTCAGTCTCATAGCTACAATGCAACAAATGCACTTATTTTTTACCATGTTTATATTTACACTCAGCTGTGACATATAAGACCTCAATTTCAAATGACATCTTACTATTATCCTTGTACATAAGTTTCTCTCTAAATTTTCTAAAGAAAATTAATGTATTACTAGTTTGAAATACATCAAAATTTACTCTGGTGCTCTGAAGCCATAAGAAACTGTATCCTGTCCCACTGAAGTTAAAATGACTGCTGCCATGTACTTAAATCAGAATAAGAGTGATCTCTGGTCATTTGGGCTTAGGTAGAAAGAGAGATTAGCATAAGGTTAATTAAACTCAAGATAAATCATTAAACCAAAATACAAAGAAAGCTAGACAAGAAGAAGCCTAGAGAAACGTGAATTGTCAGAACAGAATTAACACAAGTTAAAAAAAAAAAAAAAAAAAAACCAAGAGGAAAAGCATGGATTTTATTTTGAATTAAAAATACATATATATAATACATATGTATTTATTACATAGCTGAGGTACCAATAGTTTTCTTTTGAAAATCTTTTGTCAGAAAGAAATTAAATTATAAGTATAAAATCTAAGGAAATTCCCATTTCCTTAAATCAGTAACATAAGTGAAGACATTGAACAGAGTGCTGAAGTGCAAGGTCTCATCCACTTTAGGTAATTTCTTTTTTTTTTCTTTTTAGTTTGTTTGTTTGGTTTGTTGTTCTGAGGTGCGGTTTTTATGTTTTTGTTGTTGTTGTTGTTTGTGGTTTTGGGGTTTTTTGTTTGTTTGTTTTTGTTGTTGGGTTTTGGTTTTTTGTTTGTTTGTTGCTGGTTTGTTTGCCTGGGTGTTTTATTGTGTTATAGCCTGAAAGTTGGGGAAAAAAAAGATGCTTAGTGTCACTTGGTTCAAGCCCTTCTCTAATCAATGGTCCATTGCACAAAGGGGAAGGTTGTTTCACTGTCCCCTGAACAGAACAGCACAAGAAAGACTAGCATCAAGGTGTGTCAAGGGCTGCAGTCGGGGCAGAGCTGTGCAACATGAAAGAACAGAAAGAAAGAACTGAAAGCAAGTAATCTGTCATAGAAACACCATGTTCAAATTACCAGTATAATGTTTGCTGTCCTTCCTGTCTCTCTCTGACTTAAAAAAACCCAAAACACTCTAATCCTGGACCTCAGAGTTTTGAAATGACTAAGTCATTTCAGGCTTTTTTCTGGCGGACTTTAATTTTACAGTGAGAAAAAGTTCCTACTGGAAAATTTCTGTCCAGAGGCAGCTTCAACAGACAAAGCTTCTTCCTGGAACTTGTGAGTAGAGACTGGAACACATTAATCAGGTGAGAGCAAGAGTCAAGTTTTGTTCAGTAGATTTGTGTTGTAGTGCAGGGACCTGCACAGATTTGCTGCTAATTTTTCATGTAAGAAGACACAAATGGGGAATCACATCATTCCCCACAGAATGATGTCTTGTTGCTCCTTATTCCTATGTCTGAGCAACCAAATACACATGTACACCCTCTTCCCACCATTCACGTTTTGTCTATTAATCTGAAGAGACATACATATATTAGCCTGCAGGCCTGCTATCTATTCATAGGAAAACAGGTTATTTTATATAAAAAATTTATGACTCCTGATTTTATCAGGTTTCCTTCCTAAAGGCATCTAATGTATCTGCACAGTTATCACATTTTTCTGATCAGTTTTTCTCTCTGCACCCTCCATTGGTGTCCAGATACCACCATGGTGGAAGCTAGAGCTGTGCTGTGGTTCTGCACTCCTGGCCCCACAAGAAAGTGTTCACTTCACGATCTGGAAGATAGCCTCCATTCTATTTCCTCTATTTTCTCTCTTTGGAAAATAGTCTCTATCAATATATTTTGCAACCAGTCATGTATGACACAGAAGTATAGGATTTATGAGTAGATGGACTGAAGGTAGAATAATGGAAAATAGATTTGGAAAAGAGGCCAAGAGATCATCTACCCTATAGAAAGACTAGAGTGTTCTACGTGTTTCTAGATCTTAGAAAACCACTTGACTTATTCTAGCCATCTTTCATGGACGAAAGCAAAACAAACAAAAAACCCCGAAACCCTCCAACAAAAACAAACACACAAATCAAACAAAATCCCTTCAGACTACTATATACAGCATTTTGCTATTCGACTATTCTGCCTGCTGCAACTCATTTCCTAACCCTTGATAAGTTTGCAAATTAATTTTATAGCTTCTTATTCTGGCTAAAATGAATATGACAGGACTGTTTACCATCATAATCTTGGGAACTAAACTTCCCTGTATTTCAAATCTATTGTCATGACTTCTTTAAACTTGATAACTTAGCTCCCTCAGATTTTCTTCAGAAATCATATTATTTAGACCTCTTTAGATCAGTCTTGTTTTTCTCCATCTGTATCTTGTGCTACAAATTTCTCCCACTGCATTCATATCAGATCCAAATAACAGCATTACTCCAAATTTTAAAGCAAAAATATTTGTATACACCAGTGTGATATTCATAAGTTAGTTCTATTTTGCTTTGTTGTGATTTCTTTTGTTTTACAAAATCATCGTATTTTTATATGTGTTCACTCTGCCATGAACCACGTCTCAGATTTTAACTGGGTGCTCCTCATCATCTGTCTGCAAAGATGATTATTTCTACATAGTAGAAAATTTTACATTTATCCTTATTACATCTATTTTTCCAGGCTGCTTCTCCAATTTGTCAAAATTATTTTTGACTTCTAATCTTGTCCTTCAAAGTGTTTGCAACCCTTCCCAACATGGAGTGACTTGCAAGTTTTAAAAGCTGTGGTTTTTGCTATCTACTCCACTTTCCAAGGTCATTAATTTAAGTTCTGAACAGTAACAGCCCTGGAAAGATTGGTTCAGTTTGGGAACATAGCACTGACCTGACTCCTTAACTACATTTTTTGAAACTGTTATCTGGATGTTTACCTTTCCCCTTTTACCTGTTGCTTTTTTCAGATGGTTGTCCTTGCTTTCCTAACATTCCTGTCTGGATGAACCACAGCACATCTTCACAAGACATATTCATTTTCACTTTGATCACAGCTGTAAAATCCTTGGACTTTTTAGTCAGTGGATCCTCACTAATATTTTTTCCAATTGATAAAACTTAGCTTGTAAATGAGATAAAGGCATGAACTCAAGAGATAGCAGTTGATCACAGTGGTGGTGATTTATTTGTTAAAAAGGGTGTCAAAATCAAGAGAATGAGAAAAATTCCTAAGAAGGTAGATAATCACTTCTAAACTCCATTCTTAATATCTTGCCAGGGGATCAAATTTTTGTCCCATTTTTATGTGTCATTTTCCTGACATGATATTTGTCCCATTATGCTCGGGAAGTACCAATAACCCCATGGGTACTAGTATAATATAATCATTAGCAATAATATTAAAAAAATCCAAAAGTGATAGACTAATTACTTTATTTTCTGCATGAAAGCAATAGATTTTAGTGCCTGATAAATATAATCAGTCAAATTCTGCATTAGGCAGTGCCTTTTATGATATTTTAGTTCACAACATGTTATTTGTACAGAGAAAGAGAAATCTGTCATCTGGAAAACTAAAAAAAATTAAAGCTAGCCATCCCTGGAACAGTTTTCTTGGTTTCCTTGTTCATGATCAATTGTATCATGAGCATACCAGATAAAAGTAACCCGATATTTCAGGCTTTTTGTTAGGAGTTATTTCTTTAAAGTACCCTTATTTTGAGTTTGTTTTCATTCCACATATGCATTTCAAAGAGAAAATCATAAATAACACTTCTTATCATACAATAAAAAATGTTGTGTACAAAAGAATAAATAAAAATGAAAAAATGGATATATCAGACATGAGATTTTCATCAGTATTTGTGTCTTACTCCATATTTCTTACAGTAAATCAATAATTTTTGACAACATGTAGATAGAAGGCCACTGAAAATTGTGTAAATAATTTTAAAAACACAGTCAGCTTATGCTGAAGCAATGCAGCTACCAGATCAGTATAAGTGCAGGGTGTATTTTTTGCTTTCTCTCCCTTCAATCCCTGGTATTCATAACAGTCGTTTTATTGAAACTTGTTGTAAATTAAGTTGAAGGCACTTCTCTAAAGAAAAGGCTTTTTGTCTCTGTTCATACAGCACAATTAAAACAGTGGAGTCAGAGCCTAAAATGAAGCCAGCTGGGAATCAGAACTAGTGAAATGACAATTTAAGTAATCATATTTTCAGTTTTCATCATTACTAGAAGTTAGATATATTGCACAATATATCTATCAAGTTTGGGACTGCAGAGATTCTGTGCCAAAAAAAAGGCTTTGCATAAGGAGTGATCCGAATTCAGTGAGTCAGATGTGGTTATACAGAATCCAAAAAGTCTAATGGACTTTGGGTTTGACACAGGGCTCTGTTTGCTCCAGGTAGTCTCACTGCTTAATATAAATCTCCATCTATTTCATGTATTCTGATAGCATTCAATGCTAATTATGATCTCTTTTATGGAACACTTATGTTACTGAAAAGAACTTAGACTTCAGCTTGTATTTTTTAATTATCATTTTCTCACTGCATCTCAAACTATATGAACATAAGAACAGCTTGTTAAAAGAGTTGGAGGAGTGGAAAATTGTAAAATGTGTCTCACTCTGAAACACTTCTGTTGTCTATAGAAGTTAGACTGATGGAAAGATTCTCTGTTAAACTTTGAATTAATTCACTGGCAGTTGTCTTATCTATTAACAAGACAATTGGTTCCAGCTTTTGCAAAGGAATTGCTACTACAGTTTTTCTTCCCAGAAAAGTTTCCTCATCACAACAGTGAAAGGGGTAAATGGCTTTTTTGAACAGCTCTGTCCACACACCCGGCATACCTCTGCCTATCTAGTGAGACCAATTTTCAAGGTGAGATGCTTCCAAACTTCATAAATATGGCTAGAAAGGATGCTTCTTTACCACTGAGTGGTATAGGATATTATATGCCTGTCCACATATTTTAATAGCTTTCCAGATCACAGTTGGATTTCTTGCCATTATTTATAGGTATCACCCCCAAATTGCTGTGGTAATTGTGAGTATTGTTCCAATGAGGCAGTCTAGCTAGGTGCTTTTTAGCCCTCATGCACTTCCAGAAGTTAAAAACCCAAATTAAAATGCTTTGGTTTCATACCCCCACCCCCACCCTGCTCCAAATAATTCTGCTGTGACAGCTAAAGTGAGCAATACTTGAGTAATCCAGCAGTGTAACGCACTACATAAAATTTTGTAAAGATTGTAACATTTTATGTTGATAGGTCGTCCATGTGACAGCTCGCTGTTTGCAGCATGTGACCTGCTCTACAAAAGGCTGGTTTTGAAGAGCCGTTATATAACGCCTTTCAGCTCACAAAGAGGGATGCCACAGGCCACAGGGAGCTGCAACCCACGGCTGTATTTTATAAAAGCAATTTCGTTACTGTTACGTACTTCTCAATATGGTGTTCAGATTCTGAAACTGTGAAAGCTATCCCTGTTTTACTCCACCTATCAATCTGAAATTTCAGATGTTAAAAAATTCCTCAAATTGGCTGTGTTTTGAACATTTAATTTTCCCACTGTCCTAGTGAAAGTAACAATAAAAGCTCTTTAATAAATCCTAAGACATGCTGCTTATATTTGCCAAGTTTTAGCCTCTTTAGTAGATCAGTGTCCATACTGTTTTATCTTACATGAAATGAAAAATATTATTGGCACTAGTTTATAACTGTCAGGGTTAAACATACTATATTTATAGCTCATTATAATCCATTCATCAGCTTCCAGACCCTGGGTATGCTGGGAATGTCAAAACTCCACATGATGTCTCTGAAAGCTGGATTTTGCATTTGGATATTTGGAGTAGCAGGAAAAGTGTATAACCACATGTGTTATAGCAAGAAAATTCCCTGTTGACTGCATAGCTGCAGGGGTTGGCTCAGAAGAACACATTTTCCCCAAATGCATGGCATAAATTAAACTCAGAAAATGACTTCTGTATCTGCTTCTCTTATTTTTTTTTTTTTTCCTTTTCCCAATGAGAAGTGAAATGTAGTTACTGTTTAAAATGTCAAGGTTTGGCTGAATCATAAGCCCTCAAGACAGAGAATGACCAATGGGTCTTGCACATCCCAAGCTTGGACCTTTGTGAAAGAGGAAAGGTTAGGAGAAATGCTTGGACTGTAGGTTGATAGCAGCGCCTCAATTACGTTTCAGGATGCATTCATAATTTTCTTGGATTTTGATGCTCAGAAAAGATGCAAGTTTCGAGTTTAGAATTCAAAAGGTTTTTGTCTTCAGAGAAGCCAGGATTTTTTTTTTTTGGGAATATCTGATCTGCTTTCATGTGGCTTAGAAAGCACACTAGTTTAACACTGAAATAATTCAGGTAGTGACTGATTAAATAAAATAAGGGTAAATATCTTTGTCATAGCTAAGAAGTTAATTTTTTTGCAAAGTTATTATTAATGCAGGCACTAAGTAGGACTATGTATTGAGCTAATGCTCATAAATCCTATTGGTTACGGTAAGATTAGGATGTAACAACTATATAAGTTATTGAATGTCATCAAATGTTTTGTGTCTATACTGCAAGAAATGAGATTAGTTTGTCATGAGTAACCCACAATGTTACTGAATTCCATGTGTGTCCCAAACTTTTACTGTCTGTGCAGCCAGAAAACAGAAATGGGGTGTGGGTCCCCCAGGCTCTTTAGAAGTTGAGGCACTAAGGCAGTCTCCCTCTGACAGCTTGGCTTGGCTCAGGTCTTGGTTTTCTTGCCTCAGAGCTGAGGAATTGTGGGCAAAGGCATCTCCTTTGGGTTCTCTTTTGTTTCTTCTCCAAGGGGCCTGCTCCAAGCAGGTGTATTTCTCCTTCTTGGAGAGGTTGCATGCCATGCCCCAGCCCGGGACTGCCTCGGGGAGAGTGCCTGACTGCAGCTGTGGAGCTGCACAAGCAAAGAAGTGGAGTGGCTCTGATCCAGTCTGGGCCATCCCCCAGTGGACAGAGAGACCGGTTCCTCCCTGTCCAGCCCACCGGCGTCTTGGAGGACATCAGCACCAGCACCGGAGGAGTCCTGCAGGCAGCAGGAGGGAGCGGTGGGCGGCACTGACCCCAGATGTGCTGACACTTCTCCAGAGAAGGTGCAAGAGCTGCTCCATAAGCTCCTGCCTTCCCAGAAGGGTTTCTTTTCACTGCCGTATTTTCCCTTTGTGTCCGACTGGGGGACAGAGCTGGCACCATCTTCCCTTTGTCTCCCTCCATGTGGTGGGCTGCAGAGGCTGCCATCTTGGAGGGGGGTGGTACCCCCACAATTTGGGTGTCTCTTTGTTTCCATGGGGGTCCTGAGATTTAGGAACTTTGTGTATAGTGATCACTCAGTTATTTTTTTGCCTGTTGCTGTTTAGCTTGTCAGTAAACTGTTCTTTCTTCCCCTTAACTCTTATTTTTATTCTTCCCTATTGGTGGAAATGGGTTGGTTGATATTAAGGGAAGTAACTCATTTTAGAGTGTCCAGCTCTTAAATTGTCTCAAACCGAGACATAGTTACATTTGTTTTGTGGGAAAAAGGGAACCATACATTTTAGAAACATCTCTAAGAATTAAGAAATGAGTATGCTCTTAGCAGTGGAGATGATGAATCACTGAATTAAACCTCCCATGCAATGGGACAGTTTCTCTTTTGAGTGGATCAAGAGTGAATGTAGTTTCAGAAATTCTCTTTGCAATGCAGTATAAATCCAACTTACTGATTTCAACACTGGGGTAACTGGATTAAACTCCAGGGCTGGCAACAGAGCAAATGTCTGACTAGATGATGAATTGGTGCTTTCCAGACTGAGAATATGAAAATTCAAACTCCACAAGTCGCATACTCTCACAGGAGATGAATGCTATTTACACAGCATGTGCATGTGCATCTACAAGTTATCCCCACATGAATAATGACTAAAGGTTCCTATTTCATTTTATTTACAGTCAAATGTGTTGTGTGTCAAAAGCCCATTCAGAAATGTGCATTCTCAAATAAGTTGTGCTATCTGTCTGATAGATGAACATTTTAAGTTCATGCAAACATTAAAGGACAAATTGTGATCCATAATTCGTCCTACTGAAGATAAGGCAAAGTGGCAGCAGATTATCTACTGCCACTTGATAGTGCTAAAGACTACTGCAAGCATAGCTCTTCATTTGACTACAATGATGGTTTTAGCTTTATGTTTTGTGCATCTTGCACAGAAGTCTAATACTGTATAAATTTAAAGGGGTCATTATATAAAATGAGGGGTAGACAATGGAATACATTGATCCTTTACACACCACATGGTGATAGCCTCGAAAAACAAAACTTCCTATTAAAAACAATGAAGTAAGGAAGAGATTATATACAAGGAGATAGTTTTATGCAGCAGTCAGTGCTTTAAGATATTTAATTCAAACACATAACAATGTGTTTTTTAGTGTCTCAGATGCCTCCTCAAAGCTTACAGTGCTGCCAGATGTCTTCAGAACACTGAAAAGCTACAGTATGTAAAAAGCTTTTTTATAAATAACCCCAAATCTGAAAACCTCTCCAATTTAGAAAACTATTTTCCAGACTGAAAGACTGGTCCCAAATGAAAAGGAGAAATCTGAAATTACTCTCACAGACTGTATTTCATATCGCTTGCTCATACACATTTTTGAAGAGAATCTGGGTGACAAACTCTTACCCTGTGAGACTGTCAATTCTAGTCTATCACCTGGTGTACATATATGTTTTATAAAGAGAGATAAAAACTTATTTTTTTTTTCTTTTTAACTATGTAATTACAACAAAGTTTAGAGAAACTTAAATCTCTTTGGTTTCCTTGTTTAAATCTGTTTCTCAGGGCCAAGATAAAACAGATTTAGGGCTCCACAATCCTAATTGCCAGTTATTTCAAGGAGAAGATAATAAAGTTTTAAAATTAAGGAATGGTAATGTTAATATCCATTTTTCACCATACAGCTGGTATTTGTGTTGTATTAAATTTAAGTTAATCAAATTAGGGGAGAAAAACAAAGCAAACAATCCTTGATACATCCTAAGGGTTCTTATGTCCATTTCACAATTCATGTGGCAGAAATTCACAAATAATGATATTCAACTTCTTCAGAATTTTGGAGTAAATTTGTGGGATGCTGAAATCACCCCTGGTCTTAATTTTAGCTTTGATAAAACTGCCTGAGAATTTCCAGTAGAATTCAGGGAACATTTTTATACTCTCATTCTAGAAAAAGCAGTTTTCTCATAATTTTGAGTCTCATAAAGTATTCTGGGTTTTGTGTTGACATTCAGTGTAGGATCTTAAATGTGAAGTTGGCAACTGAATAAGCCATATAAACAAAAGAAGACCACTTTCAAAAAACAATTATCCTTGTTTTAATTCCTGGCCATTTTCATTGGAACCCTGAGAGAAAGAAGAATGAGCTTCTGCCAGGGATAGTAATTCTTTCAGCATTTTCAGAACCAACCACTGGCAACTATGGAGTGGACCTGAAGAGGTGGCCAAAACCCAAGGGAACATAGGTCTTTGCATGTTCCCTGCTCAATCTTTGCACAGGTTGATAAATAGTGGAAGAAGAAAGTCACTTAGAGATGATAAAGGTCTGTTTTTCATAGTCAAAGGCAGTCTTGGAGAACTGTTCTCAGTCTTTGGTTTTATGGAAAACCTATGTCCCGAGGAGTGGACTCCAGACTCTGGAGTTTTGCACAGGTAACAACTGCTTCCATTTGGCTCGTATTCCATGCTATCTCTCCCAGCGTCTTTGGATTCACAAGCACAGGGACAGAAGTAAGTAATTGTTACGTGGCGCAGAATGATGGGGGCAATACGATGATAGCAGAAGAGTGGCCTAACTTCTTTGTCCATAGCTGGCATAGGCAGCAGGACTGAGGATCTAACAGTGGAGGCACTGAATGTCCCCTTCTAGGTCCAGGTCTCCTGAGGTACTCTACACTCCATCGAGTCCCCTTCAAGGACAAAACAGAAGTGATGGGAAGGGATATTCAGTGGTGTGTGTATGGTGGTCAATAAATCATCCCATCTACAAGTATATTCATTTCTTCCTTCCTTTTTCCTTCTCTTGCATTTTAAATTGTGTGCATCCTTTTTTCCATGGGCTGCTACTTCAGCTGTGAAGCATGTAAATACTTGTAGCTACCTCAGCTGTTCTGAATGAGGAGTCAAAGGTACAGAAGCAGTGAAACATGGACCTCCAGCAGAGGAGGAGGAACACGGTGTTTGGAAAGTGCAGGAGAGCATGTATGAGGCAGTATCTCTCCTGGGAAAGGAGAAGGGGAGTGGAATGCTTAGCACTGCCGTTCTGCAGACTGGTGACCTGAGGTCCCCTTCCCCCAGTACTTTAGGGCTAGCTTTTCACATCTTGCTGAAGGAGGCAAGATATTTACTGATGCAAACCATTGCTGATGGCAGAGAGGAGAGGCAGAAAAAGGGAGATGATGCCACTGCTGGCAGAAAATTAGTGCTTGACATTGCCTGTCAAGAATTGCCACTAATCCCTTAAGTGAGGGTTGTGTGGCAGCACTGTGAGCCAGATAATTTGGTGTACAGTCAGAGGAAGCCTGAGCCAGCTCTGATCACCCCCATCAACAACAGAAAATGATGCAAGGAGGTCTCAGTGACTGTGGAGACCATATTGGTGAACACCATAATCCAGCTAAAAATAAAAAGATAAATTCTGACTCAGGAATGTGGATCAGGCACTAAGAAAAAAAAAAAAAAAACAAAACAAGCAAAAACCCAGCAACCCCAAAAGAAAATACTGAGATAAGAGCCAAGTACTAACCCTTCTATGAACAAGGGAGTGCTCTGCTGTAGACCAAAGCATGTATTTGATCATGATTAAAGATGGCATGAAGCTGAAGACTATCAGCAGAGGCAGTGAAAATGAGGCTGTACTACAGTTGCCAAAGCAGATTTCTGACATGAGATTGAGTCTGGAAACTTGATGATATTCTTAGAATGTAATTTTTCCTAGTCGTGTTGTCTGATAATAAAACATGGGAACGTGTGAGACACTACCATTTTAATGAGCATCTGCTTATAGCAAGTACTTAACTCAGTAACCCATTTTCTCAATAATTTCTCAACAGGCTCTACATCAATACTAGTGTGATTTATTGTAGTGAGAAGTCTTATTGTGCAGGACCTTTTTCCAGGGCAATTTTGATAAGAGATGTTATTTGATACCATTAAATTAGTTTAACTCCCTCCATAGAAGGAACTCTTAATATATTGTAGAACTGCGCTCTGTTCTGGATGTTTTTATCTTCTGAATAAAATACGCATAAATTCACCCATGTGGATGTTATTTCATCTGCATTTCAGGCTATGGCTGGGTACATATATCCATACTTGAAAGAATTCTACACATTGCAGGGTTCCATGCACAGTATTATGATGTTCTGATGACAAAATATAACCATCACAACCCAAAACTCTAGTCCTGTTTGAGTGAAAGTCTGACCATGGCAGGTTGGCCCACAGATTCACTCCATTAAAAAATCTATCAAAACATGTATATTTAATTAGTCCTCTATGTTTAAAACATTCTATGGTGTTTATTTCACCTGCCTTTTTCTGCTGCACTAATGAAATTTCTGCTGCTGTTCTGTAGTTTACTTAATCAAAAAAATGTGAAACAGTATGTATTTGACTAATTCCCCTCTACCTCTTGTTTTCTGCTTTATGTTTTCCCATGCTTTTCTAATAATGCTGGCCCCTAAGGTGAAACTGCTTGTAGTCAAAACACTGAACTGCTACAAGGATCAGGAATTCCTTGATGGATAAAGGCAAACCATTGCTCTCACTTTTATCTCTATTTCTCTGTTTTATTATAAACATGCATTTTCATACAGAAGTTCAGCACAGGCTTGCATGCAGAGATCAGATCACATCCAATTTGGTTTTGTAGCATTCCACATCCAACATTTGAAAATCAAGGATTTGTTTGAACACTGACTGTTTAAATATAGTCAATATATGTGCAGCATTTCAGAACACTTCTGATGTATTTGAAGGCATGTGTAAACCTACGACTGAATTACCTTTTTTTTTCAACAGCAGATTTTCAGAAAGGATGTAATTAACTCTTAAGAGGAAAGCTAAGGAAAGATAAGAAAACCTAAGGAATTTTGAAATGAACAGAAATAATTTGACTTTCCACTTATATCTAGAAACACTTCCTAGAAAATGTTTGCAGGACAAATTTTCAAGTACAAAGGATTCTATTAAATGAAAAATTTTAACGACTTTGGAACTTTAGGATCTTAATGATTGCAATAAATTTTCAAAACCTTTATTAAAAATCCTTTAAAATTGACTTAATTTATATGTTCCACTACAGGTACAGCTATATTTTTTACTGCCAAAAAAAGGTGTAATTGTGCTGTTACTAACAACTCATCATTCTTTAATTCTCTGACATGTAGGGAGATCAAGAGTACTCTTAATTACTGCTCAGGGTAACCAAAACTTCCTTTTCAGTAGAAAACAGAATGGAAGGGAAAGCTTCAGAAATAGTTGCTACTTTCAAAAGACAAACAAACCAGAAACCAAAAACCAATGTAACAATACATAGAGCCCAGTGGTAAATATTTCAGAACTTCCACTAACATATTTTAGTTATAGAAACTACTTTAAAAGGATGTCCACATGTACATTCATTACTATATTTCTGTGAGGTGTCTGATATTAACATTATTGTTCCTTTTTGTCTGAAAAATAACACCATCTTGAAAGAAGGAAAATAGTCTTGCAATAGCCAACACAAGTCCACTTTGGAGAAAGCTGGGATCTGCTCTTGGCTCTGTGATTGACTGAGTCTCTGTTGCATAAAGTCTTTGTTTTCCAATCTATAATAAAGGAAAATCAATATGTCTCCACCTCACAAGGGTGTTGCAAACCTAAATTCATTCCTATGTGGCAACTGGTACAACATGATGGAAACTCAATATAAATTGTTACATATATTCTGTTACCCCCAGTGGAAGGCTTTCGCCCATGAAATTGCTGCTGTACAAGAAGAGCTGGACAAATTGCAATATGGAAAAAAAAAAAGCATAAAATAAAAAAGTTTTAGCCCTGGAAAGTGAGGCTAAATCATGAATGTTACAAAAACTATGACTAGAATTTTAAAAAGCTCACTTCCCTCCAAAGGAGATGCATTGTCTCCATGGGTATGGTGACAACTGGAAAGTAACTTAAGTAGGAAAAAAGAAAAGATACATGACATTTACTATTAGTTCTTAGGAAAATATGGATGCTTAGCTGAGAATTATAATCAGCACACATGGGTGAGCTACATCTGTGAAAGGAGTCCATTTCATAAAATTCATATTTGTATAACACTCTCCCCAAGAGATGCCTTGGCTTAGCCTTTCCCCTGGGGAGAAGCGTTGCAGTTTCCATCATAACATATGGGAAGATTTTTTGGCCCATTTCCACAGAATTTTATTCTTGGTTACATCTGCCAGAGTCTTTCTGGAGATGCCCTTCTAGCTTTGATGCATCTCTTTCTCCTTGAAATTTTTTATGCTCCTTATCCATGCTTTGTGTGAGAATATTCCTGCCCAAACACCTTTTTTCTTTATGGAAATTTGTTTTGAAAGCTATGCAGAGGGAGATTTGGAAGTTTGGAACAGGTGGTGTTCCTGTCAGGGATGTGGGCTATCTGTTCAGAGAAAACGTTTTATAAGTATTTTGTCAGTGAATATCCTTGGTGGATTTTCAGGAGCACTTATAAAACTGACTGGCAGCTCTACCTCTTCCTTCTATTGCTTGTCAACCTCTCTCAGCTGTTGTCTGCTACACCCAGTGACTCCTGTATTTTTCTCTCATTTTGAGTGTGTCATATATACAGATCCACATCCCTGTAATTTTTTTTCTCTCTGCAACATTTTGCTGCAGCTGTGCAAACTGATGACTTTTAAAGTTCTGTGTGTATTGAGATCCATCCTTTGGCCCCACAGTTTTGGTGAGGACATACTTTGCAGTTCCTGAAGGGAAGAAAGGTGTTCCATGTGGCAGGGAATGGCTATACATCCCCACTGGGAATACAGGACCTTCAGTGCTGCTGCAATGTGAATGTGCTGAGGGTGGGGTGCAGTGGCTGTCTGAAGACTCTGCATGGAGTTGTACCCACCTTCTTATGGCCTTTGTTCCATGCAGGTGGCACAAGCTATGCTCAGGCATGCAGTGTCAATGTCTGGGGCAAGAGAGCATTGCAAAGCCTCTAGGGTCTATCCCAAACCTTATCAGCTCCTGCATAGCCAAGGCACATTAATGGATGATAAAGGATTTAATTGTGGCATCCCAGGGCCATGAGTTGTGCTTGCTGTGGTGGAAATGTTTACAAGTCAGCTGTTTTTGTTCAGCTAAAGAGGTTGTCCTCAGCCCTTTGGACTACACACATGGTTTTGCAACATCTTTCAGTGCCATGGGCTGCCTTGGGCTGTGTGGAGATGAATGGGGACACCTAGTTTGCTTCTGAGCTCTGGTGGCAGCTTTTGGGCCTGCTGTGCTGCATCACAGTCTATACAATCCATAATACCCACAGTCTAATAATCAGACAAAGTAGGTGAACCAGATCCTGAAGTCATATCCCTGTTATATTAAGGGTTGTGGATGGCTGGGTTTACCTGCTGCCACTGGCAAAATTCGTCTATAACAGCAGTGCTTGCTCTTCCTAGCAGCAGACCTCTTTGTACATGTAATATGGTTTCCAGTCCCATGACCACATGCTGGGGCAGTTCTCCAGGAATTTTCCTTTGAGGACTCTGGTTTTCTTGGTGTTATTAGCTGTCCACTGCTTAATTTTTTTGGTGAGCTTGCCTCTTTATGTCTTGGAATATCTTTAGACCATTCACAGCCTAGATATCCCTTGACTGTGCAGCTCCACTTAAGCCAGTGTTACTTGACAGCTACCACCAGAAGCAGAAGTTGAGAAGAGAAATACAGCTCAAACCTCCTTTATGATGTTAAGTCATTTATTCCCTCTGTCCTGGAGGGGAACAGAGGACCTGACCTTGGCAGAGTCGGCGAGGTAAGAGGATGGGGCTTTCCATCCTGCTGGTTTTATCACAGACAGGGAGAAAGGGAATACCAGGGCCGGAGATGGGACAAACAACCAACCAGATCAGAGCCCGGGCTGCTTGAACATTGGACAGACCCGACTCAGTCACATGGCAGGGACCCGGCCGGTGGGGGGGAGGCCCAGGGGGGTCCACCACAACATGGTTCGGTGGTTGCAACATATACATTTGTTTCCTCTGAACAGCTAGAAAAAGCACAGGCTGCTTACAAACGTTATGCAGATAATCATCTGCAACCAGCTCTGGACTTTGGGGCTGGGCACTGTGTTTGTTTGTCCCATGATGTTCTTAGAGGTTGGACCACTGTTACTTGGGCCCATAAAAAATTGTGGACCAAGTTTCACCAGCAGCTTCCATGTGTTCTCAGAATTTCCACAGTTGTTCACACCTCCCTGCTAAATCCTGTTAACTCAAATACCTTCAGCAGCAACCTCATCCACCACCTCTAGTGATGGTGGTTAGAGCGAATATCATGTCTGGACTGTTTTGGATTCCACAATATTGTAGGGTAGCCTGCAGAGTTTTTCTGACTGTGCAAGGTATGATCACAGTGAGAATAGTACATAAGCAGGACTTATCCAAAACTGAAAGCTAGTTGAAATTAGAAACTATAGAACTTCTCAAAAGATGTAATTAACTCTTGAAATAATATGACATAATTTATATATTTAAAATCCAATAGAAGAGCTCATCAGCTATGCTGCAGAGAACATCCATATTACATTAGGCATGCAAAGAAGATTCCTGCATTTCAAGGAACGAGTGGAAACACTGGCAGAACTATCAGCAGTTATTGCAATACTAAATGCAATGGAAATAGAAAGAAATTATCCATATGTTGCATGGCAGAAATTAACAAGAGTATTGCATCCAAAATGCTAATTTCCAAGCAGAGAAAGGCTGAAAAAGTGATGTATATTATCCTATTTAAGGTGTATTTTTTACTGTTATGAGAAAATTTGGTATCGAGTAAACAATGTTGAAATAAAAGGAGAAAAAAAGACCAAACAGTAACAAGCAATGAGGAGGTGTTGTGATTACTGTAATTTAAACATCTGAAGACAGCATTGCATCTTTGAGCTATCCCAAAGTTAATTTTCAACTACCAAGAATCGGCTGAGAAAATAAATATGGGCCATTTGCAGTATTGTACTGATCATTCTGAAAAGGAAAGAAATACCCAGACATAACTAGAGACATGGCCTATTATTTTAGAAAGGTTTTAAAAATCATTGCTCTGCAGTAGTTTAATATTCTTATTCTTAGTAGTATTTGTGAAGTTTGGTTCTTTAAAAATCACAACTTGCCACCGAAAGACCTGATTTTCCTGTCACATCCCACTTATTCAAGCTTCTGCTGGGCTGTGAAATAAAGAAAGAGAACAAATTTTCCTGAACATGAATTATCTTGCCAGGTGAAAAAGCGTCCCTTGGTTATGATCTACAATGCCAAGAATTTGAAATTTTCATTTAATAAAGGCAGTAAAGAGCTGAGCTCTTGCACGTTTGCTTTCTCATATTCCATCAACAATTTCTGCAACACATACTGGAATGCAAATTTCTCAGTCCTCATTTTAAACCACGGTAGCCACTATTAAGTTGTGAGCTTCATTTAGAGACTGAATCTGGCAAGGATAATGTTGACAGAAGATGACCAGTTCTGCTGTCATCTCTTGTTGACTACAAAGCCATTTAAACAGACACACATTTGTCATATCTATATTTTCAAAGAGAAAAATATATTCCAATGCCTCCAAATTCAATATTAAACATTGGGCTTGAATTTATTTTCTTGATCTATTTTATTGTTACAAAGAAGCGCATTTCAAATATCCAATACCTTCATTTTCTTCATCAAATTCCTTAGAAATACTAACATGCCACAGAGATTTGGGGAAAAAATGGTTGAAAATATTTACCTTTCTCTTTATACTACATATGCAAAGTTATAAAGTCCAAAATAAGTGCATTTACCCATGTGTACACATACAAAATCTCATCAGTAAATTTTTAACAATAATTTCCTCATTTGTTTTCCACCTCAGTGTAAGCTTTTACTAGGGCAGTATTTATTTAATCTAAAAGACTGAACAATTTTTAATTTTTTTCACAATAAATCTTAAAGAAAGAGTTTCTCATTTAAGGGTATTACTATTAGGAGGGAGGGTATTTTCTTATTTGATTTCCTTTCATATTTTAGCCATTCATTTTTTTCGTTTTTTAACTTTTTTACAAACTCTCAATTTTTTTCCTATACAGCAGACCTGATGCTCTCAGATCCATCAATATTCATCATGATTTCGAAACAAATGAATCATTAAAATAATACAGAAGTTGCTTTTCCATTGTCAGTGCAAGGATATTTGCTTGTACTCTAATTACATATTCCTCTTCTTAGGGTGTCAGAAAAGCAGGTAGAGATTTCTCTGGTTCCTCTGAGCCATGCTGCTTTCCTTATCGTTTGCTGCTCATTCATCTCCTGTGTCCTTTGCTTATGTCCCATCTCTGGTGCTTGGATCTACTGCTATCTCTTCTACTATAATGTTACAACTGCAACTCCTTAGGATACCCTGCAACATTAAATAAACACAAAAAAATTACCAGATACAACAAGTTGTTGCTTATCTTTCTGTAATCCTCTCTGCAAATTTGGAAAGCTCTACTCAGTGTTTATAGGGGCAAAATTGTAATTTTTTTTTACCATTAACGTTATGTATACAGGGAAAACTGCAATAATGATGCAATTTTTTTTTTTTAATCAAAGTTATTGCTTGGTGAAGATACAGGTTTTTGAATAAATTATATTTTTTTCCCTAAAACTTGAAAAAGCAAAGAAATATGTAACTGTTTCTGCTTTCCCTGTTCTTTTTTGTTTTTCTCTTGGATGAGACTAGTCAAGGTTTTGGATTTATTTCTTGTCTCTCATTTCCTTGATAAAGATTTTGTCCAAACTTTGCTCTTAACTGTAGTCTGAAATTCTAAGAGAGGTTCATATAAACAAGGTCTGAATGTGACTGGTAAACTGAAGAAATCATGGAAATTTTACCCTTGGTATTCAGCTAGCTGAATAATCTCCAGAGCTGCAGGAGCAATGACTGTGGAAAAGAAATACACAGAATACTGACAAAAACAAATTTACAGATGAAAGGACTTGACTGGACTCAGGTATTTGGGATGAATCACCTCCTTATTCTTTCAGAGGAGTTGTAAGAAGACTTCCTGGCTTTGCAATCTGATTCCTGGGTATGCATGTACCTTCTTCAGAGATGCTAGACAAAAAAATCTGTAACCTGTCTTTATCTCAGCCTTTTTACTGCTGTCACCTGGAAATCAATATATGTTTTCAAAATGAAAGGGAGTCATAGGTTGGTTATGGCAGTAAATACAATAGAAGGATTAAAATCTGTCTTTGAATTGTTCTAATTATTTATCTGAAGAAAGGTTTTGTATCAAACTCTTCAGACTCATAAACTGTGACTTTAAAAAAACCCCACCCTAGATAGTGTCTATAGCCATTAGAAATCTAAGTAATAGAAGCATGTATTTTGTATTTTTATTAACATACGTGCAATAAACTGGTGACATCATAAATGGAATTAATACAGCATTTCACAGAACAGTGTCCTTTGTGAGCTGTATGTGAAAGTAAGTTAGGAGAAAGTTTATGTTTTGTCTCTGAGGCACAACTGTGTTTTCAACCCTTTCAATCACTTGCACAGAAACAGCAGAGACCGTGTTAAACATACAACTTCAACTTCAGCAATTTTTTATTGCTGTATTCCTGCCACCAGCTTATTATAAGTTTTTAGATATTTTAAAATGGAATGGTCAAAGAGCCACTGCTAATTAAGCCCCCTTGTTTATCTTATGTCACTGTAGCCATGCTAGTTTCAGATTGTGACATGAGGCTGGTAAATATGTGATAAACTACAGTCGTGGAAAGTAGGCAATCTTTCAGACACAAAAGCCTTTTCTGAGTTCTACTTACAAACCTTCATTTACTCGTGCTCCAAGTCTATAACACATTGCTTTCCAAGTATGAAATATGTCCTTTTTAATGCATTCCTCCAGCCTCCTCCCCAGGACTTTTCTGCAGTTATATGATGTTCTCTCTGAGCTTTAAAAAACATTTCCCATTTAAATCATCCATCAGTGGTTTGGAACCCCTCTCTGCTGTGGGATTTTGTCCTTTCCTTTTGGTTAGTATTATGTACTGACAAAGAACAGAACAAGGACACTATGTTAGATTTATAAGGAAATAATGTCAAAATGGTTAATGCAATTCACCAGTTCAATAAACTGGATTACATTTTAGTAGGACAAAAGATCAACGAAAGCCTATTTATATTCATTGGGTGAAGGCTGTACCAGCAACCACATAATGTATTCCCCATCTTTGGGCTCATTAGCTATGCCTATTAGATTTGTTAGGTATCATAACGTCCAGATGTTTCTGGACAGCTCAACTGACATTTTATCCATGTGCAGATTAAATATTAATGGATAGCAGGTAAACAAGTGAAACAGCTAGTTTTTATTTTGGAGTATTTTCAACACTATCACTATTTTTTTCTCTCTTCATGTTTCTCAGAATTCATGAAAAGACAGCAAATCACCTTTAGAAAGCTCAATTCTTGTGGAAATAAGCATCAAAGTGCAGTTTGCCATCTCTCTTTGTACAGGATCTTCATATGATAATTCACACCCAGAGCACACATTATCTAACAAAAACGCTGCCAGCTTTTACCAGGAAACCTCACTAAGCTCAGGTTGAGCTTTCAGTTAGGCAGTTGAACTTTTTAAAGTCATTTTAATGGATAATGTGTGTTGTAGACAGGTGATTTTCAATGATTACATGGTCTCACCATTCTTTGCTGGAAGTATATGTAAGGAGTTTGAGAGTCCTCCCACCACATCTTCTCTGCTGAATATCATGCAGTTATGGCTATTCTGCTCTCCTTTTCTCTTCCAAAGTATTTTACTTAGAGAAAGGCTTTGGAAAATGCATATGGGGTACATCAGGCACAGCATCACTAACCAGTCAAGTGAGGGGATAATCCTGCTCTGCTCTGCACTGGAGTGGCCTCACCTGGAGCCCTGTGCAGTTTTGGGTGCCACCATATCAGAAAGACATGAAGCTGTGAGAGAGTGTCCGAAGGAGGGCAACAAGGATGATGAAGGGCCTTGAGGGGGAGCCATATGAGGGGCAGCTGAGTTCACTTGCTCTGTTGTGCCTGGAGAAGAGACTGAGGGGACACCTCAATGTGGTCTTCAACACCCTCATGAGGGGAAGCGGAGGGACAGGTGCTGATCTCTTCACTCTCGAGTGCAGGACTCAAGTAAATAGCATGAAATTGAGCCACGGGAGGTTTAGGTTGGATAACAGGAGAAAGTTTTTCCCCCGGGGGTGGTTGGGCACTGGAACAAGCTCCCCAGAGAAGTTATTGTAACACCAAGCCTGACAGAGCTCAAGAACCATTTGGGCAATGCTCTCAGGCACATGGTGTGACTCTTGGGATGTCCTGTGCAGAGCCAGGAGTTGGACTTGAAGATCCTTGTGCATCCCTTCCCACTCAGCTTATTCCATGATTCTATGAAGTGTGAAATTTCACCTGTGTTGTTACTATTACTGTAGAGTAATTGCTATACACAATATAAATTTTAAATCTTGACAACTCTCTTTCCTGTTTTCTTAAAATGTTTCTATCAGGAAAAACGCTGATCTTAGATCATTAGCACAGAAAGAGATTTTGTCTTGAATATTTTACACTTCACATTTCCTCTCTGGAACATATCTGCGTTGCTATGCACCTACGCTTTTTCACTGGAACCAGTGGAACTATTCTAGTTTACACCAGTTAAAATAGTTAACCCATTAATTTGCTATGAGAGGGAAGAATCAATTAGGGTGAGTACTGCTGTTTGCTATCACCTTGGGGTTCTTAAAAGTCCTGTGCAGTAGCAACTGCCTTCTGAACAGCCCAAAGGAGATTTAAGGAAGATGACAGAACCTGTCCCAGTGATTAATTCAGTATTCTCCAAAGTAAAAATGATCCTGCCTGTTCATTAATAGACAATATTTTGCTGCCAGACATGCCATAAGACATTTTCTGAAAGACAAAAAATTTCAGATCCTTCAGACCAAAAGAAAAGAGCCAGAAATTCATAAGAGATTTCAAGTGAATTTCTTAAAATTACTAAGCTTTAATGACTGCATTTGCATAAGTTTGTCACCATGTGGGCTCTCCATAGACTGTTTTTGTTTGTTTTTTTCTTGGCAGTAGTGAGAGCCTGGGGAGTGAGCTTTGTTGTAATGATGAGGGCTGCTGTGCTCTGACATTTACATTTTGTGGGAATACATGACTTAGAATGAGATTTGGTGCATCATCATTTAAACATTGTAGTGGGTGTCCATGTCAATATTCACAGTGAATGTCACCCAGGTGTCTGTTGTGAATGATAGTTTAAATCCACATATGAACCAAACCAACAGCCCCAAATGAGGAAAGCAGTGCTGTAGCCCCAGCTAAAACAAAATTAAATCACTTCATTCTCTAAAAACAGTGAGTCTTGTACATTCAGGGATGAGCAATGTGTTCAGCTAATCATCAGTCTGCTGGTTGGGCCAATAAACAAATTTTGAAATCATAGCCATGCAGAGCTATAAGAGCAACCAAAGCAACATCTGTCTAATTTTGAAATATACTCAAATATCATAGTTTTGACTTTTTGTCTTGAATGCTAATGTTTTGGCTTTTCAGACTCTTGAGGAGCGATTTTTTTTTCTTCACATCATGTTTTATCACTGCTAGGCCAGTGAATAGAGAGCGAAAATAAAATAATCCAGTGGGGGTGAAAAACAGAATGGAAAAACCAATGGAAAGAGGTGATATGAAGAAAAAATTTGAATATAAAAGATGCCCTTTTATCAGTCATATGTTTTTTTTTCTAAATCAAAACTGAATATACTTCTAAAATTTAAACTGAACTTCCAACAGAAATTATAAATATGATGCAGCATTAAAAAGACAATATTCTTTGGGCTTTATATTGTGTGATGAGAACCAAACTTTATGATCATAAGATTATTTTTTTCTGTGAACACACAGAAAGTACATAAAAGCTGACATTTGCTCCAGCTTGACTTGGGGTACTTCTACTCCAATATAGTAAGAAAGGCATTCTTCTACGAGTGTAAACTTCTTTGAAACAGAATTGCCATGAGGGCAGTGTAACCGATTTCAGTCAAATAAACAAGATCTTTTCAGTTGTATTTGACTTATTTTTGACACAGTCCAAAAGAGTTGAATATTTTGAAAACTTTTTGAGGTTTATTTCTCATCTGACTCTCTGAAACAGGTTATATCAGCTTGATAAAACATTTTTCTCAAACAGGTAAAACATTTCACAGCCTTTTAATTCGTCCTCCCCTGAATGACCAAAATTACATTGAAGATTATTTTATTCTAAGTTTTCAAAAGAACAGCAATTCCTTTCCCTATATAAGCTATTCCAAATTTCCTTCAAGTCATATATGGACAGAGAAAAAAAGAAGGAAAAAGTGTTTCATGTAGGTTGTTATTAACATGTGGTCAATGAATGAGTTTTATAAGAGGTCAGTATTTCCAAAAGCACCTCAAATGCAGATCAGGTGGTAACGCTACTAACAGCAATATACACTGAATTTTATTTCTAGGTATTCTCTTCTGACCATGTTTAAGATCAGTCTGTCCTTTGCTGTTCTAAAATCTTCTTGATGTTTTTTGACATTCTAAATCTCATACCTTTGGGGAGGGGGTTTGGAGGAGGGGTAAACCAATAAAAGCTGACAAAATTAATTACACTGTATTACTCATCTTAAATGTTTAATTAGTCACATTGTACCTGATTAGAAACAAAATCTTTAGCACTCTCTTAGCCTATAAAAATTGGAGTGCAAAGTGACTTTTAACACAGCAGATCATTCCAGCTGTTGTGATTTTTTGCTCCTTTTATAGAAATCCACAGTCTCTGTAAATGCTACCTCCCAGTAACCATAGAAACAATGTCCACTGTAATTTCTTAAAGAGGAAGGGCAGACAAAGTAATTTCATCTATAGGAAAATATATGAACATAGTTATGTCCTAATTATCCTATATAATATCTCACATTACCTCTTACATTTTAATATTCCCTATGCCTGAATGAAGAATTAAACCAGTGACCTTTTCTTCCACTGATGATTGTGATACATGAAACTGCAAGCGGGTTCAAGAATTATTTTTTTTTTACATGGAAAATGATGAATCCTCATCACACAGGAGACAGCAAACTTCAGCACCAAATCCAATCTTGTTTTCTATATGTGTCTATCTTTGCAAAGCTGCTGTCATTTGACCTCATTTGTGAAGGAAGGGCTTGGTCTGCTGAAATTCCTGTGAATGGGGACAGGGCCTGCCCTTGAACTGGAACCTGCTAGGATGTGAGCTAAGCTGCACCATTTCAACTCTTCCATCTGCTGCTTCTATACTTTCTTTTCGTGATAGTGTCCAGAAAGAGCTCTCATAGCATCTCCAGTAAAGGGGGTTTGATTTACTTTCCTATCAGACAATTGGAGAGCATTGAGTAAACAAAATGTCTCAAAGATTCAGCCTGAAGATGCCCCTAAATTGGCTCTCAAAGGACCAAAGCCATACACCTTGCTTAATCATAAGCTTCCTCTCAGGTCTCCTTTGGTTTCATTATTTTTCTCACAGTCGAGTAATGTATAGTGGATGGGGAAAAGAAGTTATTTCCCCTCTGGGCTTCTGAGCTTCTTCTCTGGTCCCTTTTTCTCTGTTCTCCCATTTAACTTCTCAGTAATTCCTCTGAGCTTCAAAGCACAGATTCTAGTATATAAGCCAAGGAGATCTTGATGAGAATTGATTTTTAGCCAGCAAATGTCACTTCCTAAATGCCCAAAGGCTGTTTAAACTCAGACAGAATGTTAGTAATGGTAGAAAAATCTGACCCAACTTACCTTAAAGTACGGTTATCTAGTTTCTGCTCCAGAAGTTAGCACAGATAAATGCATGGCAAGTTTTCTCAAAATCAAAAAGGGCTTTGAAAAAACTTCATGGTTCTCCTCATAATGTATAGGCACTTGTGCTGTTCCCCCAAAAATATTGGAACAATATATTCTTTTGCACTATATTGGCATCATATCCTGTTATATTTACTAATCATACACTGATAGCTTTTTTCTCTCTCTGCTTCTTTCCCAAACTGTCAGAGTGCTTTCTACTTCCTCTGGTTGCCAGTGGGATATATGTTATTTTGTCTGAACTGCTCTCTAAAAATTAAAATATCCTCATCCCCATAAACTATTTGATTACATTTGCAGAACATCCTCCAATGCAATGGTCATAAGTGGAGTATCTCCATCTTTAAAAATACAGAATACCCCTACATACTGGATTTTCAGCATTAGAAACATATGAACATTGTCCCTCTGCTTTTATTCAGAGCATAAAATCAAGAAAAGATGTAAAAAATCTTGAAAACTAAGCTGGCACATATAAATCAGAGAATCAATGAGAAAGAGAAATATTTCAGCTTAAGGAATATTTCTACAAAAGAAAGGAAGACACATGAAACATTTCAAAACTGTAAGGTAGTTCTTAGGAGAGAGGCAGCAGGAGTGGACTTTGATGATCCCTGTGGGTCCCTTCCAGCTCAGGACATTATATGTTTCTATGATTTTTTTTTCCTGTGGTTCAACAGACCCTAATTGCCCCAGCACACAGGGACAGCAGAGGTCTTGTTTCTCCTCCTTGGCTGCAGAGTGTCCTTTTGTAGGCTGGCCTCCACTAATATCCATCAGGACGGATATGGCTTCAGGATACCATGAATAAACCACAGCATCATGGTAGGGAGTTGTGCTCTTTTCAAATTCTCAGTAGGGCAGCTGGAAGAACTCTCACTACTAGGAATACCCTAGAAATTCTCTGTGTGGGGTATTCAGCAATATAGCAGGAGGATATTTAAGCAAGAGGATAGAGTAAATAGCTTGCTTAAAATCATTGCACCAAAGTATTGGAACAATAAAAAATAAAAAAAGCTGTTGAAATTAGCATTTAAAGTAAAATCTCATCTACATGTGGTTGTTTTTTTTCTTTCAGCTTTGCTTTATTAGTATTTCAGTTTAAAGAAAGAGCAAAAGGCCGCCCTTGTAGTTACTCTTAAGTAACACCCTTAGTAACCAGATTTGTCTGGTAGATAACCTCTTGCTTCATACCTAGCCTCATCTGCCAGTCATTCTCCCTCCTGACACCATCTCCTCCTCCCATTTTTTTGTAAACTAACACAATAGTCACAACAAAACTATTACTTGTGGCTTTTATGTTTTGAAGGATGCAGATCTGAAATGACTGGTTCAAAGACAGCTACACGTGTTGTAGCAGTGGTATCTTTGCAAGCTCCTTAGAGGGTACACGTGACATTTGATCCTCTTACTTTCTTTATGTGGGAGTTTTCATTACTAGAGCCACTTGCCTTTTATGTTTGAGCATATGCATATCCCCTAAGCCAAACAACCCCGCTGTATTTCCTCTCTAGAGGCAGAGAAATCTGTTTGCAAGGTGTTCTTTATGCTGTTTCCTCATTTGCTGGTTTAATAACCTTCTCTCTCTGCTGGTTGTGCTATTCATTCATGTTTTTTATCCACAAAAGAATAGGACCCTGCAAAGCAAATCTGTAGAGCACAGAAGACAGCAGGGATTAAGAAAAAAATTGAAAAATACTTTCTTTTCTTCACTACCTTTTAAATTAGTTATGTAAATCCATTTATTTATTTCATTTGTTTGTTTCCAAATGTACAAATGGAGAAGGGAAAAACAGTCTAATTCTTTATATTCTTTTGATATAATTTATGGGAAAAAAAGATTTAGATAAGATTTTGTTTCATCAGCCAGCTAATAGATACTTCTATAATATTTTTGACAAATATAGAGGGCAAAAATATTCTTTCCTTTGCAGAGCTCATATTTTCCATCTCCATGGTTTAGGTCACGCTAGCAAGAGCCTTTTGTTGCATTGTTCTTTTTCTTGCCTATATGACAATTTTAATTTGAAGATGGATTTTTTTCCTTCCATTCAAATAAAAATTTATAATCAATCTTTTGTTTTGCTAAAGGATGTGTAACTAAATCTAATTTGTATTATTTCTGCTATCTGTAACTGTATATGTAGTTCTTAATGATTTTTCTTGGCTCTATTTTTCCCAGGCTTCACCATACTGGTACAAAATATCAGTGTCCTAAAAATTGCAATAATTTATAATAAAGGAGAGCATCAGATTGACTCAATGAAATTTTTATTTAGCTCTTTTAATTTATTTTGTTTCAACATTTCCTTATTTTAGTACAAGTTAATGAGACTTTTGAAATTAAAGCAATTTGAATTAAAAACAATCTCATCAAGTAGAAATAGATGTACAAATAATCTCTTTTCTAACCTGGAAATCTTTATCCAAAGATGCCAAGTATATTGAACTGTTCTTTGAATTATTTTGTGCATACATCCATCCAGGAAGGCACTGAATGTTGTTGAGTCTCTGATGCAAGACAAAGCACCCCAGAATGAGTCAAATGGCTTCACCATGTTTGAGGTCAGCAGAAATGGTACCTACACCCAGTTCTGAATTCCACTTACCCGAGATTTTTATAGACACTAAGTTTCCTTGAGTGTTCTAAAGTTTATAACTCTCTGGCTAAATTACCTAGTTAACTGCTGTCTATGAACACACTATAAAATCTTAACCTGTTGACATTTTCTCTAGCACTAGTGTCTTCAGGTCCACTTCCCAAAGTTGTGGAGGATGGCAATGATGTAGGCACACAGCTGCACACAGCTGCACTCTGGTTTGGAAATTCAGCTGGACCAGGAAGCTGCCAGGGGATTTTGTCAAACAGCACCATCAAGATCTTCCTGGCATGCCCACCAGGTCTGTGGTGATGTGGGACAGTCTGCTGCTCTCACTAAGCTTGCTGTCCTGCCTCCTCTGAAAAAGGGAGACCATTTCCAGGACAAGATCCCAGTTCTGCAAGGTAGGAGCTAATTCTCCAGCTCTTTGTGCGAGAAAGTCTTTATTTACTCTGGCTGAGAGTTGGGGCAAAAATCCTTCTGAGAGGTGTGGGGTTGCATATATTGACCAGGTCAAACATTTTGATTAAATACCCCCAAACTTTATAAAGTGTCCAGGGAGGCCTTAACTGATGTCATCAGGCTGAGCACGGCAATGTTGGTACCTCAATCCAGAGATCTGTCTTCAGTGATGCCTGCTGTGCTACAAACCCCTGTCCTCTGTAGGTGTCTCCAGCTGTCACATGGCCCCTTTTTCCAGGTTGCAGGTGAGAGGACCTGGCAAAAGCAAGCCCAGGATCAAGCCTTCTAAAAGCACTGCAGAACTTTGAGTTTCACCATCAGCAAACCCAGTGTTCCAACCAGAAATAATTGGTAGCAACCTTTCAAGGTGGTTGTATAGCCTGTTGTTGGTTTCTTGGAGTTTTTTATCACCACCAAAATAACATCTAAAAAGCTAACAAATGTGCTTGAAAGAAACAAATGATTCACATTTTCTCTGTTGATGAGCATCAAGTCTCTGTGGTAATCTGAACTGACTGGCACCCAGGAAAGTAATTTTTATTAAGTCATCCTGACAAAAAATATTAATCCATAGGCCAGTTTCTGAAGTTGGACATTAAAAATCAAGATTCCATTTTGTTTCCAGGCATCAACAGCACCACTTGGATTCCAGACTACCAGTTTCAGACTTTGAACTGTTCAGGTTTTGTGCAGGGCATCATGATTTAAGTGTTCACGATATTTGAAAACTATGTGGTTTTTTTTCCCAAATTGCTATCACCTATTGGGACTGTGATGATCAAATATAGTCTCAAAAGCAACCTCATTAAATTATCTTATTTAACAGGGATCAATAGAGTCTGATACTGGTTACCTTTACACTTTTATCTTATCAAGCTATTTTTGTGTTTGTATTTATGTGTTTACTATCCCTCTCATAGTTCTGAAGGTGGCTGCTGCTGCTGTCACTTCCCTTAGCTGGTAACAGCAGCAGTGTGGGACAGAGGAGAACCATAAAGGATAGGCTGGTAATGTGCTGTTTCCTTTCCTTCTCACTTCATTGGGTGCTTAAGTTTCTCTTTAGCTTTTAGTATTATATTCTGTGTACATGCACAATCATATTCCTAAATGTTATTGAAAATGATAAGATTTTAACATGTACTTAAGTACTCTGTTCAGATAAAAATCTCCCTTCCTAATTAGTTATTTCTGTTTACTCCTTCTGTCCGAACATGTGCATGTACACACACAGAAATGGAGATACTTTTAAGAATCATCAATGTCAGATTGCCCCATTTTCCCAAGAACATGGGAAAAGAGTCTGCCATGGAGGAGAGCAGAAAGGGACAGAAGGCTGGAAATCTAGAAGGAATCATACGAACAATGTAGTCCCCTTGGGACAGTAAGATAATAAATGTATTCCTATGGGAGGATAATAATGAGGAGAGATCTCCTTGGTTTCAGGAGACATAAGAAAAGGGAGTTGCTTGTGGGTCTGTCTGTATGTGCTGTATCACAGCATGTTCGCCTGCCCACACACAAACGAGTTCACTAGCACATCCTGATATCAATGTTATTCTGTTAGGAAATGGTCAGGTTTAACAAAAATATTATCTGAGCTCCCCTGATTTCTGCTATTCCACCATAAACTCCTGAACATATTTAAATATTTATTTTTAATGAATGCCCCATTAAAAAAAAAAAAAAAAGCCAAATATGTTCCTAGAATATTTTTCTTAAATAAAGTTCAGGATATTCAGCAGAGGACATCTAGAGGAAGTGATTTTAAAAATTTTATCCTGCTTCTACCAAGAAACACCTGATGAGGTGAGGAAATTAAGCCAGACAAAGTGAAGAGAGGGATTAAATAAGGTGAATAGAAATTAAGTTAATTTAATACAATGCCAAAAAAACCCTTTCTATAAGGCTCCCTGGTGAAAGCACTGTTAAGCAGTTGAAAGTACAACCTTCAAGGAATAACAGTAAGAAAAACAATAAGTATTCTTCTTTTGGAATAATCTTACCCTGAGGGATAAACCATTTTGCTAGCACAGGAAAGTGGAATCTACACTTAATTTTATCAGCTAGAGGAAACTTAGAATTTATCTGTCAAATATTTATCTGGTTAAAAGAATAAAAATTACTGAAAAGATTCAAAGGACAATTCAAATTATTAATTTAACTTTTAATGATAGAGCAAGATTATGAAGCTGTTTCAGCAAGTGTCTCCAGAGAGGATTGGTTCTCCACCTTCTCCAAGTGCAATATTTTTCAGAGGTCAAAGCACAAAAAGTGTCTGATCTTGACAATAAGATTCACTTGATGGAAATATGCAGCCAGCAGTGATAAACAGCCTTCAACATGCTGGCTGTTGCACATTGAAGAGGATTGGCTTAATTTGCTGTCAGTAAAAACTGCGATATATTTTTATTAAGCCTGTCATGTGACTCTAGACATAAGGTGTAGATGAGAAGCTGTAAACCTTTCCATGTCCCTACAAAGATATTCCCTCTTCAGGTGAACAAGCCCCAGTCCCTCGTGCTCCATCCCTGACCGCCATGGTGTCCCTGCCCTGGGCTGCTCGTTTATCAATGCCTTTCCTGTACTATGGAGCCCCAAACTGGACACAGGGCTCTCAATGTGGTGTAACAGCTGCCAAGAACAGGGAATAATCACTTTCCTTGATCTGCTGGCTGTGCTCCTGCCGATGGAGCCCAGGGCACTGCTGGCCTTCACAGCTGCCAAGGCTCACTGCTGGCCTGGGCTCAGCTGCTCCCCAGCTATAACATACAGTCAAAGATCACACAAGCTGCTCTGTCCCAGTGCTGAACACAGAGCTGAAGAGGTAATGTGCTACTTCTTTCCTTCCTCAGTTACTGGATGAATAGTCTTACCTGGAGGTACTGACTTGAGCAAATACTAATCTTGTAGATCATATTTGGGAAATTGCTACTGTGATATGTGGGTGAAAGACTGACTATTATGAAGATGTTGATCTGTTTTATAAGATAAAACTTTAAGGATTTCATAAAATATAATGACTTGAAAATGTATCACTTGAAACATATTTCAGTGACTTTTTAGACCTTTTTTCACTTTGAAGATCCCTAAATAGTCTTTCTTTCCTAGGAGTGCAGAAAACGCCTACTAGCAAATTTGATCCATTGACTGTGGGTTTCATTTTATTAATTGATACTCACAGAACTCAGGGGTTCAAGGAGCACTGTTTGAAAACCAGTGGTAGATAGATCAGCAAGCAAATACTCATCTCAGGCCAGTGAGTCAGGAAATAGCTGGAGGTAAAGGCAGAGGTGACAGATTATGTGGGTTCGTGTATTCCTTTGTGTTTTTATTGGCTGTTGAATCCAAAATTGAGCTGTTTAACTTAGATCTTGAGTCTTACTTAGAATACTTGACAGAGCTCTGTAGAGAATAAATTATACTTCAGTTCTGGATCCAAATACCAAAAGAATATAGAGATGGAAATGAGATGTGCAGATGCATCTGTGTTCATAATCCATTCACAGTGTTATCCAGAAAAAAGGCTGCAGCTCTCTGTTTCCCCCTTGCCTGTCTGAAATCTGTACCCAGACAGCTTTTCTTGTAATGGAAGATAAGCACCTCCCCAAAGATAAAACCTGAAGAAAATGCTTTCCAAAAAACAGAGAGAAAAGCCACAACCCTGCTCTCAGGAAAGTGATGACACATTGACATCTTAAAACCATGAAAATAATATTTGAAAAAGATCAATGAAAATATTCTACTTTGGCTTTTTTTTTCAATTTTTATATCTCAAAGGTGATTTTTTTCTTGGTTGCTCTAAGCCAAAGTAGAATGTTTCTGGTTAACAATTGCAGAAAAGGAACATTTCAACTGTAAACTTGCTATTGCAGGGCTCAAATCTTTGACACACACGTAATTTTGAAATTCTTTCCCTGCTTTTTGAAATGCTTTCCCCACGCACAAGTCAGAGACATCTCTCTTAAAGTGTACATAAGATGATAAATAAATAATTTCTAACCTGTGAATAACAGATATTTTATCAGGAAATACAACCTTACATATGACTACATAACACAAATGCATTTACATATCCAAATGCCAAAAAGCACAGACAGAAAAATCCATCAAAACAACATTGTTTTATTAACCATGAAATACAAATTAAGCTTAAAATTTGTTTCCCTCCTGAGGCTGAGTAATCAGATCTTTCTTTTCCTTTCTTGATCATTACCTCCTGCATTCATTCTTCTGCTTCTCCAATGTCCTTTGGAGAAGAGTCCTGTCATTGCTCACAGTCAGAAAGTTCAAGTTTGAACGTAAGAACTCCAACTTCTTCTGCTTTGAACTGTCTCATTGAAGAGGGACATACAGAGATGGGGCAGATGGTTCTCCAAGCTTCCCTCAAGCAAGAAACATTATAACATTAAGCCCCTTGGCAGGAAAAGAAATAACAACAAAAAAATACAAAAAATATTCACAGCATTTTTCACAATAACTAGATCTTATCACTCTAATTCTCCATTTCAACCAAATATTCCTCCAGTCTCTTCCACTGTAAAGACCAGGCATACAAAAAGATATAGGCTCACACCTAACATGTTCTTCTTCAAAACTCATGTTGTGCTGCCACCTCACTGCAGCAAATCCTAGTGTTTAGTAAGTAATGGAGCAGGAGTTAGATCTGGAAGATAAGCTCTCTGCTTCTGACTTAGGTTTCTTTCACAGTTAGAGAGAATCAGACCCTTTAGGGAAGCTTTCATCCTATCCCAAGTCTGATATCTAAAATGGGCCAGATGAAGATGTTTTTAACATGCCCCTGCATTTCCTGAGCATGCAGTGACCCACAGGCAGCAAGGGCAGGTCTATCACAACTCTTATCAAGCTACAGTTGTAGTGCATTGGTCAGCTGAGCAGGTGGCTTACAGCTGCTTTTTCAAGGCTTTTGAAGTTTGTAGGAAAACAGAGTGTACTCTATTGGGATGAGGAAAAAATAAGATTGGTAAAAACCTGTGATAAAATTGACTAAATCAAAAGTGAAACACTTTCATCTGTGCTGGTCACCTGGGTCTTCCTCTATTGTCACTATAGCAGAACAAGAAACCTAGGCCATCCATCTACACTAAAAGAGAAGAGATTAATCACACTCTAACCCACCAACTTCTCTCAAATGTTATAAAAGTGAAACAAATTCCCCCTTCTTGGGACAGATAGAAAACACTGCACTAGTAACTGTAAAGAGTTTTCACAGTAAAAATCAGAACATTCCTCTAAGTGCATTATGGGATACAAATTTCAAAGGAGTTCTTCAGTGTGAAATATGTTCACTTGAACATCCTGATAATACTGACCCCAGAAACTGAACTTTAAAAATTCTAAATATATAAGTTATTAAGTGGAATAATCTGGCTTATATTTGAACTTCAGACTATGCTCCACAGAAAATCTTCAAAGTCAGGCAGTAAAATTTATGCAAGATTTGAAACTACTTACAAGGAAATATTATGGGACTCTAATTGCTTAATGGAAGGACTTATACCTGAAGAGGACAATTCAGCATGAAAACTAGTGTAGAATTGGCATACAGAAAAAATAAACAGTTGCTGGATGCTGGAAAACTCTTGGGAAAGAAACAAGTGACTGTGCACAATACAATTGGTGTGGACTTCCTACATCACCAAGATTATTCCCCTTCCATTTTAGTAATCTATACCAAAACAACATCTTAGCAAACTCATCTTAAAGCAAGGCAAAATCCCTGTCAGTTGAAAGCCTCTCCCAAATCCCCACTTCTCTAATGAGGAAAAATCCTGTCTCAATTTTTTTATTAAACTTATTGATGACTCCCATGTACCCCAAAGCTAAATGATGATACCCCTGGTTTTACTGGCTACAGCTGTCATACCTGTGATTTCATGTGCCATTTCTCTTCTATATTATGGATATATGGATATATTAAAGACCTCGTCATTTTGTCTCGGTTTTGATTGCATAGATGTTTGCATTTCCACAAATAATTTTCCCATCAGTCCTCCAAATGCTCAGCAGCTGGTAACTAAGCTACAGTGTACTGCAAACCCATTGGTGCATTTTCATCCCTATCCATCAGCACCGTGCTGCTGCCCCATATCATCTCTCTTCCTTTCTTTTGTTATTTGTTCAATGTCCTTGAAATATCTAACTCAGCTTTTTTGCCATGCTTCATTTTCCCTGCATGTTTCCTGGCTGCTCAGAAAAATCTTTCCTTGTTTTATAGTATTACATAGAGCAACACATAGCCATACAATCCAGACTATTTTACACCACCAAATATCCTTTTTGAAGACTAAATATTCTAACAGAGATGGCCTTTTAACACAAGGATGGTTTCTAAAAGCTTTCAAGAAGGCTTTCCTTTTACTGAAATACTGAGCAAAAATTATATTAAATCTTAAAAATTATCTTATTAATTATTGTTTGCTCACCCACGCACCTGGTTAAAAGAATGAAATTTGAACCAAATATGCTAGGTTTTGATAGGTAGAGTGAAAAACATATGAAAACAAAAAAAACTTAAGAAGGCAATGGCAGGTTGAATTTAAGGAATGGCCTGTTGAGGAAAAGGGCTAATGTCCAAAATGGTCCTTCCTGTTGAAGCAGTCAGAGCATTACTCTGTAAGAGATGCGACTCACGTCTGTGTCAGGGCAGATCAAAAACTTGATAATTTCTTCATGACTTTCATTTCAGGAGGGCTAAGAAATTTT
The DNA here is from genome assembly GCA_020086605.1 of Lanius collurio. Taxonomy (NCBI): domain Eukaryota; kingdom Metazoa; phylum Chordata; class Aves; order Passeriformes; family Laniidae; genus Lanius; species Lanius collurio. The sequence continues at coordinate 20,389,763 of JACBWW010000005.1, read as the reverse complement.
CCACAAGGAAATGATGGAATAATTATTTCAGCTGTCTAAGTTTCTTTCAATAATGCAAGAATAATTTTTGTCCAATCAAGTAATATTTTTTATTTACTCATTTTGTTTAATTTAATTTAAATTTTAATATAAGCAATATGTCACAGCACATATATAGGATATTGCAACCTTCCACATCACTGAATCTAGTTTTATCTGACTGAAATGAAATTGTATATACATATTTCAATATGAATTATTTTAAAGTTTTCTTTTCTCATACATTTTTATTGTTATCTTTGCTCCAGTTGAGAATGAAAACAAGTTCAGAAATGTCAGAATTTCCCTTCTGAGACAAAGACAGGTTTTCAACACCTATTCACTTACTAGCAGTCTAGCATCTACTAGCAGTCTCTCAAGGCAAGAAAAGCTATCAGAAGCACCATTTAAATACATAGATGGGTATTTAACCAAGAAATGGATAGACTCAGGTTGTAATCAACATATTGCTTCCATGAAATCCTTTCACACTTAATAGTATTTATACAATTAATTAATACTGTTGTAAAAGAAAAAGAAAAGGCATTAGAACATAAATTAAACACTTCAGATTCAATTTTGCTCCAAGATGCCTATCTCATTCCCATTGCCTTCCACAGGAATTGCTTGTGAATAATTGAGGAAAGAGTGCTGCTATTAAGAAGCACCATAAACAAGCAAAACAAAAAAAACAGATTGGAAATGGATACTCATGTTAATTTTGTTAATGGTTTGCAAGCTGCCTAGGCGCTGTTTGACACGATAAATGCTACGCTGCTCTATGTGCAGACGTAACTCAGAGCCATCAATGTTGTTTGATAATTCTGTTAGGATGAGTAGTGGGGAAGCCTCAGCTACTGACTTTCAGTTCAAGTTCTTATTCAAAGTAGTTTTCATCTTCTCTTAGACTATCTCTGTGCATGTACAGAAGTTAGGCTTGAAATCACAGAGGTCCTCCTTTCTGAGAAAATAGGAAAGCAGATCAGAAATATCCTGGAGACTTCATCATTTTCATTCCTTTATATTTTGACTTTGCTAAAGTCTTATTTCCTTTGGCTTAGGAAAGAGAAGGGTACAATAGAAATAAAATTGAAAGAGAACATGATATTGCCTGACAGAAAGGTTCATGCTCATTTGGATTAACATATTACCACTGGTAACCCATCTTAAATATGAGACATGAGAAAAACAAGATTTGGAGGAAGAAAATTCCAGGAGCTTAGGCACAGAAGAGAGTAAAACTTTGGTCTTTGCTTTTCTCTGAAAATCAAATACAAACACCAAATGAATGGCACAGAATAGATTTTTAATGCTAGAATCTATGCAAATGTCTTCATAAAAATAGGCCATGCTACAGAGTGATCTTTGGGGCTTAATTCTATGCATAAGCACCTGGACCACCTGAAGTGTTCTGGGGCTTCTGAGCCACACACACAGGGCTAGCAGATATGAGCAGACCCCTACAAGTGGTCCAGGCCCTTTGGGGAAGCAGCCAGAGGCCAGGCACAATACCTAAGGATGTCTTGGATGGCACCAGAGGCCTGTTTAGGTAACTCAGACCTCTAGACATGGCTCTGGTACAGGACAACCTGTATTGATGAGTTCTTCCTTATATTCTATTGCTAGGGTTTGTCTCCTGGCCAGTATTAGGACCCAGAGCTCTCCCCACAAAATCATGTAGAGTCATACTATTCTGAAAGCCACTCAAATGCTCTTCAGGTGAACAAATATATTTTAGTTGCTGTTATCCTTTGGTTCACGTGTCTGCCCCTGAACACCACCATGAGCATATCCTGTGTCCTCTGTCTTATACAGGTATTACCTAAGCAAAACTCAATTAGCCCCACCAAGTTGTAAGTTAGGTATAATTTTCCTAATTAAACTAGTGAGTTGATACCTACTACCATTCTTCTTGTATGTGTATGCTACAATTGTATCACCATTGCCATTCTTTAATGGTTTCAATAAATTAGAAAAGTGTGGAAGTACTTTGAATGATCTATGTTCCAAGAAGACAACATGAAGTTAGGGAGTCATGATTAGATAATCTTCCCAGGTTCCTTGTTTGAACTTCTTGATTAAGAAATGTTGCCTATAGGTTCAATAATAATCTGATATAATGACCACAATTAATATTGTGTTAAGAATTTTGTATTTATGAGCTACAAAATTAGGCTCATTGCTAGTTAGTACCTGTGGTGAAAAACCATCCTGACTAAGAAATTCTCAGGGTATTTCAACAGAACATTGAATAAATATATTATTCTTCACATACCAGCCTTGACTATTTCAAATGATCATGTATAGCTGCTAACACATGTCCTTCAAAAGAAAAAGATCAGCAAAGCTCTAGTAAAATGTATGCAACCTTTTAATAAGATGATAGTAGTCTATTCTGTCCTGTTTCATTTTGACATTGATTTTCTCTAGCACAATTTAGATCAAGTCCTCAGAAGTAACTTTGGTCAATTTTTTCACATGCTCTACATATCAAAAATGAAAATAATTTGACAGCTGTAAGCATTTGAACTTTTCTGGAAACTCTTCATCATCTGAAATGCTGGAAAACTACCAAATTAGATCTCCCTTATATTTCCTAATGTAATCTTAGGTCACAAGACTGAACTGAATTAATGGCTTCTCAGAAACCTTGAAATATAAAAATTCATCAGTGGTAGAGAATATGCCACTTGTCAAAATCTCTGTAGAATACAGAACTGGAAATTATTTCTCCTTTTCTCCTTTTTCTCCTCAACTATAATCTGAATTGTGCTTCTTCCTGAACAATGCAATGCTGAATTAGAAACCTCAAGAAATGAGGGTAGTTGCAATTAAATGTTATTAAGTAGCTTCATTAAATTAAGCATCTAGATCAGAACATCTGTGCTTGAAACATGGATCCTTTAAAACTCATAAAAGTTGAAAAAAGCTTTGACTTGAAATTATGACATATTGTTATGGGCTCTAAATTTTTTCCTTTACATTTTATACAAGGTGAAAAATATATTCTTTAAATACAGTTAAGTTCATCTCCTTGCATATTAAGCATAAACTTTATTTTAATGAAATTAACTTCAAGTCTCATTGTGGTCTGTTTTTATATGAAAAATTATGTATTAAGTATCCTTCAAGACTGTCTCCCACATAATCCTTTAACCATGTATCAGTCATATATTAAATAAGCTCTGGAAGCATTATTTCACAATAGAACATTTGTGTGCCAGCAGAGCTTTACCACTGAAAGAGAGAGTACATCACATGAATATCAAATTGAATTGTCTTCGTATGGAGGTATTATAGCACACTATATAGCCAGAGTACTTGAGTCACAATTTCCCACTTCTAAATCTGGACAACAGCAATCAAATTAATACTACGATGAAAGCACTGGAAGGCCTTCCCTAGCTGGATTCCTGATTGTTTGGGACAAAATGAAAACACAGCCCAGTCCAAAGAAGAGCCTCAGAGACATTTCATCTCTGACAGCTGAAGACTCTGCAGACAGGTTTTTGAGAAGAGGTGGCCTTGACCTTCTCTAAGTCTCCTGTCAAAATAACTGATTGGTTTTCATATAGACTGTCCATCACATTTAACCCAGCAGGATGTGGTAGAGTTCAAGGTAGGGAGCCAGTTGGAACAAATACGCAGTACAGAAAAAGAGAGCATGAAATTGAGGGGTTTAGGGCAGCAATCTAACACTCAGCAATTCCCAGGAACCTCTTATCTCAGCAAGCTGTGAGGAATTTAGTTTCTCATTTGTTTCAGCCTTCCAAAGACATCTTGTTGGCAGAAACAGTTTCCAGATGAGTCTGCCAGGTCCACATCAGTACTGGATAGTTTTCAACTGTGCACAATACAGTAATATACAGCTGTCTGTGACTGCACAAACCCCCCTTTCACCACAGGCTTTTACTGCACCAGAAGATCTTCTGTTAGATCAATTTGGACTCACTTTGTCCTCTTGTCCCAGAAGTGGAACATCTGCACTATAGGAAGCCTTTTGCTAACTCAGCTTGTTGGGAATACTTTTTTTGGCATACTTTACTGGGTTTTTTCTGTTTTTACTTGCCAAATTCAAAGTATTTTGAAATAGTTATATTCTTTTTGTTGTTCTGTAACATTGTCCATTTAGTTTTTGTTATGCTCCAGAAAAAGAAAATTACTGTAGGCATAAAGAAACTACCACATAGCTTTCAGATTCTCTATAGCATTAGTCTGGACTGGCCTCATACAAAAAAATAAGTCACATTACTAAAAGACAATTTCAAATCACTGAAGTAATTCATACAGACCATACAAAGAAATCTGTGATTAACACAGTAAATAATACCTTTTTTCTTGAGAAGTAGAGATCATTTTGAGAAGCATGAAAATAAAGCATCTGTTAGTCTGCAGTTACACTTTTTTCAGTATTCCCTAGCTACCTTCAAATAAAACCATGTTACAATACTTACTGTGTATTTTATTATACATGTTATAGCACAGGAAGGGAATTGCTGTACAGAATAATTTCCACAATTCCCACACACCCTTCTGTATATGTATGCTCATCTCTGTGGGTAAAGACACCTCTTATATTCATGGAGCATATGAGAAACCAAACTCCTCTGGCCATGTCAGACCTAAGGTGAGGTTCCTGAAACTGTGAAAATAACACACTTCTGCACCATACTTGTACATCCAACCCTTTTGCCTTCTGTTGTTCAAAAGATATTAATAGGCATAAAGCATAAAAAAGAGAACAGAAAACATCCTTCCTCCGGGTTATGGTACAGGCATTTGCAGAAGTGTCTCATTTGTGTCACTTTCTGTTACCGACACTTCTCTACTCTTTGTCAAGGGAAAGGTAAACACCATTTCCGATGGTTTCTAACTCTCTGGGTCCTCCAGTAACACAAACCAGTAAAATGAAGTCCAACAGATTGGGATTTACTACTCACAGTCCCATAGTGTTGCCCCGTCATCCCTGCTCTGGCCCAAACATCTGAACTCCTGAAAAGTTTCTTGGGAGTTGCTGGAAGGTTTGTCAACTAGGTTTTTGAACAGATAACCTCCATTCTTCCCAGTTGTGAGTCCATTAGAAAGGGTTGATTAAGATCCATGTAATCCGACCTGTGAATTCATCGTTGCCCTACGGTTTCCATAGTTTTCCAGCTGCTCAGATGACTGAATAATATCTCATGAGCTGCATCGTTGTCCATACCTCCTCTGAAACTGTATGATGTGATGCAATTCTTCAGCACTCAAGTTATCAAAATCAGGAAGCACAAAAAACCCCTTAATTTTTACAGTAAAGTGTTTATAGTTTCTAAGCTCACCAGAAAGATACCTAAGGGTCTCAGAAGCTCATTACCTCAGCCTAACAGGACAGTCACCCCAGATCACTACAGACTTTTCCTACTCTAAAAATAGTTGCCTTTTAGTAAATTATTGTTGCATTAAGAACTTACTTAAAAGATATACCAGTAAAATGTTGAGGGACCCCAAACCCAGAATCATACAGTCAGACAGCATATAGAAAAATTAAAGGCCAAAATCCTTCAGATTACAGACTCAACATGCAAATATCAGAACAGGAGTGAACAGAGACATTCAGATTCAAAGTAAAGGCCTTTTTGGACAAGGTGTTCAAATAGTCTACCTGCTGTTTTAGTATGTATGATGTGCACAGACACACAGAAAACCAAACACATATTGTGTGTTGCACTGCACACATAAACAAGGAAAATTTTGTTTCAGAAAAATCTGTCCATTTTTTTCCCTCCAGTTATTGGGACCCTTTCACTGTAAACACAAGCAGAGTCAGTATTAAAGGAATGAATGCAGGGTAGTCTATAGGAATGTAAATAACTAGCTAAGAATTCAGTATCACAAAATTATCGATGTCTGAAACTTGTTAAAAGATCCAAGAGTAAGTAAAAGGACAGTGTTAGGTTATAAGGGAAATTTGTCAGTCTTTTGTAAAGCACATAAAATGCTGTCCTGAAATGCATCACAGAAGACATCTTTAATGTCTGATATGAAAAATTTATGGAATGGGTGGGTGAATGAATGCTGCTGTTCATTTCCAGTCACTCGGACATGATGGTGATAAAGGTCTGTAAGTGTCAAGACAGATACTTAGCACTTAATTGTGGGGATAATTCAAATTTAGGGAAGAGGTGTGGGTCAGTTCTTTTATTTCAAAGTGGATGTCTTACTTCTAATTGAAAGCAACACTAATTAAGATAAAGGGCAGGACATTAACACTCAGTATTAACATTATGAGCCGCACTAGCAATATGCCTCACCTCTGATGTGAGTAGTTATTTATGGTGCCTGTGGTGCAGCAGAGCTCTCCCTCGCATACACATCAAGTATCAGGTTCCATTGTACACATCTTCAGTGAAGGAATTAAAGAAGAAAATACCAGCTGGGGAAAGGTCTATGTGCAGTAGAAACAAACTGACCAGAAAACAGCTGGGAAGGTTTATCTGTCGTTCACAAAGTCAAGCACTCCTTTCCTCATGCCTCACAGCTTTCAGGTTTCTCCAGATCTCACAGGTTATGCCTAAAGGGAGAGAATGGCACTTAACACCACCACTCCCTGGTGACTTCCAGTCATGCCTCATCCTTTCTCTCATTTGCATAGAGGACACCTCAGTAGGTGGGCCAGAAAGCCACAGCACCTTTCAGTCAGAGCCCTGGCATGGGTGAGATAGCTGAAGCATCTGGGAAGCACTGCAGCAGTCATGCACAGGTCACCTGAGACAGCTGTGGTCTTCCTGCCTATTGTCCCATTGAAACTGAGGCATTGAGACAGCTGTGGTCTTCCTGCCTATTGTCCCATTGAAACTGAGGCATGGGAAAGCCTCCAAGTCTCCACAGACTAGCCAAACTATTTTTTGAATTACAAGACTGACAGCTCGAATAAAGACCAATAGCCTTTCTAGTGCTTTCTGGTATAGCTCAGCTGTTTTCATATATTGGGCTGACCACATGAAATCAATGTCATATTCCTACAAAATTCAAGCAGTTCATTCCTTTGAAACCCTATTAATAAAGATATCATCTATCACTTAACCAAATACAACAACATAGTGTAACACTTCCACAAAGGAAAATTAAATTAAAAGCTATGCTAATCATAACTAAAGTATTTTAACAAGATTGAATATAATTTCTTAGAAACAGGGACTCCTGCTGGTGTCCCAAATTGTGTCCCAAATGCTATTTCTTTTACATTCTTTCAGTTTGAAAGATGTATCACTCATCTCTGCTTGAAAGCTATTAGTTATTCCCTTTTATTCCCATGTGCTTCTGTAGCTGCATGTCTCATTCACTGATGGTGAACAAAGTTTGTTTTTTTTCTCAGATAAAGGGACCTTGGAAGACAATAGACGGAAGAAGAAACTGTGCATAGTGATGCAATTTGCATTAGTATGTCCTTTGAGCACAAACATCTCAGCAGAGATGATTTTTCAAATTCCAGGAGCAGCAGAGGTGAGCTCAAGTGACCATTTTTATTGAGAATCATGTTTTTCTTAATCCCATCTCTGACCTGAGATGGGGTTTTACAAAAGTATAGTCAAGTCATGTCAACTTTATTCTTCAGCTTCTTCACCACAAGGCAGGAAAACCTGAATCTTTTGTGATTTTCTAAACTGACTTGACTTTTTAAGGGGCATAAAAGGACGTAATTGGTATCCTTTTTGCTGTTTTCAGGCATGACATATAAATACAACTTTAGCTGAAATAACTTTATTTTTAAAATAGCAAATTAATAGCAATATTTTGTTTAAGTTTTCTAGTAGAGACTTTATGAAGATCCAGTCAAAATGTTTTCCTTTGCTATTAATATTCCCAGGTGTCTGAGCCTGACAGCACTTTTCTGTACATTGGTATATAAAGCTTGAGATACTGGCTTTAATACCCACATTTGCTTAGATCTGGGGTAATGAAAGTGTTCTATGAATCATTTTTTTAAAAGAAAAAAAATCTGTCCAGCTTCCAGGAAATAGACATTTGTATGCTGTCCCACCTGTCTGTACTTCAGTGTGCAGTTTGATAGAATGGTAAACTTTCATGCCCATATTTTCCAGTGGTGAAAAGTTCAATAGATCATCTGAAGAGCCAGTGCAAAAAAATTAGCTCATAGGTACAAATAGTCAGGGAACAAATATTCAATTTTCTAAATGAGGTTTTCTAGCTTTATTTGAGCCAGTAGATTTTCTTCGGGAGTCACTGGAGTATTTTACTACCTGTATTAGAGAGGGAGTGAAATAGATCCTTATGATTGTCCCTTTCAGCCATGAACATCTGCCTGCATATAATAAAATTGCTAATATAGATGTACTCACAGAAATACTTCTCCACTGCCCAGATCTCAAAACATTTCGAGGAAAAAAATTAAAGCAATTGATCAGCCTTTTTTTTCAAGTATTTTTCTACTCACTGCATTTTTCTGCTTTACAGCATTGCTTAACAGAAAGGATGGGGGTTTCCCTTCCAGTAGGTCATATAATCTAGTATGTATGAGATGCTTCTGGAAAGAAAAGAAACAAAAACAATTATGCTTTTTAGACTGAAATTTTGACGTGTTCTCCAGCAGAGGAGGGACTTGAACTTTGATATCCCACATCTTTAGATGAATGCTTTCTCTCCTAGGGTGTTATGCAAATAATAGGACAGGTTGCAAGAGATAACAGCACTCACATAAGCACTGGTACTTTTCTCTGAAAAGAAGTGCCCAAGTGAATTTAGGTACTTCCTTGGAATCCTCAGAGAAGAGCCCAGGAAGGAAGGAAAGTAAGAGCCAACTTTATCACTCAGCACTGCAGAAATGATCCTCAGGAGAAAGTGAGCTGCTTAACTCCTGGCTGACCAAAACCCTACTTGTACTAAGTCCCACACAGGGCAGTGGGTCTCCCTAGACTACATGTAGCTCAATTTTAACATCTTAACTGACAGAATTTCTTCAAGGTGGCAAAAAGCAAGGGCTTTCTGAGTTATCTGTAATGGTTATAATCTGCAGACAGACATGTAAGACAGACCAGGTCTCCCCTCCCTGGTGACCAGTGCTAGGTGTCTCTCTCAGCACTCTTTCAGATGTATTTCAATTCCTGAAGCTCCATCTGTCTCTTGCCAAATTACAATATTACTTTTGGAGCTAATGCATTCTTTTATAATAGATGTGAGAAGTAAGTAGGTAATGTTTCAAAACACACTGGAAGTAAGGTAAACTTAGAGATTCAAAGTTGCATTGTTATCATTCTACCCTCACAGTCTTTTTCTGAAATCTGTTTCTGATCAGTGACCACATAGATGGAGACATAGCTTTTATTCTCTTCAGGTAGAGCCACAGTCATTCATTTCTAACTGATGGCATAGGAGACCATCTCAGGGGTGGGTGTGATGACATTACACAAGTTGCACAAGTAGCATCAAAGATTAATGAGGACAATCAAAATATTTTGTCTTGCCTAACAAATTACTGTATAAGAAAAAGTACAAAATAACACTCAAGATTTACCCAAGATATGGATTAAATGGATACATTTCCATTGACATGAACAGGTTTTGTATTCAGCCAATTTGATACTATTTGTTTTTAGTAAAATAATATAACATGGCAGTGATTACTATGGGATTTTTCTTTTCATATCTTCTGTGTCTCCTAAAAAACAGATCTTTAAAGACATTCAGTGATGATATTCTACCTGTCTGACCTATGTTTTCTGTACTGAATTAGATGACCTTACATTCTCCATTTTTCACTTACTAAAGTCCATTGGTATGGACCAAATAAACACAGAAATATACCTTTTACCTCTTGTGGAATGAATTCTAGTTGGCAGGAAAAATATGAATTTCAAGATTCAAATATTTTGCCAATCAAGAAAAAAGATAATTTCTCCTATCAATTGTATCTGATTGTGTCTCTCAGCTGAAACGAGGAAAGAAGTCATTCTGAACACTGTGAAAATGAGCAATATCAATCAGGAAAGAATAATTATAAAGAAATAGAAGTAAATTAGTTTTGCCTCCTGACAGCACTGAAGTGAGAAATGAGTACATAAGAAAGGGTGCACAGTAGGTATGAGAAGAGTATTTGAGTGGAACGTGAGTGCACTTGGAATGTAAAAGAGAAACAAGAGTTCAGAGGCAAATTTTGAGAGAAAAATGTATTTTTTTTCCAATTTAAATCTGCTTCACTGCTGGAAAAACTGAGTGGTTACCCAGAAGAGAGGGGTTTCTTATGATTTTAGATGAAATCACATTGACTTTTTTTCCAGAGGAGCTTTGTTGGCTTTAGCATTTGCCTTCTGTTTCTCAGCAAGGCTGGTGTGGAGGTTAAACCTCTGTGTCCTATTTCAAAGATTTCTGGTCAGCTTAAAGATTTTAAAGTCAGATGAAATGCTGATGTACTTCCAGTTAATAATAAATAACTTCCACAGCTCTACCTATGACATTACTACCTATTCAAATCATCTATCTAATATTAGCAGGTCATTGATGTGTTGATAGAAAGGACACAAGAGGAATAATCCTGGGCCCCCTGAAGACAATACCTATTTCAACACTGACATCAATGGAATAAGTTCTGCAGACTAAGACAAGATTGTGGAGACTGTCTGACTTCTTAAAACCATACCTAGCACTAACATGGTAGAGTCGCTTCACCAAAAATATCTTAGGCTATTCTCCAAAATATCATATTTTATATTAAGAATTTTAAGAAAAATTACAAATACATTTTGTTTACCATAAAGCTCCATTGCAATGAGAAAGCAAACACTTCCCTCATATAAGATGCATGTCATACCTTCTATAACAAATTGCCTATATTGATTTTTCTATAGACCGTAGGAAAGGTAGGACTTGAAATCCCCAGGCAGATGGAAATGGAAGGGAAGTAACTATCTCTCAGGAAATCTATTAGCAGAAAATCTGCATGAAGAGATGAAATTAATTAGGACAAGAACTTCATGCAAGTAACTGCTTTGATTTACACCTTCTAAAGCATATAACTTCAAAAATCAGTCAATAGTGCTTGAGTTGATAACTTTTCATGGAAAATATCATATGCCTCTTTGAATTTCTATGCATCCATTCTAAATGTACCATACCACATAAAATATAAGAGATAGGTAAATTACACCATCACTGTCAGAAAGAAATTCAGAAAAGTACAGAACGTAAAAGCTGTATTTCAAGGATCAGACTGATTTCCTGCATACTAAAAATCATTCTCAAAATCAGGCTCTATCTTTACTGAAACACTTAGTTAATAAGTTTTTTGGAAGAGTACTGCTGTTAAATATGTCAAAACAATAACACTGTTCCAATAATTTTAGAGAATTTTAAAAATAATCTCTAATAAAATTTGTCCTACAGAATTAAAGAAGGGGAGATTCTTGGGTTAATGCATTCTGAAGTTTGTGACTTCAGAACTTTAAAGATGAATTTACAAAGCATTTAAAAATATGACTTATAAAAACACTGAATAGATTAGACAGCCACATTTCCATCAATGTTCACTGAAATACGGTTCCATTAACTGCAGAAAAATAGCTCGTAGATCAATTAGGTGTTTTTTAGAAAATAATACATTTTGTTTCATCAGCAGTTCAAGGCTTGACAGAATAATATATTGCCACGTGCCTCTTTCCTTATCTTGTAAGAATCTGCTTCCAGAAACTATGACCTTCAATTCCATTATGGCATCAATTCCTGTGGCCCCAAGCCACATTTACAGCCTAAACTGAAAGCTGTAGGCCCAAGATAATATTATTTCTTCTTCCTTGCTTCTTCATTTTCTTATAATAAAAGGGAAAGAATTCTTAAGTCTAATTGTTGCTTAATACACATAAAAGTTTCCAATAAATTTGAAATTTATTAGGAGTCAGACAAGCATTATCTTAAGAAAAATATCATTTACAAAGTTGTATATGTTAGAAACAGTGTAGATTTTTCAGTGTAATCATCAGAGACAGAAAAATATCACTTTAATTATTTTCCTTTTTTTAGTTAGAGAAAGATTAGAGAAATAAGTGAAGGAATGTCACTAGCAAACAACACATTTGGCACAAACAGTGACTTAAATATGTATCCAAATATAACTAATAGATGTGAGACACATTGGACAAGCAAAAAGCAACAATCAGACTACTTGGGTAAGTATTCTAATTTCACAGATAGATGCAATTTGTTGCAGTGCTATTTAACAGTTAAGTCATTTTTTTCTTAAAAATACGGATGCAGCATACTACTCTTTTGAACATTCAGAAAATCATCAAATGAGTATAAAAATACATTCACACAAGATACACAATTAAATATTAAAGCACTCACCATTACTTTCTGTATCCCTCCTATCACCTTAGCCTATCCACTCTTCACTTTGCCCAGCTCATTTTACCTTGACAACTCCATTTCTTTCCTAGGTGGTTAATAGAATTTTAACTTGAGATAATTGAGTTCTGTAATTAACATCCCAGACCTCTGTGCTAACAAGAACTTGAAATACAGGACAAAACAGTTTTTTTCTCTCTGGTAATCACTTCTTCTGGCAAATGATAGTCCCAAAGTGAAGAAGGGGGGGGGGGGGGGGGGGGTGGGTGGTGAAGAAATGAAAAAGTAAAGAGTGAGAAGAAGAGTAGATATATTGGAAATCTTAGCTCTTACCCTGCATAAACTTATTTTTTCCCTATTAAAAGCTGTAACTTTTTCAGATTAGTCCTACTTATTTTGCTTTATCCTTAAATCTCCACAAAGTTAATTTAGATTTGATAATTTGAGGGTTTTCCTAACTCTAGAAAAGTATATTATTTATCTCAAACTATAATTCTTCATAGAAGTAGGAAAGCCTTTTAAACAGACAAGATAAATAAGCAAAAACTCTTACTTTTGCATTAACTACCAAAATATTGAGGCAGAGATAATAACAATAACATTAGTTAGTTTCAAAAAGAAATCTTTAAAGACCCAGGGGCCTGAAATTGTGTTGGGAAGGTTTGGGTTAGATATTAGAGAAAGTTTCTTCCCCCAGAGGGTGGTTGGGAACAGGCTCCCCAGGGACGTGACCACAGCACCAAGTCTGTCAGAGCTCAAGATGCATTTGGACAATGCTCTCAGGCACATGGAGTGATTCTTGGGAATGGTCCTGTGCAGGGCCAAGAGTTGGACTCGATGATCCTTGTGAGTCTCTCACAACTCCGCTTGTTCTGTGATTCTGTAATTAGGAAGAGTACATTTTAAAATTTTACTATAGAGGGGAAAACATTAGATATTTTGGGAAACCATGTTTTCAGTCAATTTAAAATTAATCCCCACAAAATTCATTATTCATTTTTGCTAGCCACAGTAATAAACTATTGGAATAATGTACTAGTGCCATAAAAATGTATATGCAAACATTTGAATTGCCTTATTGTCAAGTCTTGGGCTTAGATATCATTCAGCCCACAGAATGGCAATATGCAACTCCTCCATGCTGGGTACAAGAGTCAGATGCAATCATGTACTCGTTTGTGCAGATGCTCTCTGATTTTGCAGCTCAGTGGCTCATGCAAGTAGGAGAGCTGCCTGTAGCTCAGTTATTCAACCATGAGCATCTCAGCAGAGATGAGAGGTCCCTCTCACACCTGCACTGCAGGCTTGTTCCTCCAGTACACACAGGCACTGGCTGAGCTAAAGCCAGAAAAGAAAATGGAAGCAAATCCTCAGCCTGCAGAGGCTGTGACTCTCAAATCCATTCCTCAGATATCAGCTCATTCAGTTCTTGATAATATTTCATTTTATGATAACTTAATTAGATTATTCCATTTAAATAGACTTGCTTCAGACTTTCAGACACTGTCACAGCACTGCTGCTTTCAGAGGAAGACTGAGCTCTGTCTGGGGAGCTCCTGTACCACAGTCTCTGGATCCCACAGTTTCTGTGGAAATAGGGTTATTCTTCAACAGCCAGGTAGTGCCTCCTGGTCCTAACAACTCTTCCTTTTGATCCTTTGTAAGATGATATAAACAATAAAACAAACCATCTCAGAAAATCCCTACAAGTCTTCCAAACCACAGAAAGAAAGCGAAAGATAATGATTAGCTAAAATTGCATTGCCAGAATCATAATTAGACAGAGGTATGTAGGATTAAAGAAGAAAGTCCCTACAGTTAGCTACTGCCCCGTGTTACCAGGAGTGACATCTCCATACACAGCGTTGTCAGAGAGAGCCTCCACGCACTTGGGCACTCCCCACTGCAAGTGGAAGTTGCACTCAGTTCTCTAAATGTGAATCACAAATTTTATCGTTTCCTTGAAGATTGAAGAGGTTTTGCTGCCTTATCTGCAAGTACTTACTGGTATGGCCCAACACAGAAAGCAAGTCTCTTGTCTCTCCAAAACTTTTAAACTGCTATAGTGTGTTTCCCTGGTTTGTAGTTATTGGAAATGTTCATCTCTATAAGCACCAGAACGTTTGACAAAGGAAAAAGTTTCCTTTCTTCTCTCTTTGCCACTTATATTCCTTTGCAAACATAAATACACACCTGATTCTCAGCCATTAAGAAACAGATGTGCCAAACAGAGAAATATCGCTCTGGCTGCTTTATAAAAATGCCATTTTCCCATGTGTTGTTTTGGCTCTGTGGATAGCTTTCTCACTTTGGGAGTGAAAGACTGTGAGTTCAGTCCCACAGCGCTGTGTGATTACAATGCAAAATGCTGGCCAATATTTGCACTCCTAAATGAACACACATCACTGACCAACCAGCAGTAACACAAATCCAAACACCTATGGAAGACATAATTGAGGAGATAACAACCAGGACAGTACCTTGAATAAAATTCCTACAGCACAAATGAGCAAATCACTGCTGTATAAACATCTCTGAGATTTGGAGGGAGGAAATTACTGGTTCACAAATTACCATGAGTCTGTTAAAGTTAGAGAGCTAATATTGTGCTCTTCCACATCAGTTACAAGTAAAGTTAGCAATGTGTTTCATTAAAAGACAACAACAAAAATAAAGTCAACAGAATTTTCACCAGTAACTTCTGCTTTGCCCTCAAAGAAATTCTGATTGAGGGTATTTTGCACTGATTAACCAGCCATGTTACTGGGCAGACACAGAAGGAGGGAGTAATTGTCCTCCCTCACCTTAGCCCGGTGAATAGAAGAATGTTTAAGTCCTGTAGCATGCACTTGGCTATGCCTACAGACACACATCTGTAAATCCATGTTCCAAGAGGAACCAGGAATCTCTTCCTGGCCCACAGACTTTCACAACTATGAGGTAACCCAGCAAGATTTCTTAACAGCTTGTTAGGGCTCATCTTTACAACATGCTGTAGCCATGTGCCTCCCTATGTGTGGTTTTCCACAGAAGTAAAGATGTCTCTGAACTTTTATTCCAGTCATGTAAAAACGTTATATACAACCTCCAGTGTTGCATTCCCTGAAGACATTTTTCAAATTGCATCTGAAGAATTTGGAGTCTGCACTTAGTTTTGTGAACATAAAGATAAATACATACAAGTACATTTTGAAATGAAAGCAATTTTTATGACTGTTTTAATCCATCTTTCTTTACAAAAATAACTTCTCCAAGTTTTTAGTTTTCTATTAGGGGACATGGCTCCTTCTGAGCTTTTTTTTAATTCTGGGTAAAGATAGAGTGATCCATCTCTGGATCCTGTAGACCAGTGGTCTAGTTTACTACTGGAGAAAACAAGAACTCTCACCAAATCTACTCTAACTTTCTGGCAGCACAGAGGTGTTGACCAGCATCCTCCGAGGACATCTCTGTGATGATGGGAGTGTACTGCAAGACAGGAAGCAATGAGCAGAGCTAATCAGTCACTAGTGTAATGTGATCTTCCAGAATGGGACAGGATAATTTTTTTTTTGCTCTATGTGCACAGCATGAGGGCAAAAAAAAAGCCTGAACCATCTTTGTCTTGTTTTTGTGTGTATTTTACTGGAGTAGTTGCATTGGAATGGTTATGCTGATTGGCTGATGGTGCTTTTGGTTTTGTTTTTAAATGAAAAAGTCCAGATTAGCCAATTCCCTGATAAATGTGCTGTCTGTCCTAATCTCTACCACATTTTCTGCAGTTACTTGATCTATATCTGCTGGATTTAGGATGCATGCTACCTTGTTAGAGGATGCATGTCTTCTCCCTCTTTCTTCCCTGTTCTCAGTCATTTTCTTCTCACTCTGCCAAGACTACCAATATCTTTTTGATAACAGCTAGGGTTTCGGTGATAAAGGTTTGTATCTTTAAACAAACAGCAACTGGTTAGCTTTTGTGTGTGCCATAGCTGTCAGAGTCACTCAGAAAACCACAGCCCCAGAGGGCTGTCCCTCCAAGTAAGCAGGGAGCCAGACTGCCTTCCTCATGACCTGTCACCTCTGTACTATTCAGGACACTCTGAAGGTACAGCTCTGTTTTGTCCACTCACTCACAGGACATTTGGGGAGGAACTGTGTCTAGCAGAGCCCTGGCCCTGCCTGTGGGAACCATACTCATAATTTGTGGGAACAGCAAAAATGACAAATCCTTTGGTGGTTTTAGAAGGAGGTTGGAAGGAAGATCATGGTGAATAAAAGAAGAAAAAGAGAATGTAAGATGATGAAAGGTGTTGAAAGGCAAAGGGAGGTGCAGTCAGGGGTTACTGGGCTGGGATAAATGGGTGAAAGGACCATCCCCTCTCCTTCATTTGTGTAAAAGAGTGCATTCCACTGGAGAGGGGAAATATTACACACCAACAGCTTCATCAACAGGTCATGTTATAATTACACATCAGAGCAACGGTGACATCATCAACCAGTCAATGCCAGCTGCTAATTATGGTGTCACTGGAGTTCTGCTGCAGGTATTTACAGCCTGTTTCTTCACAGGCACTGCATCCATGAATTATTCATTATACAGCCACTGTTTGATTAGTCAAACAGCTCTCACAAAATACAAACCCAGGCTTAAGAGTGGATTTCGCCAGACCTCATTTAAGCTGTCATATAAATCTACCTTTTCAATTTATGAATAAGCAACCCATCAGTTTATCTTTTCTTTTCATGATGTACAAACCAAAGAAATTGGCATAGGAAAGCTTTTCTTTCCTGATACTTCTCTGCCTTTGCAAACTAGTCTCTGAAAAAAGTAAAAATCGTCAAAATGAATGCATCTTTTGCACTTCTCAAGTACTATCTGCCTGCTGAATAAAGATTTTCTGATTTATTACAGAAATGTACTGACACAAGGTAAGAGAAAGGAAAATAATGGGAGACATTTGTATGCTTTGCTAAAGTCAATTTAATTAGCATGTGAACCACATAGATAAGTATCATCACTTCCTAATGTACTCAGTCTGGACACCAATCAAACCAAACAAGGCAAGCTATTCAAGCAAAACCATTTGTCACAAAGTGAATTAAAAAAAAAATGCCTACAAAAAAATCAACCAAAGCCAAATACAGCAAACTCAGCCTACTTTATTATTGTTCATTACAGCCATTGCTGAGGGCAAATGAAACTATATGGTTTAATCGGTCTTTTACAAAAAAATATACTGGTTCTTATAACCACACTGAACAAATAATGTCATTTACATTACTGTCCTGAATACAAATCAAGTAAAAACATTATTAATTTTAAGCCATAAATCCATTTGCTTCTTTTTACTTATTCTAGTCATGTATACAAAGGGGAGGTAAAATTTACATTAGCATAGAGACTCACCTCATAATTTCTTTTTATCAGGCTTCTTTCCACAAAACTGTCTACTTTTAGGGTGTGAGATCCTCAGAAAAGGGACGAGCCTTTGTCACACATTCTGATCTAGGATTTTATTGAAAATGAAAAATTCTCTCTCAAGAGATCTCACATCAAGACTTTTTTGGTCAGAAAAATGGCAAAAAGTACAAAACTGACTTAAAAATATTCTATAATTTACTGAGTTGCATGTAAGCATTTAATAGAATTCAAAAAGAAAACTTTTCATTATCAACACTTTCAACACCATATTTGGGCAGGTTGAAATTGCCTTTCCATTATAAGTTACCAGTGGGACATATAGAGAGAGGTGTTTTAGCTAAACAATGCTCCCAGTTCATCAGCCAGCCAGTTAACTTCTCCTACAGTACATTTTACTTACTTCCTAAAGTATCCTGATGCTCACTTTAAAAGATATAAGTATTTGTATTGATCTAAAACCAAGTATTAATCTCAGATCAGGAAATGTTAAAGACTTGTTTGACTTCTGTGTTGCTCCAGTAGAAGTAGTATTCCAAGGTTGATTGCTTCCCACCAAGAGGGAAAAAAAATAAGCTCAGTGTTCTTTGTAGAAAAAAAATTCATAAGTAATTTTCAATCATCCTGCAATAACAGGCAAGAAAAAGAATAAATACCGTAAATCTTAAATAGTGCTATAAAATTACGATAAAACTTTTATTTCACTTAAAAAAGCAATACTACATAGGAAGGAAAAAACTTCAGTATTCTAAACTTTGGAAAGCAAAGGGGCTGCTCACAAAATAGTTCTGGAAGGAATAGGTCAATGAACAAAACATTTGCAAGAGAATGAGTAGAACTAAGTGAGAAGTCCCACAGGGCTCTTCATCTTCCCTAAGAGTCTGGCTTGTAACTTTCGTAAGGGAAGTCCCACAGATTTAGAGGAAATGAAGGGAAGTTGAAGACACACAAAATACCTCAAAGATAAGGGATACTCCATGTTCTTAGTCAAACACCTTCATTATTCCTTCAAAACTTACTTGAAATTCCTTCTTCTACAAGATCACCTACCCCAAGTGTTCAGTTGTGATGTGTGGGAAAGCTTAGACACAGAAGTGTTAACTGGCCTTTACACTTTATACCATCTGGCCTTCCATCTTTAGGAATGCACTTTATTCTTGATACTGGAAGCTGTTAAGGTCTCTTTCTGTCCTACTCCTCAAAGAATGAATGAAAACCCTTGTGACATGAAACAATGTGCTACTTAATTAGGTTTGATCTTTTAATCCTTTAGAAAATGCTAAAAGTTGGCCACATTTCTAAATTTTTGGCAATTGTTCAATTTTTTTTTTTTTTTTTTGCTTTCCTAAGAAACTATCTGGAGTAATTATTCATTTACTGGGACAAAGAGATGACCTGGAGTAAAATTAGATATTTTAATTGCCTCAGAGAAAAAAGAGTGTTTGTGTTCAATTGCCATTGTATGTATTCATTCACTTGTAAATACATTTTTGTATAATTATTGTTAGCTAAAGGCAATAACTTAGTTTTCTGGGTATTGAACAAAGGCATCTGCCTCAGCATAGCATCTAATCGAAGTTCTAGGTCAAAGAGTTCCCTTTTTAAAATACCCTCCAGCATCATCCTTTCTTTACCTCAGACCCTCTCATTAAGAGCAATCCAAAGATTGCCTAAGAGAATTGCATTACATACACTGATTACTGAAGAGACCTCACATCTAGAGTTTATAAATGCATTAGTGATGCTTCTTTATAAAGAGAGAAAAGGCTAAAAATAAACAAATAAGAAGAAGCTAGTCAAAGAAAAGGAGCAGCATAGGACTTCATATCAGGCTGTGAAATCTCTTGACTTTTAATGTGAATTCATAAAATAAAAATCATTTATCAAAAGCTATCTCAATTCTATGTTGTGTAAACCTTTGGAATTTTTTCAGGAGTCTTTGTGTTTCAGAATTGTCCTTCTACTGGTGAGAAGTAGCTATTCTTTGGGAGCAATTTCAGGCAGCATACCATCCCTGCCCCATGCTCTGCCAGTGTACTTGCTCTGGTGAGATGGGTCCGTGTTGCACAGCCCCATGCCACCACGCAGGACAGCCAGCTCTCAAGCTGACTCCAGATCTCATTGATTTTCAAGTCATTTTAGAGCCCATCCCGTTCTTACACCTCACACCGGGGTACAACTTTGAGACAAGTGTAGTGCACAAGGGCAGGTAGGTAACTACTGCATGACACAAAGCATGAGCATGAGAAGGAAGGAAAAGCAGAGAAAAGACATAAACTGACTGCAGCCCATTTCCTATTCTCCTGTGCCACTTGGGAGTGAAGTAAAGCCTGGGAAGTAGGGAGGAATGTGGGGAATGTGGTGGGTTTTAGTTTTTTTTTCTTGTTATCCTACTGTGATTAATTCTCAATACGTTAAATTGATTTTCCCCAAATTTAGTCTGTTTTGCCTATGATACTACTGATGAGCTGTCACCCTGTCCTTATTTCGACCCACTGACTTTTCATTTTACTTTTCTTCCCCAATCCTGTAGAGGAAACAGAGTGATAGAGCAGCTTGGTGGGCACCTAGCAGGTGGCATAGAGATACTGCATTCCTGTGGGTTGCTTTACATGGGAGAAAACCTCCTTTTATTCTTTTTTTTTGAGCTATGATAGATTGAGCGCTCTGTATGGGCAAAGCAGCTACAATGACCTGCTTAAAATATCTGTAAGGGTCTTTGTCATCAATTCCATCTATCTTGGTACATAAACTTCACTTTTCAAATAAAATGTAAGAAAGGTTGGATAAAAATGTAACAGAAGTACCGTTACATTTTTTTTATTGGCATATTTTTCTCCTATAACCTTCTTTCATTATTATTTTACCAGTGTTATTTTCAGATTCTCATATACTTCAGGTTGTTTTTTTCTATGTGTTTATTGCTTTGCAGTGCTGCACCTGAAATATTTAATGAAAACAGAGAATACAAACACAGAGCAGATACTGTGTGTTCCTCCAGTGTTACCTGACCTCTCAAATTGCTTTTCTTCTTTTCATTAATAGCCAAGAGAATAATTAGGATAGCAAAAAGAACATTTTCACCATTAATAGGACATTCCCTTACTTTTAATCACAGAAGTAAACAGAAGATAGAGCTGGGTTGAAGAAGACTCTACTGGAAACAGATTACAATTTGCAGATAAGAACACACATATAGAGGACAATGACCTGATATGTATCTGAACTGGATAGGATTGCAAATATATTCCTCTACTATCTATAGTCTGTGTTGTATAAGACTTAATGAGCTTCATCTCAAAGCCCTTTAGAGAAAAGATGTGTCTGTTCATGGCCCAAAACAGTAGTTCCGCAGCCCTCATCAGAATTCAAACACCATCTTTCTTAATATGCCATGGCCCAAATATAGACCTGGCAAGTGAGAAGGATCTGAGGTCAATGAAAAAACGTTGAAGGACTGGCCTTTTAATGTTTTGATTGAATTCTGCCTCTTTAGTCTTGGATTCTTTTTCACATCTCTTATAAAAACAGCAACAAAAACACTGAGTGCAGTGGAAATAATACGTGTAGATCACTGAGAAGCCTAGGCCTGAATACAGAATAATGTTCTTCAGAACAAGGGACATTGGAAACACAGAAGAAAAAATGTTTCTGAAAGGTTAACAGCTGCTCGGTTTTCCCATTTGTTATCTGCGGAATGACAGACAATAAAACTTTTTTTTTTTTTTTTTAACGGAGAGAAAGATATAATACAAGAAAAAATAAATAATGATCAAAATAAGTCTGTATTACAAAGAGTTCTAGACAATTATATCTTGTCCTTTGATCTGAGAAATAGAATTTACAGTTTCTCAGGGGCACTTTAACACAAAGAAGATAGTTTTATTATCCCAGAAGTTTTTGTTTATTATTCCTGGATTTGGAACTTTTATATAAAACAACTGTGATAGCTGACAGAAGTCACTCAAAATTCGGTTAATATCTATATTCCCAAGAGTTTGCCAAGAAGTATACAACTACCTCTATTCAGAGAGTCCCACCTTCCTGAATATTCCAACCATGCAGTCATTGAACAAACACACTTATTTTTGACATGGCAGTAACTATCATTTATTATACATAACTAAAAATCTTTACAGGAGAAAATCTACATCTAAGTTGATTGACTTTGATGCCCTTTATGATTAAGAGAGAAAAACAGACATCTATAGCATCCATACTGTTGACCAATTTTATTTCTGTGTTAGTATAAATCACAATTTAGAAATGTCAATTTCTCTCTGCTCAGTACAAAAGGAGCATAAGCTGTACATGTGCCCTTTGCAGCATCCTAACCATTCTATTGGTATATTATCCTTTCATGATTTTTTTCTTGCACTGCTCTTTCAAAGGCTGCAGAACACTTGTCTATTTTATTATTTATCACTCCTCCAAGAGTTTTGTCATTTACCTGCAGAATCTAAGAATTTAAATTATTTTCTTCCAGGATACAGATGAAAGAAAAATATTAAACAGCACAGGACAAGAGCTGATTTCCACAGAGCTCCAATAGAAACCCACCAGTGTGATGATGAATCTTCATTGCCAATGGCATTTGGCATCTGTCAGCCACAAAGTAATACAAGTATGTCAGGTTGATTGTGTGATTTTTTTTTTTAGTGGAAATGTCAGGCAACACAAAGTCAAAACCAATCAAGGATTATATTGCATTGTCACCAATACTTTTGTCAATAGATATCAAATTGTTTTAACAAAATCTATTTTCAGTAGATTGTTTTAATAAAAATTGATCATGTTATGGTCCTATCATAACTCAATGATTTGAATCCTCTACCCGTCATTTTATGTTTTTTTTCCTGGGGAAATTGTCATGGGAATAGACTTAAAACATCTTGGGTTATTATATCTGGCAGGATAGAACAAATGACAAGCCACAGAGGATCTGGGTGTGGAAGGGAAATTAAGAACCTCTGAGATCAGGGTCCTTGACCTACTTGATTATGTTATACTTACACTGCACTCACTTGTTCCCACAGCCCTTTACTAGCTATTGACTTCCCTTCTCATCAGGAAGAGTGCTGCTGGTCCATGAATGTCAGACAGGAAATCAAGCCAGTTCCCACAATACTGCTGCTCACACCTCTACCAGGAATTATTGGTCAAGGTTCCTGGGTGTCCCCCAGCATTTGTGCCCATACAGCTGTCCCATCTTGGGATCTTTCCCTTATTTCCAGGATCTTCACCACATCCTTTCTGGGTTTCTTTCCCTCCAAGACCATTTTTCTGTGGGAACCCTTCTTTTCAACACCACTTTTTCTTTACAGAATTCTAAGCCCTTTTTGTCCCTTCAGTCTAATGAATGTACATGCCTAATAATCTAGACACAATTTAAGATCAGCCCCCCAGCTGGTAAGTTCTGTTTCATGTCTTCTTATTAACTAGAGCATTTGGGACATGCCACTTTGGCCTAGTCCAGGTATCACCAAATTTCACAACTAGCTTAAGCAAGTTGCAGTGGTCTGGAACAGGCTTCTGTCTGAGTTTGAAAAGCTCAGTTATGAACACAGACATATATATTTGTTTATCTGCTACACATTACTGTTCATAGTGCAAGATAGTTTTTCACTTATGACATTCTTATTTTTCTTTCAATAGATAATGTTCATGAATTCTCTCAGGCCTCTAAAACTTGTCTACTGTTTCATTGTATTAATTAATAAATATTAATGGCCTAGAGAGATCCTCAGTCAGCTATTTAAGGACACTAGAAAAATAATCCCAAAATAATTCAGATACAGTCACCTCTGTTCAGCACTATTTTTATTCAATATTGGAGTAAAAAGTATTGTATCATTGTGAAGTAATATTTAATTTTCTTCCTCCTCCACATCTTAAAAATAGAGCAGAAGATTTCGAGGAGTATTTCTCCTATCTGTTCAAAGCTACAACCCACCTCATCATAACCTTGCTGGAGAACAAACAAACAGCCTCAGCACAGAAGTCCCCAAGGCCCAGTACTGCCAAACCAGAACCTGCAGCTACACATTAGAAAAACTCTCCTGCTGCTACTCCTTATTCATGTCATAGCTTTGATTGTGAGTCACAGTCTCACCTGCACGGTTTTAGCAGTAACTGGAAGGCATTTGCATCTTCAGTGGATCCTCTATATTGTGTCTTTATTTTATTTTCAAATGAAAATATTGCAAGGTAACAGCTGAGTGATTGCCAGAGCTGTCAAACTTGAAAGGGCACTGACATGGTGATACCAGGGCAATCCATCTGCCTTGGGTTTTTTCCAATTATCCAGGGAAAGCTCCCTACTCCCCCATGCTCTCCACAGTATGGAAGTATGCTGCTAACCAGGAATTCTTGCAACAAGTGTTATACCCTGAGATGTGTAGAAATGAAATATGGAACAATATTGGATGGATTTCAGTGATGTTTATGTTCCAGCCCCCATGGCATGAGGGCCTGCTGGTGATCTCCCGAGTCACGGGACCTCCTGGCCCTTTTCCCTGGCCTGGGAATCCTCACCAATCAATACTGACACAGCATCCAGGCCCACATGAGCAGGGAGCAGGGGCAAACCCTGTTCATCCTCTCCCAGGACCTCCCAGCAAGGAGGTATCTCCACATGTCACCCTTTTGTTTTTACTAAAAGTGATTTGAAACTTAACATTGTAAACAACTGGATCAACAGAGGAAAACAAGAACAATTTCAAAAGAAAACAACCCACTTTCTTGAGTTCTCAAATGTCCAAACAGATTTTCTCTGGAGCATCTTAGGTCTGGCAGAACCCTCTGAACATGCTTTGAGGGGAAACTGAGGCAGGAAAGGGTTTCTTCCATCTGTACCTGTTGGACTCTAAACAATGACAATTAATTTCTTCGCCCCCCCTCCTTTCATCCCCCCTTTGACATTGCAAAGGGGTTCATGGCAAAGGGATAAGCATGGTTTTGCAAGGGCAACCAGGGATGGAGATACGGATTGGTCATATACTGGGGATAAAAGGGCATGGGGTAAAAGGGGAAGGTAGAATAGAGAAAAGGACAGGGATTATGGGGATATTGTCTAGGGTTGCTGCAATTTGGAGCATATCTACTACCTTTCACAGGAGCAGCCACAGGGCTTGCAACACATGCTGCTTGTGGGCCCTTTCTCCCTTTTATTATGTCAAATTCTACAATTTCTCCATTTCCCAAGCTTGGAATGTATATTTTTGGGGTTATTTTTCATTGTGGCAGTTTGATGCACAAAAACATCTTCTCTAGTGTCCCATCTGATTATAAAACTGTAATGGTTCTTTACCTTGTACCATCTGACTGTTCCTAAAACTTTAGCTACTATGATGTTTTCCTTTTTCCATGTAGCAGCTGTTCTGTGTTGTCTCCCTGTGTTACTGCTTTCGCTTTCACTTTTGCTTGCTCTCACGTTACAGAAGTAGATTTCATTTACATTCATTGTCTGAGCTTTATATATGATCCTTGTGCCACTGCAGTGATCAAGCTCTAAGACAGCAGCAGGCACGCTTTGTATATATATCTTGTTACCCTTTTTCTCAGTTCTTGACCCTTATTTTCATTCTTGTACCTCCTTTTGCCAGCCCCAGCCTTTTACCAAATAAACAACCTGCTCCAATATGTTTTCCCTATTGGTCTCAATTTTGCTACCTCTGCACCCACATTAAGTATTTCTGATATTAAAATTACCTGGATAATCTTGGCTCTGCAACGTATCGCTGTGCCAGTTTTCCAGGTACTGCTCAGCCTGAGAAGATTCTGCTCCCCTTCAGTGATTTGTTAAGTCTGACCATCTCATATATCTTCTCCTTAGCAACATGTGAGGTCCAGCCAGTGCTCATGGCACTATCTTCTCTCAGCTTTTCACTCAGATATCCAGCATATCCAGCAATTTCTCATGTCTGGAAGATTTTCTCCGAGCATCTTGATCAGTTAGCTGAACCTCAGACCAGCACCCAGTCACTGGCATAGACATTGAATTGTAACCCTAAAGAAAGACAAAGGAAATTTAAAAGTCTTAGTTTCAGAATCAAAACAATAAACGGCTCTGCTACTGAGCATTTCCCTCCTGCTAAACAAACTTAGAGTGCAGATACTGTCACAGGACATTATTGACCTACAGAAGTAAATCTCAGCTACTCTTGTGGAATCATGGTGCACACTACCCTATAGAAGTACCCTGGTCGATGGCAAAATAAAGCTGAAGCCAAAGGAGACTCCAAAGTGGTTTTTTGTGACTGGTTTTGCATCTCAGTAGCAACTGGGCAAACAGAAAAGAGAGATTGGTTTAGAAAGAAGTTATGAAACCCCATTGAAGGAAAGGTTTTTGTAGAAAGTTGCAATACAAAATAAGTTTGCATATGGAATGATTACATAAAGAATCACAAACTATATTCTTCTTTCTCAAACCTCTCAAAAATTGTGTTAGAAATGCACTTTTTAAACTAAATTACACTATTTTTCTACCTGATCATTATGGGATTGGAAATCTCAGAGGATTTTCAGAGTAGACACCATGGATAATTTACTTTCAAATAGACAAACTAGGTATTAAATACTTATGAATAAGTGTTACGATATCCCTAGAGTCTTTGCTGTGAACCAGCTGAAAACTTGATATTATAAAATAAAAATTTAGTTTGAAAAACAAGGAAGAGTTGATTCTTTTTTTTTCCTTTTTCTAAGCAGAAAAACATTCTATAATGAAAGTGATTTAATTCTTGAAACGGTGTTTGATTTATGTATGACCATTAACCACAGAAATCAGTCTCAGACAAGTTAAGCACAGCAGTTAAAGCCAGGCACATAGACAGCCAGGGAAGGAAGCTGGTGTGAAAGAAAAAAGTCTGGAAAATTATTTCCACATATTTACAGCAGTGAAGTGATGTGTTGCTAACTGGTGTTGTTAATCTCACATGATCCTACAGAAGTACTTTACATAACATACACCTACTTTATCAGACCTTCCTAACCCAGAGCCCCAGCAGCCAGTCAGCTTCTGAGGCTCACTCAGGTGCACAGACTACGATGGCACCTTGCTCATACATAGGAACCTACACAGACTTACTGATCTTAGGTGTGTTAGGGAGGGCTCCCTCTTGCCTATATATAACCACTGGAATTTAAATGGGATACTGCAGAGAGTCAGATTCATGGAGGACCTTTGGGAGATATTCACAGCCCTCACTGGCAGCTGAAAACCATGAGGATCTCAGTAAAGATGCTTTATGCTAGGAAAACTGAATCCTACATCTGCTATTCCAAACTATCTGGGTACCACTTTGTTATAAACACGATAATACTGCCTTATCTAGAAGTCAAATCTAAATTACCTTCAGCCTTAATTGCCTAACAAATAAAATTTTACCATTTCACATTTTTTTTCACTTAAAATTAAATTTTAAGTCAAGCACTATCACATTTTCATATGGAAATGAAAAAAAAATCATGAGGAAATGAGTCCTGCAAGTCAAAGAATATGAAAAGTTCATGTATATACAGAATAAGCACATAACTGTGTAGTCTGTTGAGCAGTTTGATAAAGCAGGAGTTCATTATCAACACCAACTCTTTATTAGTGAAACAGACAGGAAAATCATGAAAGGAAAGTCCTATCAGAGATATTATTCTACTACGCAGAATCCTGAAAGTGCTTTTCACTAGCAGAAGGGCATAGATAATCACAGTTAACTTGTACTATGAGTAGGGACAGATGTTTTCTAAAATGTAAATAAAATGTATCTGAGAAGCTGTCATCAACAGGAACTTGTCTTTCCTGAATTAAACATATTACTGCTTTTCCTCTCTGTAATTTTGATTTTCACTGTTAACTGTCCCAGCATTAAGGCAGAATTCATTGTATTCACAGTATAAAAGACTTTTATTTTTTCCAAAAAAATATTTCATTAGACAGCTTGGTGATAAATAATAGAATTAAGTATTGTTGATTTTGAATTTTAATTCTTTGGGTTTCCCTCTTCACTATCCTTGGCTTTAACTCTTTGATACCTCATAGAAAAAGTTTTATTTAAATAAATTCTCCAAAAGAATGCATCTTTTTATTTGTAGAAAATTTACTTACCTTTATCCACAAAGGCATTATCATATGAGCTGATCTCACCTCTTTTAATTTCCTTTTTTTTTCTTTATTTGACCTCCAAAGTAATTTTCTGACCTTTTTCTTTGTTGGAAATACTTCAGAGCTGTCCCTCTAATTTAGGTAGAATTGAGCTAGAAATTTCTATTAATGTGTTAATGCAACTCTATTTTGTTCTTTTTTTCTGGTGGTAAAAACAACATAAAGATCTTTTAATGGAAGAAATAGCTTGAAATCTCTGGTTAGTCTCAGGAACAAAAAAAAACCTAACTGGTATCACACAAGGATGAGAAATCATCATTATCATTAGTCACCTCCTGAAATTTAATCTCAGGCTTTATGGTCAGGTACAAAAGACAAGGACCTCCATTTGATCAGGTGCCACTTCAGGCAGGTCATCCTCCTGTGGCTCAGAACAATTTATTTCGTTCTTTTGTGCCAATATCTCTGAGAGTGGCTTCTAGGCCAAATCTGTCTCCTGTTTATGAGTCCCAGCCAGGTCACAGTGACCTCTGACCAGGCAAGGGGGAAGTTTTGGGTTCACCTAGTCCAGCAGAATAAATGCATACAAATCTACCATGTCAAAAGTCCTGAAAACATGGGCTTACTAGGCAGTCTCCATCTGCTTTGTCTGAAAAGACTCTTGTCATCATCTAGGTTTAGAGTTCAAAGAGTAAAACTCTGAAGAACTGAGTCTTACTTAGGGCTCTTCTCAAGATGCCACTCTTCACCTAGTAGCATACTTCCTGATTAACTGAACTGTTTACTTCTCTACCCCAAAGGAAGTCTTCCTTCACTTTATGACCATTTAGAGGTAGCTGCTGGGCAGCTGAGGAAACTGGAGTGTGAATGTGTGAGCTACTGCCTTTGATCCATATCTCTTTTCATGTCCCTGCCAGTCATTTCCTCTTGACAACTTCTCTTTCTCCTTGGCCTACAAGCATTCTAATGGTCTTCATGAGAATTTGGTCCAGTTATTGGTTATCCATTCAGCTTGAGGTGCCTTTGTCTGTACAGAAACAATGATTTCAGGAATGGAATAGTGGTTTAGTAGAATCTTGGTAGTAAACTCTGATTTGCATTTGTTAAATATTTACATGTTTAAGAGATGTGTGGTTTCAGAAAATCTGCTGCCTTCATACACAGGTATAAAGCCTCTGCAGGTGTCTTCAGGATCTACTGTCATTTTCATCCATGCTCTGGCAAGAAAATAAATTATTGACTTAATCTTCCTGCTTCTGCTGCTGTCATTATAGCAAATAAAAATTAATAACTCCAAAATCTCTGGGCCTGGGTTAGTCTAACATTAGCATTAAATTACCATGCTTTGCTGATAGCTTTTTAATTTTCACCTCTGGCAATTTTATGTTATTATGAAATTCATCCTGTTACCAAATATGAATAAATTGTCCATGTCAGTCATCTCAACACAGATGTCATATTTTGCATGCCACTTTAACTGCAAGCCCCTAAGAGATTAAAAGAAAAAAAGTCACCTCTCTCAGAACAGCCTGGCTCACCTTTTTTAGAGAAAAGGAACAAAATGCTGGGAAGAATTTAAAGCTTCAGTCCTATCAACTCATGGTTGAACGTCTGAGCCAGAAGAGTGCACATGCTGTAACCTGTGCTGCTAACAGGTCAAAGGCATGTGCTGTCGGGGAGAAGATGCATGGGGGAAATCAGGAAAGGTATTAATAGTGGGCTATTTCTCCATCTTCATCATTGGACACAGGACTACTCTGACTCTGGTTTTCTGCAGACCCCTCACACCGTGGATCATCCCAGGTAAGAGCTTAAGACATCCTTATCTGAGGAGAGAAATAAATCACATCCTAGAAGAGACACTAGCACAACGTGCATGTTCAGTGTATTTGAATCACACTAAATCTCTTAAAATGACAACACTGAGATGATAAATGGCACATTCAGCATCCCAGACTTGGATTACAATTATTTAGAACAGTAGGATTATCACTTCACATGAATTGTCATCCCTTTTCTTGTATGGGGCAATTTCTATTCCACCACCAGTAGACTGGCACTTTTTTTTATCAGAACTATTTTAAAGTACACCTTTTATTTTTTTTTCAAGATCAGGCACACTTAATTTGCCAAATTTTCATATTTTTATCTTTAAAAAAGTGATTTTTATTCACTCGATGAGAGTATTTTTAATTTCACTGCATTGTGGCAGTGGATAAGTTGTATTGTAGCAGTACTTTTTCAAAGTTAGGTAGCACTTTGCTTTATGAGCTGAATGGAAGTGTAAAATTTGCCAGATTAGTGGAATATAACACAGGCTGGTGACTGTGGGCTCTTTAGCTCAGATAATATTACAGAGCTCAATCCACTTTTGCTGAAGTATTGGAACATAGCAACCTGCTTCCAGGTTAGTCATGGATAATCATGACAAACACGTACCCAATAGGGATCTTCCACAGCATAAATAAGTCTACATCTCACTGGAAGAGCAGCTTTCAGGAGCATGGTGCACTTCCAGTTTTCTTCCTTTCTGTCCAAAGATGTTGTATAGAGCTAGATGATGACCCAGGAGCTTCTTCTGATGATCTTATTAGTAAAATATTAACGTGCCAGAAAATCTGGACACTGGTCTTGAGGTATGTCTGGAACTGTGCTTCCAATTCACTGTTTGGATGGCAATTTTTTCATTATGGTTGAATTTAGGATAGTCTCAGATTTGCATGTGCCCCTCTTCTTATGGACACCTGCTAAACTGTAGTTTGACAGCTTGCCACGAAAAATGACACTGAAATCAAATTATAGGCTTTCAGTGACAGCTGAATACAGCTCCAGACGAAGGATTTCCAAAAAAAAAGTATATGTATTTGGGACAGCTATAAATAAAACAAAAGACTGCACAGAAGAGGGTATAAGGGGTCATCCAACCTATAGGATGGCTTCCATCTTAAAGAAGGTCCATTAATTTGATAATTTGGTTTTAGAAGGAGAGAATAAGGAAGAATAGAGAAAAATATATTAAAAGACTATCAGTCTGTCAAAGACAGAGATAGTGAACAGGGAACATCCATTTACTGTTTCTAACAGCACTAGGGCATATCCAGTCAGATGAAGAAACTGCAAATAAATTTTCATGTAGATTTAATCATATGTTACTGTGGGTTAGAGTAGACAACTTCACAGCCACCATTACGGGCTTGAACTTTCCTAAGGGTAATATTCTGACCCTAATCTGAAGACCACTCAAACAAGCTGTTCCTCTGATGCTGTGTAAACTATCTCCAAAGGCCACAAGACAGTAGATTCCCAGTAGTCAGGCAGAACTGGAACCCACTCAAAGAGCCCTGTATCTCTTAACCAGATTATACTCATTAATTTATTTTTCATTAAAAAAAACCCAAACAAACAGAACATGGATGCAATACTAAACAGAAAGAGCACAGAAGGACAATGGTAGATCCAATTCTCTCGCAAATAGTGAATTCAAGAAAGTTGTGATTCCATGTAAGGAGATTCCTTTCATCATGCACTTCTTGTGCAGCTGGAGTACTTGAAATATATTGCTACCCGCTTCATTTCCTTAGGGTATGTATATGAACGTGGTTTGAGTACCCCCTAAACCAAACATAGTATAAAATCTAAGTCCTGCACTCTCCAGTACAATTAGTTATAAATCACAGTTATCTGTGAATTCAGTGCACAAGCTGATTACTGTTGCATTAATGGGGTGGTTAGATATTACCTGTGTTACAAAATACATGGTTACTGAAATCCTGTAACAAGCTAAAGGAATTGTCTGAGCTGCAAAGAATAGGTTAGTTCAGCCAGCATGATAGATGGATGGAGTCTAATGAGGGAAATACCCTTTGTGTGTTTGCATTAGAAACTATACATTAGCCAGAGCCAGACTGCATGGCTGAGAAAAGAAACTTGACACTTTTTGTTTGTGTCACTACTGGCACATATAACCAAAGAATAACTTTTCTTATTGAGACAGGAGAAGAAGAATGAAATAACTTGATACTGGGATATTCTCAGCAAACTGAATATCAGGAACAAGGACCACTGGGGTACTGGCAGCTACCCATTTGTACCCCAGGTTATGTATTGAGCAGTAGTATAAACAAGAATTTTAATGAAAAGAAACAATCCGTGCTCAGTTGTAACACTGTGACAGAGAAGTTCTTGCTGAAAGGTCTCTTCAACCAAATATCTGAGTGATGGCTTGAAAAAGGATCCTGAAAGGAAGCTGGAGAACAAAGCTATCATCTCAGGTCAGAATTGACAGACACTTAATTTTCTTTTTTCTTTTTTCTTATTATTTTTTTCTCTCTCTCTTTTTTTTTTTTTCTATTTTGTTTTGTTTCTTTTTTTTCTTTTTTTTTTCTTTTTGTTATTATTGATTTTCAGGGGGTTTAATCTAGGATTTTTGAAGGGGATTGGGGTTTTGTTTATTTACTTTTTGGTTTGAGGGTGTTTGCTTTGTTTTGAGATTTTTTGTTTTAGTTTAGGTTTTTTGGTATGGGTTTTTTTCCCCTTCTTTTATGTCTTTTCTTTGTTTCCAATTTTACAATCAAGCATCTAGCTTGTGTTTTGCTGGGATTAATGTCATTTATCTTTCTCCTCAAAGTTTGTCCAGTAATTAAACTGGTCTCCAAATAAACTACCCAGTAAATAGCACACTTGTTTTGACAGAAATAGACAATCTGATCCTAGCATAGTCTGGTGTATTTTCAAGCTATGTCTAGATAAACAGTTCATAGTAGAAATGGCTTCAATATTGTTCCTTTCCACCTCCATATGTTTAATGTTGCTTTGCTTATCTGAAACTTGGTTTGATGCCAGTCAAAACCCAGGACAGAAAAAGTACATGCCACTCCCTGCACTAATTGTGCAATGGACATTGAACGGTGCTACTCCTTCGTATGCTGCTACTTGCAGTACATGGGGAGAAGCTGTGGGCAGATTCCTGAGCCTCTTTGGACCAGCTAGGCAGCATGGACCCACCAGCTGGTCATGGGTTAACGACATCCATGGGTTCTGATGACATCCATCCATGATGGCTTTTTATATTCTCAGGTGTATCATGAGGCTGCCAGAACCAGAAGGTTCTGCACACAGAGATTCAGAGAGCCAGAGGAATGCACATAAACAATCATGAATGATGTGTATTGAAGGACATGCATTTGAAAGGGACTACAAAAGTCACAGCTGAAACTATACCTGACTTGTAACACTGGTTGATTTTGTCTGCAGCAGTCCAAACCTGCAATAGTAATAAATATTAATAACATTACTATATCTTGCCACATTGTGCTGGGGTTGGCTGGGATAGAGTTTTTTGTCTTCGTGGTGACTCCAAGGGTGCTTCTCTGGATATGTGACCAAAGCAGTGCTGCTGACATGAGGGTGTTTTAGCTGGGCAGTGCTCACACAGGGGGAAGGCCTTTTCTGCTTCTCCTTCTGCCCTGCCAACCACCACATTGGGATAGAACTAGCTGGGAGAGAACACAGCTGGGACAGTTTAACCCAACCAACCAACAGATTATTCCACAACATATAATACTGTGCTTAGCAATATATAAAAAAAAAAAAAAAAAAAAAAAAAAAGGTGGAGAAAAAAGGATGAAAGAGGGTATATTTGGAGTTTTGATATCTGCCTTCCCAAGTAACTGATACAGTTGATAGAGTTCTGATTTTCAGGAGATGGCTGAACATCTGCCTGCCCATGGGAAGTAGAGAATTGATTCTTTATTTTGCTTTGCTTGAGTATGCACCTTCTGTTTTTTCATGAATTTCTCAGTTTTAATCCTGTTATTCTTCTCCCCATCCCACCAGACGGGAGTGAGCAACAGCAACAGGCTGTCTGGGGCTGAGCTGCTCGCTGGGTATGACAAACATCTGCTTCTGGCCTTCCTTGATTTTTCACAGCACTGCATGGGGACAGATCTGGGTCAGGTAGAAGTTATACAACTTTGTGTGAAAGAATCCAATTAACATTAACATCGCCAGGGGGCAAGATGCATTTTGAAACACCTGGAAATAGTATTTAAAAAATATTATTTTAAAATGCTACTAATAAAAGATTTCATCATTATTAAAATTATTCATTTGAGAAGATATTAGCACTGAAAATTTTATGTTGCTTCCTAGAACATACAGAAATTTTCAACGTTCATTTATACCTTTATTTATCTTCCATCCCAAATTTTCTTGGTATTATAAAATGTTATTCATGCCAGGAAAAAAGGCCAGATATTCTAGGGTTAAGTCATGTTTTCTGCCTGTTGGATCACACAGTATATTCCCAAATGCCTGGTGACAATGCACATAATTACTTTTTAATTTTTTTTCAAGCACCTCTCATCTGGGAGTACAGAATAGCCTAAACAACATCCTTTATAAATATTACATGGAAGAGCTTCTGACTATTAAGATAAAAAGTTACTGATTTCAGCACATCCCAGCTGAAAGGAGAAGTTTTCATTTTCATAATAGAATCCAAATCTTGTTTATTTATTTCAGCTGATGTCTGCATGAGTCAAAGGCATCAATGGTAATCTGGGATTCCTGGTGTTGCACTAGAAGAGTTTGACAAAATCTGCTAAAAAAGTGCTTGATCAAATATGAAAACGAAGTGGTAGATTTCCCAGTATACTGTATGCAGAGCAGCTCACCTGCAGACCATAGTTTAGAGGAGCATGGATCCATGCTGGCACAGAGGAGCACGTGGAAGTGAGAACCGTCCCTGTTTCCCTGTCTGACTCTGCAAGGAGGAAAGGGAAATTGAAAGCTGGTTTAAAGGTGACTTCACCATTAATGGAATTGATTCTGCTGCCTCCAGTTCTGCCTCAACAGTCCTGCCACACACTACCAGCTTGTGGTAAAACTCAGACCCCTCAAGTACAGTTGTTTCACCAGTTTGTTCCCCCTTCCTCTACTCCTTCAGTTCTGCTTTCCTCTGCAAGATTTCACTGCACTGCAATGACTGAGACAGGGGCAGTGGCTGTGCTGAGGTCTCTGTGCCCTCTCAGAAACCACCCCTGGTGTGTGTCAGTTTCACGAGAGGTCCCACTCAGCAATCCAGGCCCTGGTGTTGAACTTTTAGGAAACTAACTCAAGGTATTATTCTTATTCTTATTCTTATTCTTATTCTTATTCTTATTCTTATTCTTATTCTTATTCTTATTCTTTTTTCAAAATCTTATTCAAAGTTTTGTTCTGTATTATACCATCATGAAAGGAAAGCAGCTTCAGGACATGCAAGTTCTAATCTCTCACTGCCTATCATGCAAGTCCAAAGGAAAATATATTTGCTTAAGGCCTTGTAGTTTTGGGAATTCTCTTTGAAAAATTTCAAATGCAGTTCCTTGGAGCATATTTGAACTTCCTCTCTTACTGCCGCCCCCTCCTCCCACCCCATCCTCCTCCCCATATGGCAGTGTAAACTTTGAAAAAAGAAAATTAAACTATCTAACCTTTCATCCATACAATTTTCATTTATTTTCTGAGCATGGCAATGTAAAAATATATTACAGTGTTGCACATCTTTTGAACAGCTTTTCTTCTGTTCAGGTTTATTTCTCTTGGTTTGCTCTGCCACAGGCCATTCTGTCATCCATAATTTCAGAAAATAATTCTCTTGTTCCTCTAGATCAAAGCAGAAACACTCCTTGGAAAAGCTGGTGCACTGGTTGCCTTCCTGATCTACCCTTGTGATACAGCACTGACATCATCTGCAGTGACTGTGCCTCCAGCTTTCAGACCTATGGAGCCAACCTTGTCCCAAGGTGTCTGATACAGATTCCACATCCTGTAGGAAGTCCAAAGGGTCTGTGCCATCAACATCCGTGGCAGCTGCTGCTGAACCAGCTGTGTGGGTCCCTGCAAAGGGCAGTGGTGCAGCAGTGGCAGAGCTGCGGCGGGATAGGAAAGTACCTGACTCTTGTTTTGTAGCCTGTCAGGAACACAACAACAGGATCAGAAGAAAACAGCTCTTCAGAACCACTAAAAGTTTCCTACACTTCTCAGATCTGATCTAAATTCCAGAAAAGGAGTACAGATCTCCAGCAGGATGGAGACTAGACGTCTTTCTGTTTCAGTCTTCTGGGAAACAAAGTCTTAATAGCGCTCTGTAAATAATGAGTTTTTCCACAGATGGTAATTTCAAGATAAATTTTAGTGTTGTACATGTAAAGATTTTTTAAACTTAGAATAATTTATCCGACAAACACAGAGATAGAAATGTGGAGCAACTTCTTAGTATGTTATGATATCCTCAGAGGAAGCACACCATTCTGTAATTGTGTAATGTGAAAACACCTCTCTGGCAAAAATAGAAGTAATATTTACTAAATGGTATAGCTTAGGTTCTGGAAATAATAGCCAATGCATGAAAATCTTATGTTATGTTCCCTTGCTGTGAAGCTGACAAGTACCTACTTGTGCATGCCACCAAGCACACCTTTTGCTGGAAGTGGACTCTTTATCCACCTCAGGCCTTACAGGGCAGCTAAGGGTAACTACACTGAAGACTGAGATTTGAAAAAGTTGTATCCCTTCTCACACTACTCTTGGCTACTAGACCTTACTAGGCATTGAAAAAATTAAATGATGGATGAGTTGACACTTGTGCACTCAACAAAGAAGGTACAAGAGGAAATTCTGGCTGATCTCAGCAAAAAGTTCTCTGCAGTGTGACCCTTGCCATGTCCTTCTGCTTGGGCAATCACTTATATCCAATAACATTTTAGGAGCTGATTCTTATATGAAATGCACTGAATGAATCCCAGCTACCTCTGCCAGAAGCAAGATTTGAGATGCTCAGTTATTCCTGAAGAGGATGATTGTACCACTAACTGGCTCAGCAAAAGAGTCTCCTTGGCACATAGTTCTGCTGCACTTGATAGAAGTAAGCAGATTCATCACAATCCATTCTCATTTTTATTTTTCTGTATCATAAGGTAAATTAAATGGGGCTAATGTTCCAAACCTTCTATCTCATTTCAAGGATTTTGAATGCTAGGTGGAAGAGAAATGGTTGATTACTCTAAATATTTGAAGCATTTTCTACTATGAACAACTTTGCATACATTGCAAATCAAAATTCATCATTCTTCAGTTAAGATGATTTAATTGTTTGATTAATGCTCCTTTTTCTTTAGCTGCATCTTTTTAAAATTTGCATCTTTTTTCATGTAAATGTTAGAACTTGACCGTATGTGCCATTTTTATAACAGATGAGATCAGTTTGATATTTAGAAGTGTTCAGCATTGGGACAATAGGTGTATTTATTGTTTACATAACCAGGTATCAAAAATTATGCAATAACTAATTTTTTACTGCCACCTTGTGGTGCTGATGGCTTTTGATGACAAAAATGGGAGAATCAAAGCTTATACAAAGCAAACAAAGCCAATGTACTATATCATTATACTGATAATTTTTCTCTTTTTATTCTTCATTTCTCTCAAATCATCTGCGATGCTACTTAATAAAGATTTACTGTCAACTTCTGACTTTCATAATTTATCTCTTTGTTGTCATTTGTTCATAGGATCCCCATGTACAAGCTGCAAACTAAGAACAATCTGTCCTGTATCCATGAACACTATTTGAATAGGCTTTTTTAAAGACTGGAAAACCTCTAAATGCTAAAACTTGATTTTTATTAAATTTTTTTGCCTAATTGCCAGTGCCAGTTCCTCAGTTCTTCTAGAAAGTAAAATTTGTCTTTTCAAATTCATTATATATTTTGTACTGTCTGTTTCCTTCTGGGCCTACGTTGCAGATACTTTTGGTTGTCAGGCAATCATGAATGCTTGAGTAACATGACACTCACAGAAGCAACTTCCCATGGCCTTACTGCACATTTGAAATAAAGCACTTGCAGCCTATAATGTACTGATCTGGAATATGGCAGAATTTGAAAACTCCCTAGATGCACCAAGTGATGTTGCAGACCTGTTCATATTATATGCTGGTATTGATTGCTTTTATTTTCCTCTCCTGTAGTGCTTGTGAGAAAATTGTGTCATACCTCTATTGTGATCCCTGTTTTGAGGTTGGCATTAGATAAATTTCTCTGTTTTCTGCTTTCTGACTAATGCTGAGTTACATTGCTACTGCTCCTGATGTCTGGGTTTTGTTAAACCCTTGCTTACAAGAATTTTTTCTACTGAATCTGTGCTTCAAGGCTGAAGCTGTAGTGTTTGCCTTCTGGTGGGACTTTTTGGTGAATCATGGCCCCTTCCCAAAACCCCATCCAAAGCTGTTGCTGATCAGCAGTTCATGAAATCAAGCTGACCATCTACATCAGGTCCATTGGTGCTTCAGGTAGGTTAATTTCTCACTTTTGCTTTTTTTTCTTCCTGTGCCATGAATTGGTTTTAAAATCACTGCAAATCCATAGGGGTTTTGCAGCTTGCAATATCTGGTGGTCTAATATAGGAAGTGAAACCTCTGCAATAAATCTATATGAAATGGATATGCTAAATGTGGAGGACTTAACTTGAGAAGCATGTTGATTTATTTCAGCCAAGAAAATCACTTATGGAAAGAAGACAAGAGGGAGGGAAGGAGGCTGATCAACAGAAGCTGATAAAAATGACAGTTCTATTTATAAAGATGGATATGAATGAGACTTTAATCTACCTCTCTTATGCTGAGAACAGCCCAGATTAGTGTGAAAGACATGCCTTAGTTGTGGTGGCAGGAACAGGTGACAATCAAGTGTAAAGTGACTTCCTCCTTCATACAAAAAGATCCCCAAAAAATTCTACTTCCCTTCAGGAATTGCTCTATCTACCATGTGCCTGGAGGATGGTTTTACTGTGGTATTCCGACTGGATCCCTTCTTGGCAACTTCATAACTCTCATTATGCCCTTTCACTTTATACTCTTCATTCACTTCTGCATAATCTTTCAGCTCCTCAGGATGAGGGCTCCTGCAGAGATAAAACTCCAGTGTCTCTCCTGGGGAATTCTGTCACAACTGCTCCACTGTCCTGGAAGATTTCTGCATGATTGTTACAGCATCTTTGGTCTGCTTGTCTCCTTTCCCATGAGCTGCCAAGGGGTCACATCTCCCAGCAAGATGCCTGCCACATGAAGGGACAGAGTGGCTGCCATTTTTCCTATGCTCATGAATATTTACCCACATGCTCTGTCCTGATAACAAAGAATGAAATTCTTACATATGGCTTTGTTTTCCTCCGCTTTTTCTGTTGTTCCTTTGGTACCTCCTTCTTGTTCTCAGAGCACCTACTAGAGTTCAGCACTTCACCTGTTACTTACATTTGGGACTTAAGGCTCTAGAAGAAAAGAGTGTTTAGGAGTTAGTGACAAGTCAGGATGGATTTCAATTCTAATTCTGAGATATATTTAGAAAGAAGTCTTCAGAAGCCTTTGCACGGGAGGGAGCTGTGGGACTTGATGGTGGAAACCAGGACGGAACTAAAGGACCTCAGTCTCAGGTAACACATTCAGTAGATTTAGAGAAGAAATGAAGAAAGCAAGGAAGGAAGAAAGGAAGCAAGGAAGCATAGAAGGAAAAATGGAGACAAGGCAATTGCATAAAAGATAATAAAAGAGTGAGGTATTTTGAATTGATTTATTTTTATAGCCTCTCTTCTCCTTTTGACTCATTTATAAAACCCAGCAACTGTGAGGCCCCTCTATGAGGTGTGAAAGCCAAAATACCTCTTAGTGTATTGTTGTGCATAAGAGCTACAAAGTGATATAGAATGCAGGTGTTTGGGTTGTTTGGTTTTCGGGAGAGGGTTTTGTTTGTTTTTTTACTGGCGGAGTGCCATCAGTTGGAGTAGTGTACTGTAGAAATCATAAAAGAATCTAGACATAAGACTAAATTAGAACTAATATCAGGAACCACTCTAACTGAGGAAAATCCCCCAATCTATTATAATTTTTTAAGACAAGCAAAATATGTGCACACCAGCAACAAACTCTATATTTTCCCCTTAAAAAATGGATGAGCTCAAAGATTTATGAATCAATCTCATATCTGAGCAGAGAACTATGCTAGCACAATTTAAAATAACCGAAACCAATGGTTATCACTACTGATTAAATCTACAAATACATAGTATCTGTTGAAAGCAAAGAAATATTGAAAAGTCTGGGAAACTTAACTTATTTGGACTGCAAATAGGGAGGAATAGAAAACAGGCTAAGAGAAATTCTCAGAAAAACACAAAAACATTTTGATCAGATATTAGGGTGTTAAAAACAATATTAAAGGACCACAGAAAATAATTATAATCATAAGATAAGAGAAAGCATCTCTAGAAGTTCAAATATGTTTGTTCTACCAAAAATCACTATTACGGCCTCCCTCTATTGCCTCAGCTATTGGCAAACACAGCACCACAAGGAATAACAAAGTGCTAACAGTGTGAAAAATCTGACTGTGATACTACACAGAGCCTTGAAACTATCTTCAATAAAAGGAAAAGCATGACAGTGACCCCTCACATCGGTCTTTTTAGTTAATGAGAAAGTGGTGGTGTGTGGAGCAACACAGAGGACCATTGCACTGATTGTCAGAGTGTTTTTTAAAAGAAGATTTACAAAAGAAGTAGAGGTGAATTGACTGCAGTTCAAGCCAGCTTCTACTTATGTGCAGATAAGTCACTAGAATTTCAAAATTACTCTTTTCACCGCAATTTCTAAGCAGAAAAGTTGATGGTTTAAGAAAGACTGTTAATAAGTACTAATCTTCAGAAATACAAACAAGGCACTACTGAAAAGGAATCTTGGGACTTTCATGCTGGCTTTCCCTGGTCCTCTGGGCACTCAGGACCTTGTTCCTGATGCTGAGGCCAGCCAGAACAAGCACTTGCTCTAGGGCTGTCCCTTGCAACCTCGTGGATCAGCTGTCACTGCACTTCACAGCTCTGAGAAGGACTGCACCCACAGTACCCACATGGCTGACTGGGCCTCTTTCAGAGCTGATGCTCATTTAACACTTAACATGGGTCCAAACTTCTTTCCTGAGAGAAGTCTGCCTGACTTTCACTGCTCTAAGACACTAGCTGTCTTCGAGACACAGCCAATGATAAAATTAGCCGCCTTTGTTTTTCTACCAATCATCATACACAGATTGAAACTGCTGTCCTTGTCCCTTTGGATTTACTAGGCCTCAGCCATGTCTTGTA
This sequence comes from Lanius collurio, assembly GCA_020086605.1. Classification (NCBI taxonomy): domain Eukaryota; kingdom Metazoa; phylum Chordata; class Aves; order Passeriformes; family Laniidae; genus Lanius; species Lanius collurio. Next base: position 20,348,742 of record JACBWW010000005.1, on the reverse strand, counting down.
GCTGAAGCCTCAGTTTAATTTATAAATATATATCTGTTGTCCCTGGACGTGTTTTAAAAAAGACTCAGTGCAGTGGTTCAGTTGAGGAAGGTGTGTTAGGTCACAGATTGGACTAGGTGATCTTAAAGGTCTTTTCCAACCTAGTTCATTCTGTGATTCTGATCCTGTGAATTTACATGACAGTCAAATGCTGTCAGAGAGGGGAAAGTTAAGGAAAGTAGCAATACAAAGGCTGTGAACAGACTCACTAATCTGCAAAGAAGTGACAGTCTGTTTCTTACTTCAGCAACATCTGACACACAGGGGAAAATAACAGAAGTGATGGAGCCCACCTCAAGTGGGAATATATTCGTGTTAATTATTGTGCAGCTATGTCACAGGTTTCTGTAGAGAACTGACAACCCACACAGGCAAAATGAAAGATAGATGGAAAGTACTTTTGTTTTCTTGTGTCATCACTGATTTGTTCTAGACAAGAATAACCATTTCAGGTCTGTTCTTTCCTTGCAAAAGCTGGAAAAACTCATGGAGGAACAACCCAAGGGCCAGCTAAAGTTACATATGTTTAAGCCAGACTATAGAACTGGAACTGCTGCAGGAGGATCAACAAATAGCTTCCCACTCAACCAAACATTTGTTCTCAATCTCTTCATCACATTTTTACTGTCCTGTCCTTCCCATAATATCTCTCAACATGGCACCAAAAAGTAAATTTTTCTACTGTTCTTGTGTTGTTTTTCTACACTGTCCCAGTCTGGTGAAAGATAAACTGCACTCAGTGACATATTTCCTCACCAAGGGGAGCCTCTGCAGTTATCTATGGGTGCCTCCATGTGTTGCCTTGGGTCTTCCACAATGCAGCACTTTCCAGTGTGCACACTTGCAATGCCTTTATCCACACCACTGGTCAAAATGGAATGGTTCCTCTCCTGGAAAAACAAGCTGGAAGAAGTGCATTGAGGTGCCGTGTGGAGTACCCCATCAGCAACAGGGAAACAGTGCAACAAAGTATTCTACTTAGTCATGAGTAGCTGGTTTTGCTCTGATGAAAACCATTAGTAAATTCCTTTAAGGAGTGAAGATAGATCTTTAAAAGACATACAGTCCACACGTAGTTGTCCACATCTGGCAAAGACAGATATCTGAGCCATGCACTGGAAGTGATATTTTAAAACTAAACTAACCAAAATAGTTTTTATAATAATAAAGGATACAAACAGGATTTTCTGTGGCGCAATAGATGTATCCATACAAAGGCAAACTGGAACAAATCTGAAATAACCAGAACCCATCAGAATCATTCCATTCTCACACTAGGTTATTGTTTAATTATTAATAAAAATGAAAGCTCCTAATTCTCATCTTTAAAGCATCAAACACCATGGTATTGCCTCAGGTCCTGAAAGAAACCAACATCCACAATGATATATCCTAATACAACTAAACTTTCTACAACAATGCTGATAAACTCATAGTCAAGCTAAACAACTTTCTCAGTGAGAGTTTGAGATGTGCAAATGTAGTCTCAGGGGCAAACTTTACAACTTTATTATTAGCACAAGTCACTTCTTCTTTGACTTTATCCCTTCTAATTTAAACCTGTAGAAATATGCATATAAAATTTCAAAGCAAAAACTCCACTCACACTCTTCTCACTCCTCAAAGGATGAGAAACAGATGCATAATTACTTTTTTTAATGTCTTACTGGCAGCTGTTCCAAAACCATGGTGATAAGAACAGTATACACACCACTCTAATGCAGAAAGATGTAAAGTACTTTGTTCAAAGTCAGACAAGGGCTCCATAGTTCAACTGCCAAAAGCACATGGGTATTCTGTATACATTGGACTTCCTGTAGTACAGATACTTAAAGATAACACACATTCTTCTAACTAATAGAATATCCAAGATTCCCCTGTAATCTCAAATTTTATAATTTAAGAAACTCTTTCAATAAGAGACAGATGTTTAATCCCAAGAATTTATGGTCAAATGATATTCTGTTATAAAACAGAGTAAATACGTCAATGAAAATCAAAATGCATATATTTTTTCAAAGGAGGAGTCAAGAACATGTCAAAAGAAGTAAAAAAAAAAGTCTCCTACATTTAGGAAGCAAGATTACTTGAGCAAAAATATGTATACAAAATGTATATTGATGCAACATATTGTCATGAGGCAAATAGTTAGAATCTAATTTGTTTAGACAACTCTGCTGAAAATGAAGCAGTAAATAAATCTCTTGATGCATTGACACAGCCTAATAATCAGTTATGAATTTCAGTGAGATTGTTATGCATCAGTTTAAGCTCTGCTTCCTTTCAGAAGGAATGAGAGTGATTTTATCCAATCAAATGATTGTGATGAATGAGGATTGATTAAGAGTAATCTGATCTCTCTTCTCAAATGCCCTGCAAGTATGCATTCAGATGCATGCATACTGAGGTAGGAATAATTTGTTTACACACTAATTTATTTTTACATTACAAAGGAGATTAATTAATGTATAATTGTATCTATGCCACCAAACATGTCTTGTGAGCAATACTATGTTATAGGCCACACATCTTAAATTTTATATCCCAAAACTTAACATTTCAAGCTGACAAGAGACTAAGATTCAGATGCTCTCTTCCACCTGGGGTGTAGTGCAGGAAATCAGACCAATGTGATCTTCTGTGTATTCCCACAACAAAGCACTTTAAAAAGGTATCTAGATCCCTAGAGGTGCATAAAGAAACTAAATTCAGTATCCTTAAGTGCCTGTATGAAATCTTGTGATTCCAGACTCCCTACCAAGTCAACTTTAAGCATGGTATTTCTGGGGGGTTAATTGCAGCTTCTGAGATTAAATTACTGTTGTTGTTGGCATCGTGCTGAAATTAAAATGGTTATGTTTCATTCTTGGTCATATCAAGATGGGTCACATGATCTGTGCCTTTGGGCCAGACATCAGAAAAGGATTTGACCACCTCAAATGGAAAAATGCAAAATGTGTAAGTTGCCTGTGTAGTGAGCAGGACACAGAAGATATCTGTAAAAATCCAGACCAATGCATGAGGGTTTTTCTCTTCCAAATAGGGAAGGTTCACTCACTGCAAAGCAGAAAACAAGCAATAATATATCCATCAGTGAAAAAGCATTAGTTGTGATATTGTTTGAACACTTCGATAGCTCTTTTGGTGATGCCTTTCAACAGATGTAGAGTAGCTGTGCATTTTTAAAAGTTTTTGATTACCATAGCTGTTTCTAAATGCCTTTACACATCTGCACCACAGTGCAGAGATGTGGTCCACCTGTTCTGACTAAAAGAATAGCTAAAAGTTAACTAAAAAAAAAGGGCTAATATATATATTGAAAAAAAAAACAAAACAACAGGTTTATTTTTTACATCAGCATTCTGAAACTTGTGAATCTTGAGATTTTTCCTTGAATCGACAGTTAGATGTTTTTTCAGATGAAGAATATTTACAGGAGTGTTAAAACAACAGATAAGAACTTATCTAGCATCTCATAACACTGATATGTTCTCTTATCCTTTTTGGTAACAGTGGTGGTTTGTATGTCTACTGTTCCCACTCTCAACTTCTGATAGGCACTGCTCAAATGATTCACCCTTTCCCTGATCTCTGTGACATTTTAGGGAAAGAAAATATCAATGTTTCTTTAAAAGTGTGCTATGTAAGGCTGTCCTAAAAATGTACCTTAGGAGTCTTACCCATTGATTCTCAACAGTTTGCCTGACAGTCATGTAAATCTAATACAGTGTCAGTGAGTCACTTCTAATAACTCTGACATTTCTCCCTTAAATCTTTATTTTCAATAGAGGTTGGGGGAAAAGTTGTTTAAGTCTTCTCTGTTACAAAGAACCACAAGTGAAACAAGATGCAATATAGAGTAGAATAAATCAAAGTTCCCAAAACTCAAGTTCGTTTTAACCATTTGGTTTGTGTTCACAAGCCTTGAACATGTGCTACTGGTGAGATAACTCTTCTATCATCTGTGGCATGAATTACTTAGGGAAACTTCTTCTCTCTGCACAGTCCTTCTGTTGATGTCTTGGCATCTGGGCAACATATTCCCAAATGGGCTTTGATTCCACTAAGTTTTCTTCTAGTTTTTCTCTTTTTTTTTTCCTAAAAAATAAACTTTTCCTAGGAGGGAATTGAAAATGTAATATGAGTATTCTCAAAATGGACACCTTTACATATATTGACAAAGGTGGAACGTCTTGCAAAATGGAGGCTGTCTCTGATTTGCCTTCTGCACTCTGCAGACAGTCCTCAGAGAGTTCAGGGGAACAGAGGATTCTATATCCTCTCATCTTCAACCTGTGCCTGTGGCTTACTCTATAAAAAATAATTTGTTCTTTCCTGTAGGATAGTCAAGAAGTCAGTACCCATAAGCCAAACGTTTGGGAATGGCTCAGGACATCTTCCCTGATGTTTTCTAGGAACCTGTCTATCTTTCCTCTCTTCCTCCCTGCAACCTAGCAAACATATTTTTTTCCTGAGGTCATTACTAACTCCTATGCAGACGCCTCTCTTCCAAAAGACACAAGCAGATTGATTTAATCTGCACTGACATTTCAAAGAATCAGCATCAAGGTAGTGCCCAGAGAATCTGAAATATTTATTACTCATATATGTATTATCTTATGAATCTTCAGTTTGAATTTCAGTAGACATCGTTCCCAACATCAATTCAGAGAGACCTAAAGGAGAAAAATAAAAAAAACTGAGAATGAAAATAAGATGATGTGTAACTAAAAAAAGCTCAGCCTGAGTGAAAATGCCCTTACAAAGTTAAAAGTTACAGCCTTGCAGAGAGCAGTACTTAGCTATCTTTGAAAAGCTTCTTCTCCAGTCTATACTGAAGGGGAAAAGGAGGCACAAAGACAAAACTGCAGGATTTTATTGTCCTTGAGGTATATTGCAGGAAGGGAGGATGATTATGAATCTAAGATGATTAAATACTAATGGCACAAACTTCACAAGTGATGAAACAGCCAAATAAATTACCAGCGCTTTAAACCAGACACGTTTAGATTAGCAGTACTTCTGTGAGACAGTTTGATAAATGTCTTGAATTTAGCAGCACTGCTTCGTCCCTGTTTCAGGGACCTTTGACTTTGGTCACCTGCTTAGTAATTGGACTGGTTTGCATCTATGTATTGTGATATGTCATCCTCTGGATGACATTCTTTGTAAAAATATGGGGATTTATTTATGATTCTGTAGAACAGGATTTCTCAGAAAGGAAGACCCCTAAGTTGCTGTTTCACCATATCAGTATCAATAGTGTTCAAATTATCAAACCCAGATCTGCTTCGATAATTTCTGGGGTTAGCACAAATGTAAAGTTCATTTGTACTTTGGGTTAAGAATTTTGAATTTCTTTTACTACTCATCAAGAGTTATTTCATTGTCACCAAACTGAAATTCTTATTTATTCTGAGTAGTAACTTATTCCATAGACAATATCACTGACCCCAGCACTATTACTTACAATGCATGGCACTACTCATTTGAGTTATCCTAATCTGATGTTCAAAAGTAAGCGTCATTTGGCACGAAATTACATTAGTCCTTGCAAAGCAGAATTGCTCAAACAGGCATTGAGCCACAAGACAGTGCTCCAAGGACACTTGTGCCACCCACAAACACTGCCTTCTGGGACAGGTTTTGAGGCCCCAACCTGTACATCCATACGCTGGGCAGATCAGGCTCATCCATACCAAACACTGCAGAGAAATTTGTTAGCAAGTACTCCTGTATCTTTTTCAGCATTTACCCCTTAGTGAATAGTTTTCCAGCACCTGCTACCTCACCCTCTCTCCACGAACCAGTCCATAATTAAAGTTTACAATTTACTCAGAAATTTCAAACTTAAAGTGAAATTTGACTGCAATGGTTGGCAGATGGTTCAAATAATTCCTCAAGAAAAGATTTTTTATGGTTATTTCTCTACCAAGAGAGAGATCTGAGACCTCAAGTTCTACTCTGAGATCTTATTAGATGTTCACTTCAAATCTCCAATATTTCTCACTGGTAGAAGCTCTAGATCTGCCCCTAGCACATCCCATGCCAATCACTGTCACAGAAAAATTCTTTTTGGCATTTTTCAGAAAACATATGTTTCCAAACTTTTCTAAAAATGAAGTAGCTATTGCTTTGTCCCTTGATTGATTTCACATGATTGACTTAATAGCCAACATACTGTTTAACGTTCCCTTTCACAAGGAAATCTACTTGACAGCGTTCACAGAAATATTTTAGGTTTTTCTGAACACATGTAAACATAAAATTCCTGAGGATTTTTTAGTTAAGAACCATTGCAGTAATGTAACTATAAAGAACTAATATAATTCTTTTGTTTGTTTTGTTCTTGTTTTATATATGCAGATAATATTTCAAAGATTGACAGTGTTATGACAGTCCAAATCACCACAAGATATCTATGTTCTGTATACTGAAGTAGAGAATGGAATATTTTTCAGAGGTATTATGTGAAGTGCTGTTTGCTTCAAAAAGTCTGTTAGCTTAGGCTTTGTATAAAAAGCTGAGCTCTGCTTATCAACCTGTAATGTGAAAAAACCCAAGACATGCCTCTGAACACTTCCTAGAGTAAATCTGTATAGGAAAGGCTTCCTCAATCTGATACCCTAGTACAGAAGCAAAACTAGAATTCATGCTTGTCTTGGTGATCCCAGCACTCCCTCCTTCTAACCCTCTTCAAGTCTTAGTCTAAATACTGAATTATGCTTCCAATCTTCATAGTTTTTAAATTTAATTGGTGATTTCAAGTGCGGTTCTGGCCACAACATTGATTTTGTCTTTAGACTATTGCTCTGCATGTCAGAGTTTATGTATCCTGACAGATCATCCCTATCTCCATCAAGTGGGGGATATTGCACTGCATAGTCTAACCAGCATTTCACATCCATGTAAAAAACTCAGTCAAATGGTGAATCTGTGTTGCTGTCAGAAGTAAATTGATTGGTCTGTGCTCTTAGAATAGAAGGTGGCAAAGCTAATCTGGTACTCTGGCTGCTTTTGCTGAAGGCAACTAAAGGTGCAGCCTCCTAAAGATCAGTGGAAGAGGGTGGCCATTTTCTGCAATTCTCTGGGACCTTCCTGCTCTTGAACCACACATCTTTTATACAACAGTTATGAATATTTCATTAGCACCAGCTGCATTCTATCAACTGATTCTTAAACTGTTTGCCTTGAACAAATCATTTTTTTAGATAGGAATTTTGATTCTTAGTTTCAAAAAAATTATATTTCATCACAGTTTTCCATTTTTTTTCTCAATATTTTTTCTGTTGTGAATGTGAAGAACTTGAACCTATGACCTTTAGATTGATTGCCCCTCCATACAGTGAGCAGTTAAAAATCTTTTCCCAACATAAGACATTTTTTGTCATCTCTTAACTTTTCTTAGATAAACAAGAAACACCTTGTCAGAACAAGGTGTTTTTCAATGTTCAAAACTCTTGCAGTTCTTTTCTTTTCTTTCATCAATTTTTTAGCAGCTTTTTAAAGAATGAAAACAGTATCCAACACAGCATTCTGATAATGGTTTCTCTAAAGCTATTTTCAGACATAGCAATGCTTCTCTATTTTTCTTGACACTCCTCAAGAATTATTTTAGCCTTCTAAGTGTCACTTCGGAGCCAGTTATTTTCCTACCATAGTGTCTAAATTCTCTTGACTAGCAACTTTCTAGAAGGCAACTCCTCCTCCTGTTACAATAAGCAATATGTTTTTCTCCTAGCTGAATGATATTGCATTTGGAAGAATTAAAATTTGTATTGGGATACTTGAAATGGCAGTTCAAAGGCTATATTTTGTTTGAGATTGACAGCAAAATGTCTGCTGGAGCTAGTGAGCCTGAGCAGATTGCAGTGGGATAGCTCAGCTATTGCCAAGCTCCAACATGCAGCCTGGAGTCTGAGAAATCCTTCTCCAGCCTCTGAGACCTGGGATATTGTTAGCAGGCAGCTGACAATTAGCCTGCCTACAGCTGTGCCGGGTATAACAGGATCAAACACGTTACTAATTGTTAAAATGTCTGGCAACACTGATTGGCGAGTTCCTAGGAAACACTGAGAAAAAAGAAGCAAAGGCAATGTAACGTAATCCCTTGCTATTGCCTCTGGGCCATGCCCTCAGCTTAGTAAGAGTGACAAAATTTTTCAGTACCTCACTTCAGCCACCACCAGACTGATTTTTGAGCTCAATAAGCAAATTGTTCATTGCAACAACTGCAGCAGTGTGTGTGGAATACATCGAGGGAGCAAGAACATCAGAGCAGTAACAAAATAAACCAGGGACTGCACAATCACAGTGTAAACACCTGCAAAGGCTTTTCACCAATCTTTTTGGGGCTCAGTGGAGTGTAGTGACACATCGCCACACACCTGGTAGAGCACAGACCAGTGCTCTGATCCAGATCACTTAAGATGTAAACATATATTTGAGGATGAATAGAAAAATATCCCACTGAGCTAATTCAAGAGCAAAATTTGTCCTCAGATACTTGCCAAATGCTATGGAGACGCACCTGTGGAACAGCAGGGAAGAAAACAAAGGACCCACACATCTGGGTGTCCCAGAACAGGTCAAGTGCAGGCAGTGATGGAAAGAAAAAACTCTTCTTTAACATCCATCTAAAGTGAGTATTCATGGCAATATGGATACTGCGAAGAAAATGGACAGTAAATTGACTATAGCAAACATTTCATCAAAATTATTCTGAAAGTTGTGTGAATATATTTCATTTACTACTAGCAGTGACTGAGACAGTGATATCCTGTACACATAATAAAAAAGTTTCAGTCAAAACAGGACAAATATGGACAAGAAAATACTCCCTGCAATCCTCCCTGTCCCTTAACATTTGATCAGCCACAGGTGGTTATGCACTGCATCTGCAATATCGCTCCTCCACTGGAAAATGAATTTACTTAACATATGATTGGTGACTAAAATAAATGGAAAACTGTTATTTCCAAAATATAGTCTGTGTGCCTTGATTATCAGTGCTTTCGAAAAGTTCATGCTTCATTTACATAACAGTAGATAATCAGATTTCTGTTCAAATATGATATGGAGAATCCTACTTAAGCAAATAGGTGTATAACACTCTCATGAAAAAAAATCAAACCTGGTTTGAGATCATGGAAATGTCTTCCATTCAGACATTCAAGTAGAGAAACAGCAATGCAATAGTTTTTTCAAAAATCGGAACCTTTCAGATGCTTTTGAAGTGCTTTGTACATCTCATCATATTTCTATAATGGGGATAATATGGATTTAAATAATCCACTGTATTATAAGTGCCAACTAAATTGTATGATTAATGTGGTGTTTCTGGTACTTTTATGGTTAGGCATGTTGTATTGTTGTGTTATATTTTGTCAGGAATACACATGTTCACACAGTTATGAATTTTGTTAAACAGAATTTTCTTTTTATTGTCAGAGAAGATAAGAATCTGAAAGAGTCAGCTATGATAAAACCAGATATCAAAGAGATGAACCTTGTTTTTTGACCTCTCCAGATCTTGCATCTGATCAATATAGAACTGTAGCCACATTCACATTTTATAAAGAGATGTTGGAGCTGTTCCATAGACATTATATTCACCTACTTTTTTTAATATGTTCTTGACAGTTTTATTTTCCATTTTCCCTACAGTATAATCTATAACTGTTTGATAAACAGTCCAGTTAAAGTTTTGACAAACAATTCCTCAATTTTTTTTCACATATTTGAAATCCATTATTTATATTGAAATAATGACCATTTTACTAATGTTTATTCTATTCTATGAAAATACATCTGAAACAACGACATCTCTTTTTTTTGTGGATTACAATTTTTATAAAGAAATTACATATGCAGTAATTTTTTTGTTTGCAGAGACCAAATTTTAACAAAATTGAGCATGTCTGTAGCTGGTTTTTTAAAGCAAGGATATTTCCACTCAGTTCCCCAGACACAGCCAGATCCTCACCGATGTGTATGAAATACTGTTTCATCTGACTTCAAATGGGAATGGCAAGCATTTCAAGTAAGGAGTAAAAAGCCTGTTCACCTCCTTTATAGCTTTCATAAGCATTTAGCTGGGTGACCTAAAAAACGTTTGAGTGCAGATTATGTGAGTTAGAGCAAGAGAGAAAGAGGTAAAGCATCACAGTAGTCACATTCACATGACAGAGAAACCAAACAGTCCTGCAGCTGGATGCAGCTTTGAATATTATTGAACCTCCAGTAAACAAGAAAACATAAAAAAACTCACGTGTAATCAGAAGTTATGTCCCATGCAGTACCTCCTACAGAACAATCAAAAGACTTTTTTTGCTTCTTTTCCCACCTTTACAAATTATTCCTGCTACATCAAGCCATATTCCACTCCTGTAAAATTTTGCATTAAACAGCTGCAAACACTTCAAGCAAACTGAAAACCTTTTGACTGGGAAGGAACCCTAGAATACACATGATAGGTCTCAGATTTCTCTTCCACTAGTTTCTCTTACTGGCAGCATTTGCATGAAAACAGCTTTGTTTGCTTGTTTGTTTGTTTTGTGAATATCACACAACTAAGGATGGCTTAAAGCCTGGAGTTTCTCACAATTTGATGAGGTTCAAGCCATGCTTTCAGCACATAGCTGCATCAAGGCTGGGAGCAAGCTGGAATCTGAACCTAGATCTGGATCTGAGGCATCCCTCTTGGCATCATCTCCATTTACTATCTCTCCATCAGACGACTATGAATAATGGATAGTCATCCCCAAATCTAGCAATCTGGCATGTACATTGCTTTTGAAACAATAAAATGTTAATTGGAGTAACCCATGCCTGCCAGGAAAGGCAGACCTTTTATCTTCCTTTTTCTCTAACATTCTGGTGCATAGATATCACTGTGATGGATCCTGCGTGCAAAATATGGCTTATAAAAAGCACAAAGTACAACTGACTCTGTTTGGTTACTGCCATATTTGGATGAAAAATACTTAATTTACCTTTGCTCATCTTTCAAATTATTTTATATTTTCCCTGAACAACATTCAGTCATCCCATCTGGAAAAGGGGATCTAGTTTCTATGATGGAAATCACAAGCTCAATTAGGAAAACTCCATCTGAGAAATCATCCTACATGGGATTACAAAGCTAAAAATTTTTGTTTCTCTCATCCAGAACATTTTTAATTCAACATGGATTGCTTATACTAGCAGATTATGGCCAGAAACTGACAGTCCTTAGCTGAATATCTCCCTGCCTACAGAAGTGGATCTGCCTGACCAGGGACTGATGGATTCTCTAAGGGAAGAGTTGTCACATTTCCTGTCCAGACAGCATAACAGAGGAATAAAAAGACTAAGCTTGTTAAGACTTTTGAAATCATATAAATTATTAGCATTATTAGTGCATTTACAGATCCTCAAATATTCTGACATCTAATCCCTTGTCAGAACATATGCATAGTATGAAATACATGTTTCCTTCAAAAAAAAAAAAAAAAGGTAATTAATAACACAGTGTTGTCAAATCTAGGAAGCTTGGGGGCTAAAATACAGGTTTCCAGGTTCCTTCTCTGTAGAGCTTTTCCATGTAAGTATTTATTTCCTGCACAAGCAACTATCCACCGTATATCTACTGATCTCCCAGTCCTCACCTATAGACACAATCTATTTAACCTCATCCTATCTTCACATTTCTCAACAATTTCACAGGATTAATGGGACCTCCCTGTCCAGAAGCAATCATCATTGTCCAGCTCCTTCTCTGACCCTTGCTGCTGCAAGCAGAAAAGACACAGCGAAGCTAAGGCAGAAAGGGACAAGAGTGCTTTGCTCTTCTCTGCACCAAGGGGAGAAAAGTCAGGCCTGCAAATCCCAAGGCAGAAACTTTCCCTGAGGAATGACTGGACAGTGTTGAATTGTTCAGTTTTGTTTCCCCCTTCCCAGATGGCATTTTATCAATGGTTGTCTAATGGTCCTGCATCTCTAGATATAAAAAGGAAGGGCAATGCTCAGAAAGGAGTGTGTGACAGACATGCTGCTGCAGTGATTAATGTGCTCACCCAAGCTGGTGCCTCACCACCTAGTCAATTAATCACTGTCCAGTATTTTGGAAGCCATTAAATTTCATACCATTTTAATAGACCGTGTTCTTAGCAGCAGGCAGGCTTTCCTTTGAAGTGTGGTGCCACCAGTTCTGAGTTTCGTTCCCTCCTCATTTTATAACTTCAATGCCTGCTAAAACATGTATTGTTATGACTACTGCTGTGGCAGGTGGATAGTTTCAGTTTCTTGCTGTGACCTCTCTAAGGATTCCTTCCGGCAAATGTAAAATATCCAGAGAATATTTTATCCTTTATTTTGGTTGTAGTTTTGGGAGTTATTTACTCCCACTTGAGAGGTTCAGCTCTACACCAAAGGCTGTACCCTTCCAGCTGTTCCAGGGAGAGAAGGAGTTGGTGACCAGAATCTTGCTCCTGTCAGAGCAACATTAAAGTGGAAGCAATTTTCTTTATGCGTGAGAGGAAATGGAGGTCTATTGTCTGATCCAGAAACAGCCTCAGCAAAATAGAATTCATGTCCATTTCTCTATCTGTCTGTGAGGAAGGCCACATGAAAGAGGTGGACTGAAGGACCTCACAAAACATTTTAATGAGTAGAAGACTTATTAGACAACTCCATAATCAAGAGTTATAACAAAGCTCCATAATCTAACCAACTAATTTTCAGCTTTCCATAGGACTTTACACAGCTTTTCTCTGGCATCACTTTTCCTTCCCTAAGCTTCTGTAGTTGGCAAGCTTCCTACAAAAAATAAATCTTCAGCTTGATTACTCTTATTAATGATGTCAGTCAGGACATTTTGCAGTCAGAGACTCTTTGTGCTCAAAAAGGTTTTCAGCAGACTTCATAAGAAACACTAGGCAACAAACCCTGTTTTAAGAAGGAAAATGATCGATCATTACCTCTGCAGAAGAGAAACGGGAGGTTGCTTATTTAAGTGAAGATTAGGAATAAAATAACTACAGTACTTTAGATGAGCAACCTTCCAGAAATGGGAGAAAACAAAACAGTACAGGGTCATAAAAGCAGGAACTAGCAGGGAGCAAACTGGTCAAACATCACCTAGTACAGGTGACAAGGTTCACAAGACAGGCCTTGAGGACAGTGTACTTCATTTGCAAGTGAGATAAAATGGGGAAAACTACTCGATCCTGACAGAACTCCATCAGTCTCATGTAAACTTAAAATTAATAAATCTGTGGGTATGCACACAAATGCATACATGCATATGTGTATGGTGAATACAAACACCTTGTAATGAACCCTTAAATGGCCATAGTTAGCCAAGCAGAAGGAAAAGGTCACTAACACTGCCGTTGATTCACATTTTCTCTCACCTGTCACTAATGTGAATGATTTAAGGAGTGGGACAATGAAGCTTAGACCTATGTTCCTAATATCAAAGTATTCTGAACAATAACATTTTTTACCATCTTCAGCATCAGAGAATTTGTACTTTCAGACACAAAGAAATAAATTTAAACTGCAATATCTTGCCCTTGGAGTGTATAATTGATCAAATGAAGATTAAGTTAGTGCTTTATAAAAGTATGTTGTAATTTAAAGTCAAAATGCTGAACAGAATTTCTTATGGCTTAAAGGAAGTCTTTTCTCTTGTTCTGAAGGTAAATTCTTCATCATTTTTCTCAAGGATTTAAGCTATATGTGAGGCTATCTTCAGCACAGGCAATTGAAACTCATCCTAAAATTTGAACCAGTTGATACCTTACACTTAGCAAGCTCACCATCAGGTACAGTAGTTCCATAGTGGTAGAGATAGCAACCATTTTATCTACAAAATAGTAAACTATAGATAAAGATAGGAAATGCTTTGATCTTTAGATGCCTAGTTGTTCTCATTGTTAAATACCATTAAAAAGGCAGCAACTCCCAGATGAATCTTTAGAGAAATCTGGTAATAGTAAAAAAAAATAAAGTTATATTCAGGTAGAAGAAGAGACATCTGATTCAAAATCTCATGAAAGGTTTAAACCCAAATGTTCAAAGAGTGTGAATTCAAAATGAAAAGGGTTCAGAAGAGGATAAGCAGAGAGTTTGCCATAATAAAGCACACACACACACAAAGGTTTGGCTTCTACTCAAATTTAGCAGCATAAAGGCTGAGAGATAAACCTGATTGATTTCTGTATTTAGTCCAGGGGAGCAAAGGGAGAAGAGCAGGAAGGTGAAGGTCTCAAGAACAAAGGTGGAGGTTTTCTTAAGACTAAATACAAATGTATTGATTATTAATACCTTTGGGCTGGAATTAAAAGGTTTATGAACATCCAAGTACTGAGCTTATAAACCCACTTTCTTTCTGGCCAAGGACAGAAAAAAAAAAGCTTACCAGTTTTAATATAGACCCTGAGAAAGTAATCAATGAGTTTAATGTTGCCATCCTTCATTTCTCAGGGTCTGGACTGGACAGTGAAGGCCAAATTTTCTGGGTTTTTAAAACCTAAAAGTAGATTTTTTTTCTTCTGCACTACTCCTCCTCTAACTTCTGGCATACAGTGGTTCAAAACAAACCTTTAATTTTTAGGGCAATCTTCGTAACAGTTCAGATTCTTTGTCCAAGTGTGGTTTCCCTACACAGGGCAACATTTTTACAGAGATTGATTATATCAAGTTCCACTTGAAGTCAGCTCAGAGAACGTGCATGGTGCTGGAACACAGCCTTGCCTTACACTAAACCCCAGTTAAATAGATATCTGGAAGCAGATCTAGAGCAGTTCACAGCCTACCCATGCTGTGTGCACCCTGGGGCTACTACAGGCAGATGTTTAGAATATGCTGGATTTTGTAAAATTATCTCCCTTTTATCATGCTAGAGAGGCTTTAAGTGAAAGTGGTCTATTTCTTATTGGCTTGCATGTCCAGATTTTGGTAGTGGGAGACCTGCAGGGGTGGCTCCTTTGGAAAGCTGCCAGAAGCTTTCCCCATGTCCATCAGAGCCAATGCCAACTAGATCCAAGATGGAGCTGCCAGTGGCGAAGGCTGGGCCAATTAGAAATGGTGGTAATGTCTCTGTGACAACATATTTAGAAGAAGGGAAAAAATGTAATTGTGCAGATGTAATTGTGGCCAGAGAAGAGTTGGGTGAGAATATGTGAGAGAGAGCAGACACCAAGTTTGGTGGAGAAGGAGGGGCAAGAGGTGCTCCAGGCACCAGAGCTGGAATTCCTCTGCAGCCCGAGGTGCAGCCCTGTGGTGAAACAGCTGTGCCCCTGCAGCCCATGGAGATCCTTGGGGATGCAGAGATGCACCTGCAGTCCCTGGAAGAGACCCACAGCAGAGCAGGTGGATGCCTGAGAGGAGGCTGTGACCCTGAGGGAGGCCCATGGAGAGAGGAGCACATGCTGAGCAGGCTTCCCAGCAGGAATTGTGATCCCATGGGGGACCCACATTGGTTCAAGCTATTCCTGAAGAACTGCACCCTGTGGAAGAGTGACTGACATTGCAGCAGTTTATGGAGAGCTGTTGTCTGTGGGATAGATTCGGGTTGGAGAAGTTCACAGAGAACTGTTCTCATGGAAGGGACCCTATTGGAGCAGAGGAAAGACTCTTCCCCCAGACCAGCTACAGAAACAACTTGTGATGAACTGACCATAACCCCCATTGCCTCTTGCCTGCACTGCCAGCAGGGAGAAGGTAGGGCTGGGAAGGAGGGAGGGATGGGGAAAAGATTTTTTTAAGGTTTGTTTTTATTTCTCATTATCATGTTCTGATCTTGTCAGCAATAAATTCAGTTAATATCTCTAATTCGAGCCAATGTTGTCCATGACAGTATTTGGAAAGTGATCTCTCCTGCTTCTTCTCTCAACCTATGAACTCTCTGTTATATTTTCTCTCCCCTCTCCAGCTACTGAGGGGAGTGATAGGCTCTGGTGGCTGCCTGACTTTCAGTCAGGCTCACCCCACTACTCTATCTTGGAAGAAAAGGAACATAACATGCAGAAATGTTATACAATCCCTACAAATGCTGTGTCTGGAAAGAAATAAGCAGGAAATCAGTAAAACTGAAATCAAAACTGATACAGCTGTGGATGCCACTGAAAGTAAATTGCTTCTTTTGGATTCATTGCTTCATCTGCAGCAGCCCTGAGAGCCAGTGACCTGCCACTTTCTTCCAGATCTAAGCAGCAGCCACCATGAGAGGAGGGCTCTAGCTGCAGTCTTATGTCCCAGCATAAAACTGTTTGGATTAAGCAAAGTTAGCTCTGAATAGAAGAAATCTCCAGAAAGAAAGGGATTTCTGCAGCTCTTATTATCCCAATTTCTGTGCACTTTTAGTAATAGTGTATTTGTATACATCACAGCTTTCCATGAGAAGAGAAGGTACAAGATTACCTCTCCTAACACCTTCATTTTGAGACACTTTGGACAGGGAAGCATCTGAGAGCATATGGTTACCACAAGAATACCTCTTCTTGGAAAACGAGTTAGTGGAACATTGCTGGAAACATGACTGGATTACATATGTACTTAAAAACACTTGGGACCTCATTAAGAGGTCCTGAAAAATGTCAGAGTAATTCAGTTTGAAGGAAATATGAAAGGGTCATATACAGAGATATGAGTGTCCATGGACAAAATAAAATTTAAACACTTCCATGTTTTGCCAGCCTTGGTCAGTTGAGGGTGAAAACTATGGTGAAATTAACTTGTTTTAAAAATACACAGCTAACATTTGAACAGAAAGTCAACCTCTGAGTTGCTGCTTATTCCAATTCTTTTTGAAGTCATTGCAAATATTTCTATTGACTTGAACAGATAAATCAGACTCCTTGACACTGAAGTGAATCACAGATTAAAACAAAAGTATTTGTATAATTTGTATAACAACCTTTTATAAAATCTGTCCCTTCTGGATGGCAGAACACTGATGTACTATGGAGGCAATACCATTTCTGACTGAGAAGTAGCTGAGCTGGTTTTGTGTATATGAAGTTACTTTTACTTGAATTCATTCCTTGAGTGGTTACCTTTAAGTTCATCAGGGACACAACTGGAGCATTACTACTTATATACGGAGGACTTGACTTCGATTTTCAGCTGAAGCCCCTTGGAAGAGTCAAAAATCTGTATCTGTTCATCACATCTTGGGTCCCTGTAGGACAGAAGCAAAAGTTACAATATCAGACATAGTCAAACATAAGAAGCAAAATGTCCTAGCACTTGCTGAGAAAGTGTAAACTTACTGAAAATGTAAATAGGGACTTCTTATGGGTTCTTTTCTTCCCCAAAGTACTCTAACATGGCAGAAAGAGCAATCCTGACTGCACGTCCTGACAGCAACTTTTGGTTGTCCCACATCCTACTGTTGGAGTCCATTTACAGCCACTCTAGTGGTCATGGAGCACCTCAGCAGTCAGCACTCCTGAAACCTGATACCATGCCCCAACAATAGCAACAAAATAATATTGCGACTTCAGAAAAGCTATTGTAACTGCTGATAAAGTAACAACACAACCACAGCTAAAACATATTCAAATACTAAGAAGTGCAAACAGTTAGAGTTATTTCTACAATAATGTGCGATAAAAAGACTTGCGGGCTCTATTTTTTCAGATAGTTTGCACTTCTTTTTTGTGCAAAGCTTAATTCTGTGACTGCTATATCAGCTCTGAGGACTCAGCACTTTTCCAGTCCCACCACAGCTATGTGAGGACAGGAAAACAAAAACAAGAAACAAGGTCAAAAGCTCCTGGGCAACCTCTCATGGTGAATAATTTTTTTCCTTCACAGCAAGTACCATTTCTTATATTTAAACTCTTGACCCCTGGGGCTTTATCCCCTCATTTTGCATCCTGAGAAGAATCCGACTTTACTCTCTAAGACTGTAGTTAGAACCCCTTTTACCCTTTTCTTCTGCACATTAAACACTCCAGTTCCTGCTCAGATATCCTTTACTCCAACTCCCAAATCACCTTCAAGATCCTCGACTGAGTCAACGTTTCTCCTACACTCAAATATTTCCCTTTGTCAGTGGATTGGTGTGATTATCACTTGATTGCATGCTAAAAAGACATTAAACAATTCAGCCCTCTTATCATCTATTTATAGCTATCCTCTTACAATAAATAATAGGTATTTTTTCTGGTTTGATTTTCCTCTTGATCCTAATATCCTTCTACATCATTTCTTGCTGCAGCTGGTGTCCCTTCCAGGTGAATCATTCTGTTAGCTGTTCTTTTTATGAGTTTGCATTTTTATGTTGTTGCATTTACCCTTAATGTCCACTCCAGTTTAAACAGCTGACTGCAGCCAAATTATTTTCTCATTGCATTTCCTACATTTCCTCCACAAACGGTAAGAATTTGTGGCCTTGACCATATGACTTTAGAAGGCTGCCATGTTGCTTTAAGTACTTTCTTCCCTTCAGACAGTTTCACAAAATGTCTTACAAAATAAGCTGAGTTAATTGCATTTCGTTTGTTTAAAATCTGCTTGGTTCTAGTAACAGTTTTTCTGCATTCCTGCTATTAGGACTGTGAGAAAATAAACATATTCTGATGCACACTCTTGCTCTGAAAAAATTAAGACTAAAAAAAATAAAGTCAATTTATTTAAAATAAATAAATAATGCACCATAACCTAAACAAACAGGTAAGGAAGTCAAAGCAGAAAGCAAGTCCTACTTACCTTGCTCAGTAACATCCTGTTCATTTGCTTGAACAGGTAAGCGATGGTAGGCTGCAACCAGTGACTAAGGCAGCCTAAAAAGACAAGTGAAAGGTAGGCAATGACCATTTACCATTCTCAACAAAAAAAATCTGAGTTTGGGGAAATCACTTTCATTCCTTTGAATCTGGCACTAAAATATCTTTAAAGTCTCAGGTATCAGAATATTTAATATCAGAGGGGAATCAATATGAAAATCGCTGAGACAATTTAAAAGGGAAGAAGACAAGGGTTAGATTATTGTTCTGAGTTGACTCCACCTGGATGCCAGGTGTCCACCAAAGACTCTCTATCACTCCCTTCCTCAACAAGATAAGGAAGAGAAAATATAACATCAGGCTCATGGATTAAGATAAGGACATGAAGAGTACACTCATCCATTAGTACTGTTAGTAAAACATATTTGTCCTGGGGACAAATTTAATACCAATTAGATGAGAGTAGGGTAATGAGAAGTAAAACCAAATCCTAAAAACCACCTTCCCCTACCCTATCTTCTAATTTTCTCTCCCTGTGACCCTATCACAGAACAGAGAGATGAGAATGGAGGATGTGGTCAGTTCAACACATGTTGTCTCTTCTCCTTTCTCATCAGGGGGAAGACTCCTCACTCTCTTCCCCTACTCTTTCCTATGGACTTCACAAACTGCCCCAGTGTTGACCACTCCCACAGAGTGAAGTCCTTCAGGATTACATTGCTCTAACATAGGGCCCTCAAGGGGGGCACAATTCCTGCCAGCAAACCTGCTCCAACATGGGCTCCTCTCTCCACAAGGCCACAGGTCCTGCCAGGAGCCTGCTCAGTCCTGGCTTCTTACAGGGTCACAATTTCCTGGGGGCATCCAGCTGCTCCAGGGTGGGGTCCTCCACAGGCTGCAGGTGTTTCTCTGTTCCCTTGTGGCCCTCCATGAGCTGCAGGGGCACACCTGCCTCACCATGGGCTGCAGGGGAATCTCTGCTCTGACACTTGGAGCGCTTCCTTCTACTCCATCCTGACCAACCTTGGTGTCTGCAGAGCTGTTTCTCTCACATATTTCCACTCTGCTCTCTGGCTGCTGTTACACAGGGGTTTTTCCCTTTCTTAAATCTGTTATCCAAGAGGCATAAGCACTGTGGATAATGTGCTCAGCCTTGGACAGTGGCAGGTCCATCTTGTAGCAGGCTGGCATTGGCTCTGCTGGAAATGTGGAAAACTTCTGGCAGTTTCTCACAGAACCCACCCCTGTAACATCCCTGCTACCAAAACATTGCCAAGCAAACCCAACACATTTATGTAAAAAAGAAAACACTACTATTAATAAATTTAAATGAGGCACTGCAGTGTATATTAAAAATATCTGTGCCTTACTTATAGAAACAGTCACTATTACTAACTGTGATGTATTCCTCCTAAAATTACTTCCTTTGTCTATAACGAAAAAATATTCCTGGCATCTTGAAGAAAACCAGGAAATTAATAGGAAATCATACCATTAAAATAGAAAATATGAATACTTTAGAACAAAAATGAAATAGCCTAATAAAAATATATTCAAAGCATAAAATATTCAAGGTTGAAATTTAGTAAATAGAGTTACTCTATAAGAATAAGCTTGAGCTTTGGAATTAGAATGATCTGAAAACACTGAACACATTAAACATGACCTTTAAGATTCAATTTTGTGTGTGGGAGTGTGAGGTTAATGAAATAGCTGAAAGATCATATTTGTAAGAAATCTGCCTGCTGGTGGAATGTTAGTATAGCCAATGCTGTTAACATTCTCTACAGTCAGCGGACTCCAAGGTCTGACATGTTATTTATTTGATGAAGTGTTTTATTCTCGAGCTCCATTTTTTGTATTTCCTTTTTTTTTCTTTATGTTTTCCATGATTTCAAGTGCAAAAATTAAAAGGCGACCCTTTGACTAGGCCAAAACTGTACACCCAAAACCTGGGGAGCATTTGGACTGAGAGCAAAGTTATTGCTTATTATGCTACATTGTTGGGAATGCTCTTGTTTGTACATGAGCTTCACGACAGATATTAAAATATCTATGCATCTATTAAAAGGAAAGCTTGTCCTTTCATGACTCAGTGTGGTATATACATGAACTTTTAGTTTTTAGATTTATTTCTTCTCGCAAATAAGCCTCTGGCTCCCAAACCCAAGTTATTTGCCTCACTAGTGAAACCATATGGTTAAATAATACCCACAATAAAAAGAAGAGAGATTAATTACTAAAGCCATTAAAACAATTAAAATCCTGTTGTGGAGACTAATATGAAATTCGATGATTCAGACTGAGTTTCACACTATTTCCTCAAGAAATCACTTCTATATTGTTTCCTTTATGTGGAAGATCAGTAATAGGTAGTAGTCTGAGGGCTGCACCAGGCTAGGAATTTTCTTGGTGATGTTCTTGACCCAGGCCTGGTCAGCATATTAGGCCCTCTGTTCCCCTTAGAAGAGAATTGCCTAAAACTGTAACTTTCTCTTGGAAGTGGTTGTAACAGTGGATGTTACAGGATCTGACCCCTTCTTTTTGGGTTGTCCCAGTGCAGATGTCCAAGGCTTTCATATCAATACACATCTGTTTGCCTTACGACTCCACATCTGTTCTTTAGTGATCCTCAATGCAGCACCAACTTCCTTTTATTCAAACTTTTCTTTCTAATTTCTCCCCAGAGTCCCAACCCATGTTTACACAGGTCACTCGAGACTGTGGAGGGGGAGCTGTAGAGGCTGGTGGGGCTGCTGAGAAAGCTCCCCCAGAACTCTCTGTTCTGTTATGTTAATGTTCCCCAATTCTGCTCCCCTGGTTGGCTCCATTGGTGGCTACAAACCTTGGTACTTGATATGCCCTGGGAGTTGCTTCATCAGTTCCCTTACCCTGGACCCCTCATTGTTCTCCCAGGGAGACTTCCCTGAACCCTTGCAGGGGTGCAGACACATTAAATCTCTCCTGTAGAACCCCATGCAAAGACTCTTGCTGCTCATTTCATGGAAGCTTTCTCAGCAGGCCCACTGGCCTCTACAGGGAATTTTATTCCTTCCTCTGCCTGAAGACTTTTTGTCCCTCAGTGCATGGTATCCTACTTTTTCTTTAGCTCTTAATTGGATTTCTGTCTCCTACCTCCCAATTCCACTTTTCATTTCATCCCTCGCTCCTAGTCTGTTCATCCTTGAGTCTCCTGAACCTTCTTAGGGTCCCTGACATGGGCTGCTCTTCCCAAGTTCCTTATCCTAAACTACTCTCTCTGATATCCTAGACATTTCCACCATTTTTTTGTTGTTTTGTTTTTTTAAATCAAATCTCTCTGTCCTTCCTACTTAGGAGGCAGCAGCAGGAGAAGCACAGTGCATTCTCGGAGGAGAGGCCCCCACAGCCTCCCAGGAGACGGAAGCAGCAGCAGCTAATCAGTTGGGTTCAGCCCAGGCAGCTGTGGTGGAAATACACACAGATGGGAGCTGCAGCATCCGTATCCACCACAGCCACTGCTGAGAACGTGCAAAGGGAGATTTTTCAAAACCCTGAGAATCTGCCAACTTTAGGCAGTTTCTATCAGGGACAGTGCAATGTTCATCCTTGACAAAACAGCTGGACCTGACCAGCTTTTCAGTTTGTGTGCCAAACATCAAAGTTCCTTACCACAGAACAGATCTCCCTCTCTCCATTCTTTCATTGTCAGAAGCTGAAAAACCCCCTATGTTAAAATTTTATAAACAAAATAAAGCATTCCATCCCTAGCAGCTGGTAAGGAAAGTTCGGCCTTTACAGTCTAAGTTTGGCAAAGTTAAAAAAACAAAAACAGAGACCTGCAAAAGGAAGTGTCAAGAAATGTGAATTATGGGCAGTCCTACTGATGTCTCCTGTACAAAAAACCCTACATTTAATTTCCCTAGATTTCCCCTCAGTTTTGCTTTATGTTTTTTTCTAGTACTTTTCCTTATGCCCCAAACAAATAGATATAGCAAAACCTCACTTTGTACAGCTGTCAGTACACTTCTGTCAATAAAGAGGGACTGTGACAGTGGACTTGGAGTCAGTGCTATGAAGTAACACTAACTCTTGGATACAGTAGAAATATAGAGAAAAAGCTATAGAGGTCTAAAAGGAGGTAACTAGAGTACTATTTTTCTGTTTTCTCTGTGCATTTTGTGTTGTTGCCTTAAGACTGAGTCACTCCTCTCTCCAGACAGGCCTACTGCCTACAGCCCTATGGTACGATTCATTGCCTGGGAAACACAGGTGTTATTTCTAGAACAGTAGGAAATTTAATTCTGCTGTGGGTTTTATAACAGTTTACAACAGGGATAAATTCAAATGACTGTTTTGCAATCCATTCCTGCCTTTCTCTTTTTTTCTTTTTTCTTTTTTTTGTCTGGTCATTATGGAAGTTTTCCACCTTTAATATAGGATTTTCTGCTTTCACAGCCATGGAGCAACATTTGCTAATTTGACTGTCCAGGCATAAACAAATACCCTCCCTTTCTTGCTCTTATTCCTCAGACACATTTTTCCTCCTCTCATCTTCCCACACT
>JACBWW010000005.1:20245677-20325117 GCA_020086605.1 Lanius collurio | reverse complement strand
TTGCTGCAGCTACATTTCAATTCATTCTTGCATGTCTGCATTTAATTTTTGAAATAAGAGGAGCCTGCTCTTGGAGGATATATATATAAAATATTTTCTTTCCAGACTTCTTTCCAGATGCTAAAGATGTAATGTCTGGATCCCCTGTGATCACATATTTATTTCTGAAGATGCTCTGTATTAACTACCTACTCTTGCTATACTTTCTGAGAGGGGAAGTAAAAGGAATGACAGAATGCAGTGAGACGTAAAGTGGAATATGCCCTTCAAGAGCAGGCTCCTCTTATTTCAAAAAAAATGTAGACATGCAAGAATGAATTGAAATGTAGCTGCAGCAATGGGGAAATCTGAGGTCCTAGTTCCTGAAACCCTAATTTCTACGATGTTTTTTAACCAAGGAATGTCTAAATTTAAAAAAAAAAAAAAAATGCTTAGGTAGGGGTAGCCATCTTCCAGCTGGGTCTTCTAGCTGGAGTGTTTGACCTTCTTTGCCCCTGGTCTCCTCTTGACTCTCTGCAACTATATATTTTATACTGCTTTAAATGCAGCATCAAGCACCAGACACAAGAAAGCCTGACTGCCTTTTAGCTATTACTCCTTTGTTGAGTTTTGAACAAAGTTGAAATCCCTGCTGGCCAGGTATTTCCCCAAACCAGATCTCCCCTTCTCTTGGCAAGTATTTTAGGTATATTTACAGTAATTAACTGAATGGGTCTGGTATGTATTTGACCTTAATGATCTCTACCAATTATGTGCTAGCATGTTCCCTGTCACCCTTTGACCAAGCCAAGATTTTTCAAGTTCAGGCCTAAAATAATCCAGATGTAATTTCCAATGGTTAAAATAGATTTTTGTTTCTCTTTTTTTTTTCTTTTTCTTTTTCTTTTTCTTTTTCTTTTTCTTTTTCTTTTTCTTTTTCTTTTTCTTTTTCTTTTTCTTTTTCTTTTTCTTTTTCTTTTTTTTTTTTTTTTTCCCAGGAAAGAAATATAATAAAGAGGTTAGTCAAATAAATGCATGTTGTGACATGCCTCATGCTCCTCTGGTTGAATGGCTGTTCTGGGTTGTTTTACTTAGTACTACTGACATAGGCAAAATCCCACCATTATCACAGACAGTTAACAGAAATAGGCTCTGGCTTCCTAAGCCTATTTCTTAACTCCAGCTTCACAGAGATACTGAATCTTACACAAGTATCTTGGTCCACATTGAGACAGGATTTTATATATACCTGGGGCTTCCTGTTGGGTATTACAATCCAGGCATTTAAATTCTCTTATCTAGAATGTAAGATATCTGAGCACTTACTCCCACATTTTGAACCCCACTCCCTAAAGAGATGGGTGACAAAGCTTCAAATTTTATATTGCCAACCTTTCTGAAATGTCCACATCCCTTTTTAATTCTCAGCCAACGTATGCTGCTAGCTAAGCCTGAGTACTTGTAGCTTTGCTTCATTTCTCATCTGCTGTCATTCCTCCTCTTCTAGGTTAATTCCTTCCACCTCTCATTTCACATGCTAGTAGAAGCAGAATATCATCAGGCAGACATCACTGAGTATTTGTTTTTATCTCTTCAGTTTGGTTGGCTGTTGTTAACAAAATCCTCTCAGGGTAATTTGAGAAGTGTCCTTTTACATCACCTTTATGCTCTCATACTCTGGAAATGAACTGTAAGTGAGTAATAAATTCATACAAGATTTTTTTTCTTTTTTTCTCCCAACAGATTGTGTAACTGCTTGTTTGGCTTGGGGTAGTATACACAAAACACCCCAAGAAATACTTACATAACAGAAAAATAAGGACATATTCTAAAATCATCTGTTAAGGATAGAGAAAATGTGTAGCTGCCCTGGCCTACTTAGTGAATGTGTATATCTGCATGTAGGAGCTGAGAAATGATGGGAGCAGGGGTTTAAATATGACAGCCCTATCCCTATCCTGAGCTGACTACCCAGTAAGATCAGCTTGAGTTGCCAGTTTGGGAACAAAGGCCCCCTGCTTGTTAAAGCTGAGCTCCCAGCTGAGCTCCGAGGGTGATGTGTTGGCACTTGGCCAAATTAAATCACACCTGTCTTTGTACTAAACCTTCTTGCTCTGCAGATCACCCTGCAGAGGAGACTTGTCATTTTCAGCACTTGCCTGTCTTCTAAATATTTGTGCCAACTGCTGTGTTTCAAATTTCCTTCAAAGTCTCACAGGACCCCACGACCCTATCTGGGTCATTGATGATTCCTTACTTGTAACTGTGGTTACAAAAACTGCAGTCTCATATGCCAGATGTTTAACCTTTCAAATCTGCATCAGTGACAGTAATATGTGGAACTTTTAACTGATCTTAAAACCCTTCATGATGAAGGTCGTCTGGCATTTGTTCAGTTTCTTCACAGACATTTGAAGGTCACTTAGAAGGACAGTGGCAGGGTGGAAAAAATATGCATCTCCTGAGTCCTCCATGTCCTAGGCATTCCTCATGAAAGGAAGATCTTTAATATCTACCTGAAAAGTCACTCAGAGAAGCGCAAAAGAAAGTTGTATTTCAGTAATGCCAGGGAAGACTAAAAGCTCTAATTATAAATGATGCTTCTTTCAGAACCACAGAGCTCTGACCAAGGTCTGTTACTATACAGCCATTGAAAATATTTCAGGTTTATGAGCTAGAGCTGAGACTACTGGCGGTTCAGAATAACATTTAGTTTCCAGCTAAAATATTTTGCAACCACGTAGGTAAAAATCTATGCAGAAACTTTATGTCTTCATACTTTGATGATACGCAAAAGTCATTACAGATACTTTATGTCTTTAGTAAGATGCAGTCCAGAATGGCAATAGGTCCCTTAAGCATATAACATTAATGCAAATTGTACAGTCCTTTCTGGTAATGCATTCTGTGGCTTATAGCCAGATAACTGAAAACTTGTCATAGAATTCCAGACAAAGGCCTTGCCACCCAAATTCTCCTTTTCTTCCCCATAATAATTATCTCCCCTAGTCATGACTGTGTTATCTCCAGTGTATTGCTAATCCTTAGAAAGAAAATTCCTGAACTGAGGAAATGGGGTGAGACTCAGAGAGTGAAGAAGCCCATGAATAAGAAATGGAGACTCTGGACCATCTGTTGTTAAAGGAGAAGACAGATAAATTCAGATTTATGCAGGATAATTTTAAGTTCCATCTCTAAATTGTGCTTGATGTTTCATATTGTTGAAAACAGACTTGTCCTCTTGTTTGCAGTTAACATCCTTAATTTATTTTGGGGATTACAGTTTCAGAATTGCTAGGCGACTCACAGTCAGCAGATGATGGAAATTGCATCAGTCCATGCTGTCTTCAAAACAGTGAAGTAAGTGCTCCATTTTATCACACTATTACAAAATATCTGAAATGTTATGACTTTGGCTTGAGGAGCTCTTAAATTACTGGAAAAAGACAGATTTCATAATTTTTCAAGTAGTGCTGAGCATTATTTTACCACTCTTACTACACACATACTGGTGTATGTCAGTTTATCTCCACTAAAGCATAAGAAATCTTAGAAAATATAAATGCATGAATACCAAAATAATATATTCCACTCTCGGTTTTGTTTCCAAGTAATAGTATTACTGACTCTACATTTTATTCTTTACCTTTTTTTTTCATTACTTCAAAAGTATGAAGTAATACATCCCTGTCTCCATTTGAGATTTTTGAAACAATGGTAGCCTCTGGTCACTGTCCTGTACCATTTACAGTGTTTTCTGGAGACATGTTGGAACCACTACAGTCACACATAATTTAAAAATACTTCAGGGATACTGTCTGTACACCCAATAAGGTCCTTTCTATTGCTCAGATATTTCCTCCAACAGGGCAGCCAGATAAAGATGAGTTAGAAACGGAAGCTCCAAATTGTTCAAAAAAGATGTTCCCCTTCATTAAAGAAAGCTGACAGTCTCTGAAGATTTTCAACACATATTGAACCACCAGAAGGATGACAAAGAGACTTGTTAGCAAAAGAGATTAATTGCTATGCTGATTTATCAGCACTAATGTGTAAGTTGCTTTACATTATGAAAACCAGGAAAGATTTCTGCTCTCCTTTCATTCTCCTACAAACCAAGCGGTAATAGTTGCTTGAGACTTCCTGCCAAAATTTAGCATTTCTGAAATAGGAACCTTACAAATGATACTAAAGTCAGTTAATCTCAACTGTATAGGAATATATAAACTGTGCACACATGCATGTGTGCATGTGTCTGTGTATGAGCTCTGTGATTAAGACAGTTGAAAATTGCCAAGGAAATTCTATTCACTAAAGTAGAATTGACCAAATGCATGCAACATTTGTGAGTGCCAAGTAAGACTAATTACAATACTCAGCTGGTTTCCAACAAATGAATGATCTTAACTGTTTGTTTTTAACCTGCCAGATGGAGTGGAATAGTCTCTGCCATGCATCCAGGGACAAGAGAAATACCTAAAAATTCAGATTTATGTTTGATTGGTTTTGACAAGTACATTTTGTACCTCCAAACCATTTGCATTTGTAATTCCAACTTTCAACTAAAGAAGCAACTGTTTATTTTACCAGCTCTCTCCTAAAGTAAGGCTGCGTGATATATTTTTCCGAAACGACACACCGAACCAGACATTTTTACTGACTGAATTCTACGTGATGCTATCTTCTCTTTAACTGGTGGTATCCAAGAGTCTGAGCATTGCCTTAACTCCACATATAGCCCTGTTGGCTTTCACTGATACTAGGGCAGTACAGCGTAAATAAGGTACTGAAGACTGGCTTCATGTGGGATTTGAGAACCTCTCACAGTTTGGGGACGGCTCACAGTGCTACCAACTGTGCTTTGATCACAAAATAGCAGGACCCAAAAGAGGTTATAAAAGACTATTTTGAAATGAGTGTTCTTAAGTTTGGAAGGAAGCATGGGGTTTAAATAAGCGCAGCTGGCAGCACTGCTGAAGTGCCTTTTACGTCTGGCTGGCATCGGGGAGCCGGATTGTGATCCCCTGACGCAGCTGGATCTCCATCTCTGTTTGTGTGGGGGAGATGGCACCACATGAGGACTGAAGTGCAAATGAAGTCACTGCAGTCCAACCCTTTTGCTTGTATAATTAGGGCCATCAGAGGGGAACAATACATTTGAAGCTGCAACTGCTGCTCCAGCCACATCCAGCTGATAATTTGACACATCCATGAAAACAGCATGTGTCATGACATTTGAAGACTAATAAGCAACCCAGGAAACTCTCCAGAACAAATTGTGTATGTCCATGTGTACGTATCTACTCTTTATTTGCATTTAAATAATTCTGTATGTAATTCACTGATGTTTCAAATCCCTTTCCCCTCACTCCACATACCAGCAGGAGCTTGTTATGTAAGAGAAGTAAAAAAAAAAAAAGAAATTTGTTTTCCACTGCTGGAGACTGAGATGTATACAAAATTCTACTATTATGTCCTTATTGTTTGATAAGGACATCTGCAAAGTTAATGCAATTCTCAAACATGAAGGATTTAATTCACCAGTGATTTTACTGTGGTAGAGAACTATAAGCCCAGTGAGAATTAATGAAAGAGTTAAATGAATAATAATTATTCTGATATAGGTAGATTCAGAGACCATCCTAATTTCTTTGTGTTGTAGAACCAAATATCTCTGAGCTATTCAAACAGAGAAATGACACCCATGATGTTGAGAACTCCTGGACAGATGGGGAGGTCTCTAAGACTCCAGTGTTTCCAGTAAGATTTAAGGGCAAAGGTTAGTTGGCTTTATATTTAAAGTGCGGCTTCAAGAATTCAAGTCAAAAGAATTCTCATATGTACTTTATATTTTTCTATGATATCCACTGTTAATATTTTAGCTCCAGATGACTAATTCAATTTATTCTAGTGAAATCTAGACTCCTTTTGATTAAATGTGTATTGGTGTATACACATTTAAAAAAATACCTGAAAACCTATCTCAAAATCAACACAAATCAAAAAAGTTTCCGAGGATTTTCTTCTCCTTTGACTATGCGAATAAACGGTTTATGATGTCTTCCTTCATCATTTTTTTTTTGGTATTACAATTATGTCCTGTACCTATGAGCTCCGAACATCCCACACCTGAAGTTTTCCCTCCGTTCCTCCCCAGCCCATTCCGCGGGATCGCAGAGCGGTCCATGCCAAGGGTGGCTTAAATTTGTTTCTTTGCGCCATCTGGTGGAGATTGTTTGTAAATGCACAATAGCGTTGGAATATTTCCTCCGCGGTTGCATTGCCGGGGTTTTCTTCTTCTTTTCTTTCTTTCTGGAAAACATTAATGGCTCTGAACTTTAGCTAATGTGAACATTTATGTATATCCTACTTAAACAGAATGCTACGTTTTTATATTCTGCAAGAACAGAGAAGTACGAAAGTTAAATTTTCGCTTTGAAAAACCAATTTTAAAGCAGGGTGAAAAATTGTTCTGTAGTATGCAGACAATTCTGTATTTTGAGAGCTGTCACATTTACTTCACAGGCTTTTTCTGTAATGCTACTCCAGGGAAACCAAATTATGGTAAATCAAAAATAGCTAAGGGTTTCAGGAAAAATTTGCTAAAGTCTTCAACATGGTACAGTTGCTCCTTTGGAAAAAAAGGAGCATGTATTCTTGCTGCTGCAGAAAATTTCATATAGAAAAATTTAGAACTAAGTAAATTAACAATATCTTGAAAATTAAGTTTGTGTAGCTTATTGTAATATTTTAATTAAAGTCACTAATACAGAAATAGTTATTCTTCTAGCTAAACATACCTTTTCCATTTTCTGCTATATTTGCATTTATATGAATATGATTTGCTCTACTTAAACCAACCACATAGTGTATTTCCATCTCTAGTGCTCCCCACAAAACTACAGGTTCATTACTTTTTTTGGCATAAGTTATTTTTACTGATCACTTTATGAAGCATATTTTCTTATATGAGAAGGGAATGGGTCAAAATTACTTTCTTACACACACACACACACATACACACACACATACATGATCCTTCAGGATTTTACATTTTCCTAAGGAATTTTCCACTCATTGTTCATCTGGGTGTCAATCTCAAGTAATGTATATACTGAAATTCAGATTTATCCTGTATATAAAGTAATACCAAATCAATTTGCATTATGATACTTCCAATTTTAAATTAAAGAGTAATGAGACTTAAAAACTTTGTTCTCAATTAATTTAATTACTTTCCAATAAAGTTTATAATTTTCAACTTAAGTTAAATGAAAACACCTCTGTTCAGAGTGTAATTCTGTTGTGTATTAAATCCTGATTTCTTTCTGCATGTTCTGATCCTTTGTGAGAAAAAGTTACATTTAGTTAAGATTTAATGTGGGCTTTCAAAGCTTAGATAACTATTATACCTAAAGTCTCTCATTTCTCAGCATTCCTGTCTGCTTAACAATTAACCAAGAGTTATTTTACCAACTGTGTCTAATTTAGCTTTTGCACATAATTTCTAGGATTAAATTAAAAGCAGATGGTCCCTGAGTGATAAAATGAGCGTAAATTAGTCATATATTGAAATTAACATGGCAAAATATTAAAATGAAACCAAAATACATTTTAGGTGGTGCCTTGCCTTGTATAAAAGTTAGCAGGATGGTGAGTGTATTTGAGCAATCTTGCACTATGGATCTGGAGGCCTAAAAATCCATCTGTCCAGAGAGTCACTTCCTAGGATGTGGGGTACTTTTCCACAGAAATACACAGAAATGTTTTATGTTCTTAATTGCATCTGCAATTAATCAGACAGGAAGAATATTAAGATGTAGTTTAGGAGCATAGGGCCCCTAAATGATGCAAAGCAATTTAGGCTCTCTTCTTTATGTGCCCTGTGTGCTCTCACATGCCCATCTCCCTCTGCTCCACATATGGTCAGTAAAGAGCTCCTTAGCATGCAAGAACAATCAGAGCTGGAGAATTTAATTTAAAGAAAAGCTGATTTAATTTTCATTATTTTCATAGAAATTCTTTTGAGAGGAAGGGCATTTCTCCCTTAGACTTTCTTCCTGAGATTTTGGCATAAGATACAGAGATCTCCTCACTCTACAAGTACTTCCTATGAATGAAAATTGTTACTTGCACAGACAGGAAGGGTTGCTTCTATGAGCAAGTGGGACTTCTGCAAATATGGAGGGACAAAAACCTTCTGTTCATTTAAGATACATTAAAGGCATAACCTTGCCTAAGAGAGATACATTAATTAATTTATAAGATGATTTGGAAAGAAGACTTAAAGACTTAGCTCAGCAATATGAAACTTCTGTCATTGTTGTAACAGGAGGATGGCCTATCAATATCCCTTTTTCCTGAGGCACATCAAGAACCTTCAAGTGTTTGTTTTAGGTCTTGTCTTTGGAATGACTAATAAGTGTCTTCCATCTCTTTCCTCTTATCCATCCTACTTCTCATGACTTGATACAATAGCCACCAAACCACCTTTCAAGGCAGCTGTGCCTCCAAGTACAAAGTAAATTAAGCACACAAATGAAGACAGTGAAATTGGAGGTGATTTATTGATTTCTTCAAGGCTTTTGTTCAAAGAACTCCTGCTGAATGTGGAGATAATAAACTATCATTAGGACACTGGAATTATGTCAGAATTAACACCCTGACCTCAAGTTCTGTTTGTCCTCCTGCCTGACTCACACACCAAAAAAAAATAGTTTTCCTAACAAAAATTTATTCCATTTTTAGGCATGAAGATCAAAGGTTATTGCTGAGCTCCTCACTGATACATCAGTGCCTATGAAAGCCTGTGCTGCAGCACACCAAATGAAGAGGCACTAGCACTGTTTTACCCTTAATTACCCCAGATTTCTATGGCAGTCTACCCAGAACCACTCGGTTCCTGTTTGACCAAGCTCTGAGCTGACTTGCCCAGCTGTATTTCTATTTGGGCTCCCTGACCAGAGTCCTTGACTCTGCTTTGCAGAAGGGTGTTTTCCACCTCCTTTTCCTCTTCTCAGCAAAATGCCAGAGCAGTTGGTGCAGACCTCACTGCTGCTTGTGTAGGGTCATGGGAGACTGAGTGGAGGAAGGGGTTCAGGGAAGTATCCCATGCCCTGGGTCAGCAGGTATGGAAGGAAAGTGCACCAGTGCCCCCTCACTAGGATGCAGCCTCCCTCTGATATCCTACAGAGGAATGGGGGTCTGGCCTTGGTCTTCTGAAACCAGGTCCTAACTCCACCAAGAGGAAGCTTGAATTTACAAAAAAACAAATCAAGGCATGAAAGAAATTGGGAAGCCTCAAAAACCTCCACAAATACTAATTTGTCTCTATGATCAGTAAATTTGCCAGTCCTAGAAATAATATTTTCAGAGCAAAGCATGGATCACACCATGGGTTCTGAACTCACTTTGTGTACATGTAATACATCTGAACTTATTTTATATTTAAAAAAACAGGGTGAAATACTGTCTGTATGTTTCCCTACCATCATGCTTATTTTACAATTATAGCCAAAGCTCACTATTGAAACTTTAAGTTTCTGACATCTTTTAGTAATCATTACACTTGAATCACTTGAATTATACCCTGTTAGGCCTGAAGGGATCTTTATGATTAACTTCACTGATGAAGAGGAACCACATTAATTAAAAAAAAATAAAATAAAAAAAAAGACCAAAAAAAAAAAAAAAGACCATCACCTAATTGCAAAAACATTCCTAAATTAGGGATAAATCTACTGAAGCAAATTAAAAGAAACAGGTTCCTACTTCTAATGAACCAGTTTGGAACACGCACATGGTTCTTTTCTATGGTTTGATATATATTTTTCTGTGAACATTTTACCTTATGGGATATTTTGGGGGAGAGGAAGAGGTTTTGTTTGATTTTTTTTTTAATTTTTCTGCATCTCTGGTTTGTCTACATAGACCATAGAATATGCTGTGGTGCTACGATCACAAGTTTGAGGCAGATATGTCTCTTGAGCTGGCTCAAAAAGTCCTATGAGTTATGATGTAGTGTCAGAGGTGAAACCTCCTAAGAGGAAACTTCACTCTTTGTATGAGAAAATATTGGCAGGAAGTATTAGCAGGACCTAATCCCTCCAGCTAGATTGAAAACAGCAGAAGAAATGTTGTTACCTCCTTGGTAAATCAAGAACCAAAGGGCAAAAGCAAAGAGAGGAAAGCACCATGGTGTTTTTTAGATTGCACAAGCTCTTCACTTAGTGAAGAAATTCCAGAGTTTTCAAGAAAGTTGCACCAAGCGTGGAGTATCAGCAAGTGTTTGTCAGCACCCTTATTCAGGCCTTGCTGGAAAACATAAATTCTGTCTTCTGAAAGCTTTCAAGGAATAAATGAGATTTTTTTTTTTTTTAAGGCATCAGAATGACATTTTAAAGGTACTAAAAATAAATGCAAATCAGTTAGGAAATGGGGAAAAAAAGATCTCCAAATTTTAGGGGAAGGACTCACAAAGTGTGTTGTTTACCTCCAGTGAATTGCAGCATTAAATGCACTCTTAAGACACACTGAAAAATATTTAGAGCACTTTATGGAAGTGAGCCAATGTGATTCCATGGGGAAAAAATAAGATTGCCACTTTTGTGCATTTCTCATTGAAAGTTACTCAATTTTCCAATTACTTTATTTAGTTCTGCTGATACTAGGTATAAGAAGCAGTTATAAAAACCATGGTTTATTCAATATCACGGACACAGTACAGTCTGCCAAAGGACAGATGACAACAGGGAGCTTTCAACAAACAGGTGGTTTAGTCATGAAGGGAAGCTCTTGCACCATCTAATTTTAGGGAACTTATTTGGGCATCGAGTGGCTTTAGACAAGCCCACTGGGGACATAGTCCCCAAATCCTAACACCTAGCCCGAGAGGAACTGGGACAGCAGCTTTGCTCAAGCTGCAGTAATAAGAGGGAGTGACAGGGCTGAACACCCCTGCAGGCCACTGTCAGGACCAAAGGACCCAGTGGCACCAGAAAGCAAGAGTGTCTGCATCTTAGGTCACCCTTCTAAGCAGGAAAAGCACCAGGAAGAGCTGCCCAGGAAAGTTCTTGAGTTGCCATCCATGAACATCTTTAATAGGCGTGTAGAAGTGGCACTTAGGGACACTGTTTGGTGGTGGACACGGCAGTGCAGGATAAATGGTTGGACTTGATGATGTCACAGGTCTTTTCAAACTCAAGCAGTTCTATGATTCTAAGAGGCTGTGTGAGGAGGGGTGCAGCCACATGTGAGTCCCTGTTGGTCGGCTGAGCTTGAGTTGGTTGAGGAGAGACTGTATTTTTCAGAGGCTCCATCTGGATGCCCTTCCCAGTCAAAGAGAAGCCAGGGCAGAAAGATGCAGACTCTGATAAATTCTTCGCCTTCAGGTGGTCTTTAACTGCACATCTTTCAAAGAACTTTTGATTTCCTATGTACCTCGGTTAATTTTGGAAAGCAATTGCTCTACAGGAAGGAGCTCCCAAACCTCTCAAAAGCAGATATTTCCAGGAGAGAGAAACCAGGTCATAGGTCTTCTGCTTGGCTGAAGAATTGGGCTGCAGGCTGTCAGCATCCTTTCCAGCACCAGAAACATTTAATTCCTGTCTGAAAAACCTCATCACCCCAGAAGGAGCACCACAGAAGGAGTAGTGGTGTCTCTCCCCCATTCTGCCCTGTCTGCCCACACAAATGCAACTTGCTCTTTGGCATTTCTCAGCTACCCACAGAATAAAAGTGAGAGATTTGAGCTCCATCTGTGAGACAGATCCAGACCTCAAGCCTTAGCCTATTGGTATGAGATGACAAGCCTTGCTGCTGCAGCATGAAAGAGAAATCCTGCTCAGCTATCTCAGGAAATAGGGTGTATGACTTCAACTGTGATTGGGTTCGGGTCTGCAGTAGTAGCCCTGGCTCAGGTGCCCATGGTCTGGAGGGACAGAGAATTTCACACAAATCCCTGAATTTGATGCCTGCACTCCTTCTCAGCATGCAGTTTTAGCTTTGACAGCTTAGAGTGTGGCTTCTGAGGCCACCCATGCATTTTATGTAAAGTATATGCTTATATGTCTTCATCTGTATGCAATTTATATGCATACAAACAAACCAGTACCAAACCCTCAATCTCTCACGAAAAAGAAAAAAAAAAAACAAACCAAATCAAACCTGCCCCTCTCCCATCCTGGGCACTTACTGATTTTCAATTCTAAATCTGACAAAACAGATGGTGGAGAAATTGCATTCCCACAACTTTCCTGAAAACAGGACATTGGTTTATTTGACAAGCTGAGGGAAAAACTAACAACCCATCTCTCCACAGATTTTCAGCAAACAAGAACAATAATGAAAATCCCAACCACTAAGAACCTCTTATTTGAACTTTGCATCCTGTTAGGTGTAGAGAACTCATCTAGACGTCAGGAAGACCCCAGGACATAGGTGCTGCTATTTTCTCTGCTAACAGAGAAGCACATTGAAAATTGCCCTATAGAGAAGCATGGCAAGCCCTGCTCACTTTGCAGGAACCTCTTTGGCCTGCCTGGGGCTTGGATCACATGGCAGAGCTCAACTTCACCCTAATTAATAGATGTTGCACTGAAGAACTTATTGCCAAGCAAGTATCAATGGTTTTATATGTGAAGACATAAATGTATTCACTCTTCAGAAGGAAAAAGAATTAGTAACGCCTTTATTGACAACATAAATGACATGGAACAATTCAGAAGAACTGAATGTTTGAAAGCCTGAACCACATAGGGACAGTTCCAGTGAAAAGTCTATGTATCAATATTTTATACTGAAAATGTGTGAACAGTAAAAGAATTTTAATTCATGAATCTTCATAAATATTAGATTATTCTAAAAGCATTCATCACACAATTCACCTATCACTTGTGCACAGCTTAAAGGTGAAGTGCTTCTCAAGATTCTCTTCATTTGCCAGAATTAGACTTTGATGTTATTCTGACTCTTCTGACTCATTCTTCTTTTTCCTGACACAGACAACAACCATTGCAGAATAATGAATTCAAAAAATTCATCCTTTGATGAACAATCAGAAAAAGAAAGTAGTTCACACATTATTAAATCACAAATATGCAGATAAGAACGCTTTTTACTTCCATTTTTCTTGATGAAACTGTAGGTTAAAGCAGCAAATTTAGTATTTTCTGTAATTTGCCAGAACACCTAATAAGCATTCTCTTCACTGTCTTTCATGGGAATACCCAAACAAATGATCTTTGCTAAAAAGTAGGAATGGAGTTGTACTTTTTTTCCAGAAATTATACAGAAAATCTTTATCAGCTGTTTTGAAATAAAATATTTTTTACTATGAAAGGCAAGGCTTAAGTGCTTTCCTATGTGAAAATATGACTTATTTTAACACATAGAAATTTCAGATGTTGATCCAAATAGCAGATGTCTACATTTGTTTAAAATCCTGGGTAAATTTCCTTTGACCTCTGATATCAAAACATTTATAGGAAGGTGTCTACATCAGAGCTGTTTTTTCAATTACCATAAAGTCTGTAGAAAGAAATAGGCATTTCTGGGACATAATCACAAGTCTGATGAATCACTTTTCTGTCTGTTTCTTTCCCCTGACTCTGAAGGTTGGCTAGTGTGAATGTGACATGCTGGGGGTATAAATACCTACATTGGAGACAACAAAAAATACATAAAATTAAAACTTCTGGATCCTGCGTACCTCTGGATCATCAGGGTGGTCTATATCATTTGAACACAAAGACTTTTTCACCACGAGATTGGTCAAACACTGTCACAGGCTGTCCAGAGAAGGCATGGAATCTCCCTTCTTGTAAGTGTACAAAACCTGACTGGACTCAGACCTGGGCAACCTGCTTCAGCTGACCTTGCTTCAGCAGGTGTGGTAAGGTGTTTTGAACCATGATAGTGTGCCCCAGCCAAACCATCTTTAGTTATTCCTATTGGAGCCCTTAGAGAGAGACCAGGCTGGAATTACCCTCACCAGCTTCACTTGGCCATCCACCTTCAGCTGCAGCAGGTCAGCTCCTGAAGGGTTCTTAAGCCCAGCCAGAAGGTTCAGTAGGAAAGAGAAGGAGCAGACTAGATTATGGTATGGCACAGCACAAATTGTAGCTTCTCTCTGTCCTGTGTTGTCTTGTTGTTTGGATTTCCTGGAGTAACTTGGCTGCTGATCACTGAATGGGTTTTATTGCTGTCATCATCTTGACTCTGCTTGCCTGGATCTGGAGTATCAAGGACTGAAAGATAACCTGTGCTAAATTGAAATTGGGAAAAGAGAAGCTGAAAGGCTAAATACCAAGACAGCAAAGAATAAAGATAAGGATGACTGTGCTGTACTGGATTAGGAACCAATCTTATTACTCGAAAACTGTGTGTGGAGCTCTTGGACAAAGTAAAGAGACCAATCAAGTAATGTGTAATCTCATGCACAGCAGTTGCAAAATGTATACATGCTATACTATGGATAAGTTGGTAAAATATTTTACTGTGTTAGGTATAAGTACTGTGTTAAGTAAGAATAAGTAAGTGAACTACATAAGTTTTGCATAAATATGTAAAAGTAGTATAGTGTGTAAGTATAAGACAAGTAAGTGTAATACACAAAAGAAGTGATAAATAGCTATTATCGTGCAAATTAAAAGATGTGAGAGCTCCTGCATGATGCCCAAAGAGGTGATGCATATTTTAAACAATAAGAAGCTTTTGCGTAATCACATTGATTTGTTGTACAGAAGCGCTGAGCTCCCACAAGCAGGGGAGTTAGACTAGATGGCATCAAGAGGCTCCTTCCAACTTAAACCACTTTATGTTTTGGAGACCCTCTTCCAAGAGTACCCACATGGAAAAGAAAATTAGGATATAGCAAGATAGCAGTGGTCCTGGACTCATTACTGCTAGTGCTGGGTGTCTGGGAAGGGTCGTGTGTGCTTGAGAGGCACTGGTGCTGGGCATGCAGGCAGTGGGTGCTGCTGTGCCACAGAGGCAGGCCAAGAGCTGAGTGAGAAGAGGGTCTCTGTCTGCAGTAGGAAAAGGGGCATGCTGTGTGGTGCAGGGATTTGGGAAGGGAGAGATTGTGCTGTGTGCCTGGTGCTCACAGAAGAGCACTAATCTGTGAGTGCTGTACAATAAGAGAGGTAGAGGAATATAGCTGGCAACAAGCTTTCATGGGAATCTGGAAGTCTTTTGAGACCATCAGCAAAGAAAATAGTTCCTGCCCATGACACTGCAAGAGTTTAGGCTCTACACTCTCTACATCTTGAGTGAGTTACCCTGAGAGCTTAGACTGTGTATTTAAGTTGAATTGCAAAGCGATATCTTTGTATGATTGAAGGGAAAGGGAAGAAGTATGACCTTCTAAAAATAAATGTGCTCCACATGGAGAGAAGTTATATCTCCTGACAGGGCAGGAGATGCAGCTGGCCTGGCATCTGTTACTGTACCTGGGGCTCTCTCCAAAATCCTGTTTTCATGAGTTTCTCCTCTTTGAAAATTCCTTAAAGAGCTCACAGGATGAGGCCATTCCAGAAAGGAGACACTGTCTGTGCAGAGGCATTGCATGACATGTATGAATGGGACAGCTGCATTTGTGACTTTTTAGGCAAGGGCTGCCTGGATCAGAGGGCTGGACTCTGAACTTGGACAGTAAACCAGCTCAGATGGTTTCACAGCACTCTATCTACTGGATGGTGGGACAAGCTGGGTCACGGGAGTGGGACAAGAGTTATATACAAAAAAATTACTCTTGCCATGCTTGTTCTACCTCCCTTTTTCTATCGCATTGCAAACTTGTGGAGGTAGAGGAGAGATATATTGTTGCTTCCAAGTACCAATTCACCACGTACAAATGAATCAGATGAGAACTGTGCAAGGTGCCTTATAAAGAGATGAGTAGAGTCTGAATAGCTCATCAGTGAAAGTACAAAGAGGTACCATCAAAACACTCATGGGTGAATGAATAATACAACCTGCTTGACATCTTAAAAATGGCATATTGGGTGTGTACTCTCTAATGCTTGCAAAAAGCCATTCTGTGGGGCCACCCATGGAAAAAGAAATATCAAGAAAGTGAAAGTGAGCTTGTATATAAGAATGCCTTTCTAACTTCTGAAGAAAGCATTCAATACTTACAGATAAATATTACACTTCTCAAGACACACCCACACTGAGAGAGAATTGTTACCAAGTTGCTTCTGGTATAAAATGGTTTGAACATAATCAATGTAAGAAGCAGATAATTCAATAGAGTACTCATGGGTTACATAGAAATTTGCTTTCAATGTCATCTTCTCCAATAAAAATGCAAATATAAAACTCATTTAGTTACATGAGCACTTAATAAATCTTAGGAAGAGCAAAACAAAAGTGTTGGATTGTTCTTCCAGTATGTTATGGTCACATCTGATTCCTTCACTAATGTTCTTTTAAGAATCACTTGCTTCTATTATTTGAAAAGGTCACAACTCCTATGCCAAATGGTTCTGTACTAAGTCCAGTTTCAAACTAGATTAAAATCTTAGTGACCTCTGGGAGCCATTTTCTTTATAATACACGGCTTGTTGGGATATTTTTATATGAGGTACCATTAAATTAATATCAAAATCAGCAACCCCTTGAGGTAGAGCAGTTCATGTCACCTGGCTTTAGTCATCTAAATCAGCTATCAGATCAATAGGATACTAAGATTTGTATGAACAACAGCTTTTAGAGATTCTCTTTCTCTACCCTTATTTCATAAGTTAAAAATGCTTTTAACTATGGGCAGTTCCTAGATGCATACAAATATACATATAAATTTTCATATTTACATCTATATGTGTATTTAAAAGATAGGTCAAGATATCAGACTTCTTTGGCATACCGTTATGCTTTGCTTTCATTTTTTAAGACTGTATAATGTTATCTTTCACTCAATTTTAATTATAGCAGCTGTCAATTATTTTTCTATTAACCTGAAGAGAAGATCATTCTGCTCTTAACTTTCAGAAATTTACATGGAGAGTGAACAGGATTAACATTTTCACAGTTCCTAATTCACGAAGAGCACCTTGATTTTTCAAGTGATTTTAAAGATATGTCACCAGGCTGAGGAAGAGGGATACAGAGGAACAACTGAAATATTTGATTACTAGAACTAATCATTCACAGTGATTTACCTTGAAATCTTATTTATCTAGCTGTTAAAAAGTTAGTGTTAGAAAATGATGGTGTTAGGAAAAAGCTCAGTGATAATGGTCATGGCCAGTAACTGATGAGTTTGAATTTGCTAACTCGCAGCAAAGTAACAGAAGGACTTGTTGGAGCAGGTGTCAACTGTGTTATAATTTTACTAATGATGCAACACCACTTTTTCTCTGAGAGCACTTCACCCATTTCCTACTGACTTTGCTTACTAATGCTGCCACCAACGTGGGGTCATACAATATTTTTTCATTATTGTTATTATTTAATATATTTGTATTAGCAAAGGTTGTCATCATGAACCAGGGACCTACATTTGACCCAAAGCATGTGGGAAAAATGCAGCCCCTCCCTGATAAGTGCACACAGATGGGAAATTTAAAGATCTCTGTACAAATGCTGTATTTGCATCTACTGAAGAGCAAGACACTAAGCCTGGGAGAAGACAAACACATCTGCACAAGCCTAAATACATAGGAATGCTTCCCAGGGTATGGGAGATTGTGTCTTGTACACACACATACAGACAGGTATGCTGAGAACAGAGAAGGTATAAAGTCAGGAGCATATATTAGTTACCCAAGTGCTGGAGAAAATCATGAGATGTTCATCTGTGTCTTATGTATGCAGGTTGCTGCACTCAAATGCTACCTGGCAGTGCAGGTACTCAGGAAAGAGAGATTTATGAATGGATGTTATAGCAAAAAAGTGGCCTCCAGTTTTCCTATTGCTGTTTTCCTTATATAGAAAAAAAAGAGGATTGCTGTAAGTGTCTGGTTGTCAGCACTGAGATGTGTAAAACATACAGCAGGAGCCCTGAACTGCAAGAAGAGCCAGGAAAAATAAATGCCAGTGACCACACTCAGTAAGTATAACCGGCATCAGTGCTTGGCAGAAAGATGG
Source organism: Lanius collurio (assembly GCA_020086605.1). Classification (NCBI taxonomy): domain Eukaryota; kingdom Metazoa; phylum Chordata; class Aves; order Passeriformes; family Laniidae; genus Lanius; species Lanius collurio. The sequence goes on along the minus strand of JACBWW010000005.1, from coordinate 20,307,048 downwards.
AAATAGCAAAAATAATCACAGCTTTAATTAGAAACATTCCTCCTTAGTGAAAAATAGCATAGCAAATAATCAGACTGGACTGAAAAATTTAGTTTAATTTTTAAATTCATTACATTGAACTTCTATCATTAAGACTACTATCCAGAGCCAGAAAAATTCTCTAAATAATATGTATAGACAATAAGAAGACTTTTGAGGAAACAGTGATGACTTTAGCAGTGGAATCTACAAGTCCTGATCTTGTGGGGACTAATACTTTGAAAGTGATGAGTATCATGCCATAATGTTTGGTCAGGTTTCAACAGGAACCATTCCCTAGCAGTTGACTTCTCAGTAACAAAATTTCATTCTGAAGCGACACTAGCGAGCTGGTATCTTGCTGCAGACATGTCTTCCCCTGTAATTAATATCTATTATACATACATTTAATTCCTCTGGGAATTACAAGTTTGAAATGGGAATTTTGGCAGAATATTGTTGACTGCATCATAGATCTCCTGTTTTGTTTGTGAGCTGTACACATAGACCAGAATGTTTTCCAGATAAGGATGAAAGTACAAATAACTATATAAAAAGCCAATACTATTTATTATGGTAATTTTGCTTTATCTTTAACTAATGTTACAGGTTATTTTCAGTTCAGTGCTTAGAGGGTAATGGATCACATACCCACATTATTGTTTACTGATGTTTTGTTTACTGATTCTGTAAAGTGAACTATTATTTCAATTGAATACACTCCTAGGAAACCATTTTTCCCCAACAACACCAGCCTAAGTAAACATCATTCTTGGACCTCAATCTTGTCCTCTCAGGAACATAACTGTAAGAATCTGCACTTATCTTGATAATTATATCTGACAGTTTATCTGGTTTTGGGAGGGCACATCTCAGTGTTAGCAGACAGTGATTTTACTTTGCACCCAGTTTTTGGTAAATTGTAGTAAAGAATCATGGATGAAGTCCTGGTACTTTGCACTCTGTGTAAAAGTGTGATTAAAAGCAAGTTACAAAGTAACACAATTTGTTTCTGCTTTGCCTGCATTAAAAGAGTATTTTTTCCTAGAATCCCAGAAAACCTGTATAATGTGCAATATTACAGGATTGCTGAAGGCTGCAAGACATCTTCTCCTTCCTGTTAACACAATATACAGTTTTATACACACACTCACTACAAGTATCCATGCACACAAATTTATAAATATATTCATATGAAAACTTACTCATTTTGTAAGCACAACAAAAACTTTACTGAACTTTTAGCCACAGACAAATGACTGTATTTTGGTTATGGCTCATTTCACAGCTCATCACAGAGATGGACTGGAGAGCTGATACAGGGTTCAGAGAGTCAGCAAAAAACTGTTTTGTAGAGACAGCAGAAAACCACACAAGCTCTGAGGAACTCTGTCTTAGTGGCAAACAGACAGACAAAGAGGCTGCCCCAGGCTTCAGATAACCAAATGGGCAGCAGGCCATTAAAATTCTCAAAAAAAAAAAAAAAAAAGAGACCCTTTTATTTGCTGACCTCTGGTTCCATTTTGTCCTTTACTCTCTAAGAGGAAAACATTTGTAAATCTCATACATAAGTATTTTACAAAAAGTATGAGGAATGGCTACAAAAGTTTCCTGAGCACATCCAGTATTTTTGGGTCCCATTACTGGTGTCTGACAATGGACAGACATGTAAGGAATCAAATAGCATTACAATAACTGTTATTACTATATGAAAAGTTAAGTCAAACATAAAGGGTTTTTTATTAATTGAGGAATTATGTAATTTTTTTAATAATATTGAAGCAATTTCTTTGTTTAGCTGAAGAAAACAGAATCTCTGTTCTGAAGATGTTTGAAGAAATAACATATTGGACTAGAATCACTTTTGTTATGTATGCAGTTTAAAAATATACTTCTTTTAAGAACCAACAAAAAAAACCAAATCACTCATCTGAAATTCAACTGCTATTAAATTCTGATATCATTAGAGAGACACATCATAAGATTGAATACATTCTAGAAAATTTTGGGACTTTGAAAAAAAAGGGAGTTTCCTATTCAGAAGATAATATGGGCATGACTCTACCCATCCATGTAAGAGGCAGCAGCTCTCAATCCTGACCCCATGTGTGGAGACATGCCAGAGAGAACAGTGTCTGGCCTGATCTCAGGGATAGCTTAACCCGAGAGTACTGTACCAAGCTAGTACCCTCCTTTCCCACTCACTGCCTCCAGTAAGTTACAGAAACAATTCATGAAAAGAGCATGGACAGCTCAGTACAGAAGATGTCTTTTTGCTCATAAAACCCATAAGATTTTATATGGAACATAACCACAGGCCAGCAAAAGAAACCTGAGTCCATGCAGACCTTCACAATACATCTTTGTTTCTGGCATGTCTCAGTGGTGAGCAGAAGTATCCCAGGAATCCATGCATTGGATACTACCAGCATCCAGACTCTCCCCCATGCAAAGCCCTGAGAATACAAGGGACAAGTTCAGCACTGCAAAACCCACTTGCATACCTGGAATTAATCATACCAACATCTCTTAGTGAATATCGGCCTAAACACTCAGCTCTTCATATATTTTAGTAAATCTCATTCCCTCTCATTCTACTGTGCAATCTACATTTAACTAGACCTCCTCATTGGTGATACCACTATGAAATAATTAATATCCTTATTAGAAGATATTTGCTTCTTTAATTCTCTCCCTGAGTAATTTTATCTAGGTATGCTTGTGTTTTGCTTTATCTCTGTCTAGACTTTCTATTACTGCAGACTAAGGACTTCTTGATAAACTGTGAAAGGTTACTTGTAATTAGTTTTCATAATGCAGCTAATTCTAACAATGAAGTAAAATTCACCTTCCTGGCCTTCCCATGATTTTAAACTAAAATTCCTGATAAAATTAATATTAATTTTTAAAGTGCTTGCTGTAGTCTGTTTTTCCCAATGTAATCAGTTAGAGTTTCTCCAATTTTTTTCCTTTTTTTTCTTATTCTTTTTTTCTTTTACTCTTCTTTTCTTTTATATTGTATAATAATTTCTGAAGAAGAAATTATGGAACTTTGATTACCAAAAAACATACTGAGAAAAAGAAGTTAGGCAAAACTTAATAGGTTCTTTTGGTGTCTTCATCACCCTATAGGAGCAAAGAAACAGTTAATTAAGAGGGTGTCTGCAAGGAGAGGTAGTGAGGATCAATAGAAGAGCTGTACTGAGAAACAGTGATAATGAGAATTGGATGTCAAACTGCTGTGCATATTTCACCACCTCTAAGTGGAAATACTTATTACATCTTCACCAAATAGGCATTTCTGTTTACATACAGGAACAGAGACAGAGATGACAGAGAGAGATAGGCATATGTATAGACACAGATTATTTAGATACAGATATAAACAGAGACAAGGAAATAACCCACTTTCCAGCTTTGTGCTTTACACCTGTGGTGATCGCATTGCACTCATTCTTAAGTAAAAACCTTTACACCTTGTGTCTGGTTGTGCCATCACACTGTTACAAAATATTTGTATTCTGTTCTTTGTTATATTATTTTAATGCATTTCTCTGTCAATTCAAGGAAAGTTAATATTCATTCTATCCTAATTAGCCCACTTTTAGTTTGCAGATTATTAGACTCGGTTTTGGCTACAAACTCTAGGATGTGAACCAAAGCTTAATAAATGGCAATGATCAAGAAAGTCACTACAGAAGTACCTTTGATCCAAACCATTTTACTGCACATGTGTGCCCTAGGAGTGCTGAAGTCCATGAAGCACAGATTAGTGGTATTCAATTCAGATATCATTGTTGTATATTGATTTCATTGTCATTGCTCTGTTTCTTGGTTATAGACTCTGTGCTGTATGAAGAGGATATTGTGGAGCCCTTATACCAGCATTACTCTGGATTTAGGAAACCTTTTCACTGTATCAGGCATATGCCAGGCTAGAAAAATTTAAGAATCTGCCCTAGGAGGTTTGAAAAATCATGCTCCCTTAGTGTGATCCACAAAGCAGTACCACCTTCCTGAAATAGAAAGTCAAGTCCTCCCCCTGCAAAACAGAGGTGCTGATGTTTCAAACTCTGAGGTCTTTTCCAGCCTTTCATCTGTCACAAGTCCAGAGACAAACACTGAGCACTTCTTTAAAACAGCAATGAGTGTTTCTTGATTGGACACATGAATCGAACACATGGAAAATACTATATAGTTCTTCGTTACCCTGTTTGTCCAGGCACAAGCTTGTTTTGAGTGCTCTCATAACTGTATAGGATATGCAACAACTGATGTAAAGGTTGCCTTAGTGTTTAAAAGAGTGAAAAACCTGATATCTGTCAAAATAAGCACTGACAGTTTCAATATCTGTGTGAAGAAAAAATCTAGTGCAAAAACAAGCTCATGGACAGAGTAACCAGCCAACCTTTAACTTGAACATATATCATTTTTCCTTCCTTTGTTTTACCTATCACCTTAATGTCAGCCAATCTCTTTTAAAATATTTTTGTATATATTATGTCAACAGTAAGCTCAAACAAATAGTGTGAAATATACTGATGTTAACCATCACCTAAGAATCTCTGATAGTTATGTTAAAATTAACATAAATATATGAGATTTAAAATTGCTCACAGAATACACATATTTTATTGCTGTTAGTTATATATCCATGTCTCTCTGTCACTCTATACTACTTATTTTCAAACAATGAGGTGTCAGGACTTCCAAATAACCTTAATTTGATTTTCTTTTCTAGCTCAGCAAAGAATTTTATTTGCTTTCAGTCCCCATGATATCAAGCTAAAAATACTAACTTTATCCACTATTTGTTCCTACTTCTGTACATCCTAAGGCTGCATCTGTATTAACAAATAGTCCAGGCAAGAGGGAGCAGGTTTGTACAGCAACAATTGGAGCTAAGGGCGGATGGTTGTGTCAAATGCACTTCAAAGGGTTTCACTACAAATCACCCCACAGGCTGGATGCTTGTTAGCAGCTGGGGCTCATTAGGTGAGTCCCTGGGATCCATTTTCCAGCTTGGTTTCATCCAAAAGAAATTAATTTAGCCTGCTTCAAGACAGATATGCCATGTGTACTAAAGAGAGGTATGTGAGGATTTCAAATGTGCCCTCCTGATCCAAACTCAGATGCTTGTGTAAATGCATCTCTTGAATTTAGCTGAAGCAGTTATGCAGAAATGGAAAATATAGGAAAGAGATGTTTGAGGTGGTAATGTGTCACACAAAGAGGAAAGGTACTATGTATTTATCAAAATTGACAAAGCTAATTTTTTTAAAAAAAGTTTGTTTTCGCTTATTTTAATCACTATTTGATAGAAAATCTTCACATTTTTTATTTGTGTTTCCCACTTCCCTCTGAATTCTGGGTGGCCTGGTAATTTAATTAAATGACCTTTGACCTGCTGTTTTGTAAATCAGTATTATCCCTATGTGTTCTCTAAATCATATTGCTTTGACCTACAGTGCACGCCAGCAGTCCAAGTGAGACTGTTTTAACAGTAGTTTGTTAAAGCACTTCTTTTACTGTCAGTTCCCATAAGCAGAAGGACAAATTAGCTATGGACCTCTTTTCCACAAAGCAATTTTGCCATTCACCACAACTTCATTGCACTTTGAGGTCTCTTTGTGAGTTGTTTTATCTGCTTTTTGTTCCAGTTGTCAGCTGTTAGCTTTTTTCTTTTCTTTGCCTCTCTCTTCATTCATCAGACATGCTTCTCATCTGAAAAGCTTTTCTGTAGCTGTGGTTTCCCAGCTGTGGCTGTCTGGGTAAGCATGCATTTACCTTATTCAGGCCCTCATTTTCCATATTTCATCTCCTAAGTGCTAAGAGAAAGGCAATGTTAGACTGGAGCTTACCGAGACTGGAAGTGCTCTCCGTCAGTGACTTCCTGGGGTAGTTTATCCAGTGCCAGTGTCTTCACTTTGTATCAGGTGCCCAGACCTTTTCATCTGTTTCTCAGGTCTGTGGAATCCAAATCACCTACTCCTTGGGAAGAGAAAATAATTAATATGTTAAAATTCTTATTTTGAAAAAATGGGATCTTATGGACAGCCAATGAAATTTCATAGTTCTCATTTTTATCACTACGTGTGATTCTTAATCTGGTTAGATCTTACATCTTTTTATGTCACTGTTTAAGGGTGAACAAGAAAAGTAGAAATTGTATCTGAACAAACACAAACCTAGAAATTTATTAAAATTCAATGTATTTTTTTTTCTCTGAAAACCTGAAACCAGAAAGCATCCAGAATCACTCCCTTCCTGATCAATTTAATTTATGAAAGGAGTTCGCAACACAAGCCAACATGTTTTATAAAGCAGCATCTGCAATTTCCCCTTTTCAAGACTCCCCATTTGCTGATAAACATAAATAAAAAACTGTATTTATCTATGGGTTTTTGACAACTGTAAGATACGTTGTGGTATTCAGGTAACTGACAAAAGCACAAGGTAAAAAACTTCCACCTGAAGTTTATTTAAGGTAATATTAAATTATTTTGTGCTCTTTCAGCTGTGTGTACACATAATAAAATTCTATTACCTTATGACAAAGCAAAGTTCTTCCTTTATAATGAGTCAAACTCAGTCTTAATGGCTTTTCAAATTAGAATACGCATATGTTTGGAAATTTTTTTGCAATGTAACTGCAAGTTACTAAGGAATGTGATAAATTGGTTAGTGATAGTATGTCTTGTACTCAACCTTGAGCAAAGAAATTAAGATTTATTTTGTTCGGATGACTTATAATTTCTGAACTTGAATGCATGTCCTTGTTTGTACTTTTTACTCTACGTTATGTAATATGGTTTATAAAATCAGCACACTTTGTAGATTCAGTGCATGTGTTATATGTTTAATTTTTAATATATACAAGATCTAGGTTTTAAAACATATTAAATTCATTTCTTTCCAGGAGATGTCATGCTTCTGTATCCATGATTCGCTTTGTATGAACTTAACTGCAGAGTTAATAAGAATTTTTCAAAATTCTGAACCAAATGGAGAAACAAATAAGAAAAAAGAACAAGTCTTCCACATATGAGGATGCAAAGGTGTAAACATGACAGAACAAGGAGGAAAGATTAATTATTTAGAATTAAATAGATGTATGCAAACAGAACCCAGAGAAACAGTCTATGTGCTCTATTACACAGAATAAGATATGCCATCAAACATGTAATATGAAATCTAATACTTGTACAGTGAAAAAGGCCTTTTAGATATGCAAGAGCTGCTAATTATAGGTTATTTACAGTAGAAATGTCAATGTTAAATTCCTTAACCATGAATAACAAACAATAAGCACTTCTTGAATTTCATTGGTCAGTCTGTCATAGACAAATCATTCATAGCTTTTTTTCTTTTCACATCAGTAGTAGCTAACTTTAGCTTCATAAACCTCAAAATGTCACTGCTGTGTGTGTTATTTTGAACTTCCTTTGGGTTGGAATGAACTGTTATGGTTCAGATTCTGCATTATGCATAGCATTATTTTTCTGGAAGTGCAGCCTGCAGTTTGAACACCTGCACTTCTTCAAGCAAACCAGTAAAATGACTATGGATAGTACAGGACTTTGCAAGACTCAGGATGATCCAGAAAGAAACCCTCACCAGGAAGCCCTTAATGTAAAGCTGGAGGTCAGATTAGTCACCTACTATTCTGTATTGACATTCAGGAATCCTTTTATGAGGTCAGGCTCAGATCATTAGATCTATGATCTTCTTTTTTCCTCCTGTAATAAATGCATGCCTCAATCTGGAATCCAGTTTGGAATTCAATATCTGATTTAGCATGAAGTTATGCTTGGAAACTTGAAGCTCTATGCCTGTACTAACCATGGTCATTTGCTGCTCCGTGTTACATGTTCTGCCTGTCATTCATTTACCCTCCTTTTCCTACTCTGCACTGAGCACTTGGATATCACTTGGATCCAATTCACTTTCTCTGAAGCAATGCAGATCTGGTAGGTTTCTGTGTCAGCAAAAGGCCACTCGTGCAAAAAACCATTATGTCACACCCAGACAACAGGCAGCTCCTCCAAGGCTAATGTTCTTTTCTGGAAATACATACCATGCATTCTTGCATAGCTGCCCAGGGATTTCAGCACCAGGGAGGCTTTTACAGATCCCAAGTAGTGCTGCCTTTCATTTTGAGCAAGGTTGACTCTCCTATGAAACAAAGAGCAGGTGTGAGGACAAATCATATATGTGTCATATTGCACTGATAAGTTGAAATGAGATTTTGGATATATCAAGATATCCAGCTTTGAGAAGAATAGGCTAATGTCTTCATATACCTAATGCAAGACTACAGTGAATACAGAGGTACTCTTGGGAATTCGCTGTGAAATATGGGAGGCAATAGACACAAACTGCCTGAAGGCAGCAGACAAAAATTTATCCCCATGTCAGTGATAAAACTCTGGAACAGGTTTCCCAGGAATGCTGGGGAATCTTCAACCCTGGGGGACTTGAAGACTTGACTGAAGAAGGTCCTGGACAGCAGACTTACCCTGAGAGGTATGTTGGCCCCAATGGCCTGGAAAAGTCCCTCCCAGACTGTTTTATTATAGTCTGATTCTATGAAACATGGTTTCAATAACTGGTTTTGATCGATATTGTTTTAATTCTACAATTGCTTCAGTGAAAACTGTGGCGTATCTTAGAAATAAAATGATATCTATTAAATATGGTGGGAGAAAATATGTAGCCCTACTCATTTGTCAATAGTAGTGTTTCTTTCCTTCTTTAAGAAAAATCACCCACCCTGCTCCATTTTTATAAACACTGATGCAGGATTCATCCTCAGCAGCCTCATTCCTGAACTGTACATAGGTTCGTGCCTCAGCAAAACAGATACCGTATTTTTTAACTTATAAGTTCACAGCCACTTTAATAGAAAAAAGTGACAGCATCTTATTATGCAGTGTTCCTCAGCCCAGATATTATCTAGACACGTGTTTTATGAAAAGGTTTGCAAGCACAAATCCTATTCACTGTGAATAATTATGCATCAAGGTTTTAACTGCAAAGCGGTTGTAAAACGCTTTTCTTTTCTATTCCATGCTAGCACGCTTTTGATGCTGACACAGACTAGTTATCAAAAATTCCACATGAGACAATCTTTCATCTGCTGCAAGAACAGTACAGAAGAAAAATACAAAAGTTTAAGACAGTCGGGAGGTTTGGGGTTATTTGCATTGTGGGATGTTATTATGTAGTGAGCACCGTGGCTCTTGATGGCCACACTGTATCAGAAGCAAAATGTACCTTTAATCTGCTACTATGCAGCAGCTGGTAAGGGTGCTTTTCCCCAGACAACATCACTTCCTTACTTTAGGCTGAAATCTGGAAAGGCTACTGTGGAACATTCATCAGAACTTCCTCAAGATACTCACTGTTTCACTTTGTTAGCTGGGCAAACTAGCTTACAATTCTTTGATTGAAAATTCTTTAATATTTTTCAGTCTTCCTTGTGATTAAAAAGTCAGCTCCACAAACACAGAAAAGCTTAGAGGAATAGTGACAATGACCTTATCAGAGAAAGGCCTGATCAAAGAATTCTCTCTTGGTTCCTTCTAAGGCTATCACAGGAGAAAAATTAGTCCCATGGGCTCTGGAGTGAGACACAGTTCAGCTGGGGAGGCTTTCTGGATCCCCTTACAAGCTGAAGAACACACTGGTGTGTGGGAGCCATGATGAGATGCAGAGGAAGAGAAGTTCAGGACTGTAAAATATATTTGATGGGGATTTCAGGGGAAAAACTAATGTCAGAAAAAGGAGGGATCAATGGTGATCTGGAGAGGAACAAATACAGAAAAAAAGAGAAATACAGGAATAAAAGATTACTACTAATCGCACTATTAGTCTGGAACTGTGCATCTATTTTGTCTTGTTTGTCTTGCTATCAAATGCCAATTCTAATTATTTCTGTGGTTGTGGGCATCTCCATTTTATGTGAATATGTGAGCACGGAGGTCTAAGTATCAGCAGCTGTAAATCAGGCCCTAGATCATGGTGGCCATGGTGCCAGTGGATAGAGCTACAGGAGTGCATGTTGTGTGAGTGTGAATGTCAGTAAGCATCAAGCATAACGCTCTGGTGAGTAGGGTACATGACTTAGGAACCATGTATTGGTGCAGCCATGAGTCAGGGCTGGATGCTGGAGAGAACAAAGTGGTCTGCAGATTGGCAGCTGGAGGCACTGCAAGGTCCACACCAGCTGCTGGTGACATTATGGTGCCTGGGAGTCAACTGCTCTAGGGTCATAAGTCTTGGACCTACTGTTAGACATATTTACACATGTCCCTGTGTGCAAGATAATTTGGTGTCCAGGGGATCCAGAGGACTGAACTATGGGTAGACTGGACATCTGGGTACACTTAATGGAGGTATCCAGGGTACATTTGTAGGCCTCAGCTCTAGCAACTGAGGCAAGGTGCCACAGGGGCTCATATGCCCAGATACCTGCAGCTGGGGAGACTCAGATCCAGGGGCAGCAGTGGGATGTACTGTGTGCCTAAACCCAGAGGGTTCCACAGTGTGTGTGTCTGTATAATTCAGAACAAGCAAACCATATATATATATATATATATATATATATATATATATATTCACACACATATACATTTCTCACTAGCAGACCTTCATCCCAGTCAGCAAGAGAGGGGAAGTGAATGTTTGCATGAGTGTGGTGAGCTTTTTCCTGTGTTAATGTGAGGCTAACTGTGAGTATATGTACATGGGTACCCTGTCTATGTGTGCGTGCATGCGTGATGTTAAGTCCTATTAATAAAATTATTAGAGACGCCTTTGCTCAATTTAAAGTGCAAACAAGAACATATGCAAAAAAAATAGTGTTGATTTTTATTCAACAGTAAATGTGAGTTAGGAAGAGATAGAAAGAAATAGAAAGAGAAGGAATAAGAGTATAAAGGTATATAGTCACCACACATGGGATCTCACAACAAGGCTTGATTTTGCAATTTGCTTGTCTGTTATCAATGTGATGGTCACTCTCTTGATCCATTGGGGTAGAGCAAAACCCAAAAACACCCAAGTTCCATGGATTATAAAGGCTCAGGTTCATGTGGGAACACCCAGGTGTCTCACCTGGAGGAAAGGACTTTCACATTAAATGATGCAATGCTGTAAATCACAGGACACTTCAGGAGTCTCTGATGGTCCGTAATGTCTCCCAAGATGCCACCAGCTGCCCCTCATGTCAAAGCAGCTGAGTCAATTATGGCCCATCAGGAGGAGTGGATACCTCCAGGCTATGTATGAATGTTCCTTCTGGAAAGGAAGGTTTCACACCTGAGCCGTTATACAGAGGAGAATATTGGCACGATAAAAAGGACTATTCTGCCTCCCAGGATTTTTTTTTGATCAGTCTCTTCCCTTATCTTGTTCAACAGCCAGCTATAGCCTCCAGTGGTGGATATGAACACTCTCTGCACCTGGGCAGTGAAGTGGTTGGTGGCTGGAATCTTTTACCAGCCAACTCACACAGGATTACTGGGAACACATGTTCAGCCTCACTACCTGCTAAACTTGTGGACATGGAGCTGCAACAACCTCACCTCTATTGAGCTACCAGATTTTGCATCTCCAAAATTGGTAATATCTTTCATTCTATAGCACATCCTGACAGTATGGCTGTGTAAGCTCACATCCTCTGTACTTTGAGAAACAGGAAATATGCTGTAAATATTGCTAATGATGCAAAAGTACCTGACAAAAGCTGTTAGTGTCTACCATAGGGTAACTACCTCACATGATATTTCATGGCCCTTCAGCTAATTGCAGTAATAATAGACTTCTGATTGCATTCAGAAGAGAAGAAAAAGAGGTGGGTAAAAGGAGGTAAGAGAAGAGATGCACAGTTGGCAAACTTCGTGCTAGTCATGAAGAAGATGGGCAGGAAATAAATTAGAGGATTATACTGCATACATCACATCACATTGCTTTTTAATGATTACTGACAAATCCCTGATTAGCGCTGTCAGCTTTTAGAGCAGTCAGGAGTGTCAATTCCCTAATCCTGGTGTATTGCCAGTGATAGATATACTGTTAATTTTCACTTAGTAAATGATGTAAAATTCTGGAGACTTTGTGATTCTATTTTTATACTAATATAGTCATTGGACAAGATGCAGTGTAAGTGCTGTTTTATTATAAACCCTGTTGGTCAAGGGCTAAGAGAAAACCTATCATGTAAAAGCTGAAAAAACTCAAGGGCTGTGTTAGCACTTATGGTGAGGAGTATCTGAAATACTCTGCAGAAGAAAATGTTGACAATGGTTGATTTTTTTAAACCCAAGATTGACAGGAAAAGGTTTCAGCTTGAGAATGTAGCAGTTTAAAACAGGACCAGCTGCTGGAGCTTGTGCCCCAGGTTCTGACATGGTTATAACACACAGCAGGGATTAGAGAGGTCAACTTTCCTACTTGTTGGCTGTTGAGGTGTCTGGAAGAACTGCATTTTTTTCTGTATGTGTGCTCACACACAAATACTCCTGAACTTGAAGGAATACAAGTTTGGAAACAATGGCTAGTACTTCCTAATGCCCTTAAACTCTGGAGCTCTGTTTCAGACATAAATACACACATACACAAAAAAAAAAAGGAATCTGTGCACTAAACCATCTTTCAAGAGTTTCGGACATAAATGAATGATCCACAATGCTTGAAAAATATATTTACTTTTTTGACACTGAGAGTCTTTTTATTAGACCATCAGAATATTGATGTGACTACCTGCTTATATTGAAGTTTTAAAAGACCATCGTATCTTGAATAAGATCCATATCAATAGGAAATGGAAAATAAAAACCAAAGGGATAACTTGATTTACAGCTTCCTTGTTATTTATTTGCTGTTTTGTTGGGTTTCTGGTGGGTTTTTTTGGTGCACTGCAGTCTGAACAATGTAGTAAAGTTACTTGAATGAACTAGTCCACTATTAATTTTAAAGTTCATATCCTATATTAAGCTATGATGTCATCTAAATCTGTGGGTTTTGCTAGCTATTAAGGAGTTAGAAAGGTTCATGATACAGCTCTTCAAATATATTTGATTAGACATGTGATTAATTTTTCTAAGGAAGTGAGTATATTAATGTATTTATATACTTTCTGTAATCATGGTCTGAAAGACCACTCTTGGCAAAGAAATTTAGAGAAAGAGGCAAACACATCCAAAGAAAGAGAGTTTGTCTCAGTGCTCATTAAAGCCAAGGGAAAGCATCCCAGCAGCTCAAGGGAGCTTTAGGTAAATTCCAAGGATTCTTGTTTCTACAGCTCCATTTGATTCAAACCATTTATGCTTCTTTCTTCTTTCTTCTTTATTTTTTTTCCCCCAGTGAAGCCAGTGCCATCATACCTATGGAATCAGAGTAAAAATGCACTGTCTGTGTTTTTCATGCATGAAAGACACCTCTAACATCTGAAAGGTTTTGATATTTCACACAGCATAGCTCCCACTGTGAGAGGCAGAGCAGTGAATGAACTGCTGTGACATACAGAGATGTTGCACCAGTGTCAATTAATGAAACACTGGAGGAAATATCCTAATCCTTGCTGAGAGCAGTTTTATTACCTAAAGCAATAGCACTTTCAGGTAGTTGATAGGGAGCTTTTTTCATTTAAGAACTTTCTGAGCCCTACCTGTCTTTTCTGTGTGTCCTCTGTGCTATCACTCTGTGAATAACGTATCTGCAATAGAAATGCAAAAAGCGTGCTTGACTATTTAGAATTCAGCCTTCATAGGTATTCCCCAGCTACTCTGTCACAGCATAATTTTTTGGCTTTAGACCTTCACTATGTTAAAATATTTTACAATATTTACACAATCAAATCCCGTTAGTAAAAATAGCAGGACAAATTCTCGAAATCGTATTCATCTGAGTAAATCCAGGGGTTTTTTTATGTACCAATAAAACCATTGTCAGCAATCCAAATGGGATCTGCTTAATTTTTTTATTTATATTGATGTATTTACAATGTGACACTCTTAAGTACTGCTGTTTACTCAGAACTGCTACTTCTGGAAGTAACATCCATAAATTCCTTGTTCAATGTTTATAGATCTCTTTTATCACCAGCAAAGTTTTGTGTAAATTTAGGGATCTAATCTTGATATTGCTGCCACATCTATATGCAACAGTTCAACTGATTCTCCATCACCTGAAAACTTGTATGATGTTTTAAAAAATAAGGAAACAAAAAGCCAGCATATAAAGAGCTCAAATGAAAAGATTTTCCCTGAAATCTTACTCCATCAGAGATCCAACCATCCATTCCCATTTCCATCTCTGAATTTACTTCAATAAGCCAGAAGCCTTCACCTGTGCAGTCATCCTGACACTTTTTGTGCGTTTTCTGACTGTGATTGGTCGCTCGTAAAAGTCACTGTCCCAGCTATCAGTTGGCACAGCTCCACTGTGCTTGGGTTCCTCCCAGAGACAAAGGAAAAGCTCAAACTAAGGAAACATCAACAGAAACTTGAGGCATAACTTAGCAGTCATTAAAGCTGATGATCAAACTTGCATCATGATAGAAAAAACTACTAATGCTTAGCAACCAATAATGTTTTCCACATGAAATGAAACTTTCAATGAATTTTCAGGTAAGAACAGTCTACAGATGTCTGCAATGTCCCTTCTTCAGAAAGACAACTGCAGAATTTAAGCTATTTGTTTTATGTCCTCTACCCCCACTTGGTATTTTGAGGGGAACTACTCCAAAGTGTATTAGGAAAGGTCCCAGAGAAATTGCACTTCCAACTACTGCCTGTGGAGCATGTTTCTCAGTGTGACTCACATGTCCTTCCTTAAAAGTCAAGACATATAACGCATGTACTCATAAATATGAATGCATTAAATCCTATTAATAGTTTTTAACAACATTCATCATCCCATTGGAGCATACCATTTTATTGCCACTTACTGTCCTTCAGACCTGATATGAAGAGTGTGGAGAAGTCACAATGAAACAAAAGGGAGGAACTCGTGTTCAGACTGTAGCATAAATGTACAAACTACTCCTTGAGAAGAGGTGGTTACCTTAGAGGGAAAAGTTTTCCCTACAGTTGTGTAAGACCACAATACATTTCTTTATGAGTAGCTTTTGCTGACATCAGCTAGAATAGCAAATTGTCACTACAATAAGATTCAAGGAAGGTAACTCTGACTCCTTTAAGAAAACATACGTGAAATTCATAAAGCAAAGAGCTCCCTGTATCATTGTGACTGCCATTTGAGGAAAATAAACCTTTTTAGATCAGAATCCTTGCAGTGAGGTTAGAGAAATACATAATTTGAGGAAAAAACCCTAGTTAATTTCCAGCAAACAATTTTAAGTGCTTTGACATAACAATGGAATCTAACCATTTTTGTCTAAGTGAATATGCAAGAGCATCTGGCAACAAGTACTGCCAGGCAGTTCTCAGCTGACTTTGTACCACCTGTAGATGTTGCATGTGGAGTAACTCAGGGAGCCACACAGTCCAGATTTTCTGACTCTTATCTCAAGCCACATAGTCCAGAGTTTTCTGGAGTCTTATCTCAGTCATTCAGAAAGACTCTGAAACTTCCTCTTCTCATAAATAGGCACTATGTAAACAATGAAATGACACGAGAGAAGCAAAGGGAAATCTTTCAAGCTGTCTACACTGAAATAATTTAGAAGTATGGAGAGAAGGGACAGAATCATTGCACCGACGCTGCAGATCTTGCATGTAGAAAGACCCCCTTAAGCACCCAAACATTCCTCTTCTGGGGGGGGGGGGAAAGGGGGGAAGAAAATTCAGCTGAGTAACAATTACAGATGGTTTAGGAGGTACTGAGATAGGGGTCCTTATATCTGCATTGCCTCGGCTGCTCTGACTGGTAATCATTACAAAAAGACAGCTAAATGGAAAAGACCAACTCTAAAGCAAGATTTGGTTTATGGCTTACATTATTTGCTCACTCCAGCTCCAGCAAGAAAATAAAGTTATTACTTTGCTGCCCATTAATTATTTATTACCTGCTATCTGCACCTCTGAACCATTCCTGCTGCAGGAGCTGCCATGCATTTATGGCAATTCATCAAACACATATGCTTTCAAATTCCCTGTAAAGCCATAAACAGGGATTCCATCTGCCAGCTAAGTTAGAGAAGACCTGATTTATTGAAACACATTTTTCTGTTTAAAAGTCCTAATGTACAAACTGGGTAAGATAGGCAAAGACACTCTGATATATTAAACAAAAGAAGAGAACAAAAATCCTGAAATCTGATGTCCAACCATGTGGCTAGTGCAATAAAGATAGATGGAAACAGATGCAAACACCTACTTTATAACAGCAGTTCTGTTATTTCCAATTCTCTATAGACCTTCCCCAGTTTAACATGCTTTGCAGTTTGCAGTCATACGCTTGCATCCTTAACAGCCAAGCACTTCTCACAACTCTCCATGCAGAACCAGTTCAACAAGTTTTTCCTTTCTATCATTTGTTTTCTTTAGGCTTTGATCCTTTGGAAAGTTATAAATACCTACTTTACCCACTGCAATAACTGGGGCATTTATAGGAGTAAAAGTACTTGCATTCTAGAAGCAAAAAATGCCACATGAGTCTCCATACAGATGTAGGATTTTTTCATTCTTGCTTGCTCTTACTTTCTTTCCAAGAGTATTTTTACTTCTAGGTCATGGATTGATGCTATTAAAAGTTGCTCAAACTTGAAAAGCTCAAATTCTCTAGAAATACAGGTTCAGGTCAGAGGTCTGACCGGAGACCAGCTGATATAAATCAAAATGTGTCTACTGAACTTTGAATTTCGTGATACACAGTGTGTACTTCAGTTGTCACCTGAGACCCCTTCTGTGTGGCTCAGGTGGGAGAAGTTCCTATAGTAGTTTTCCTAAGTACTAAATTCTTTCTCTTCTGTTAAGACTTAGAGCCTGATTTTAACTGGATAATTGAATTGCAGCAGGAGGAACTTTTATTTTGATCCAGGTAGATTCCCTTGTGGGGTCAAGAAAAAGAAATGAAACAAAATCCACAGTGCAGCCTATTTTAAAATACTGATGAGTCTCTCCCATTTTTTAGTTGTCTGTGTGAATGAAACAGAAACAACCCAGCAGCAAATAGTCCATGCTGACTAATTGATCCAGTAGAGAAGCAGACATTTACCCCCGCAGAGCCCCAGTGTGAGAGATCTGGTAGTTCATTCAATGCCAGCTCAGGTGAGCGTGCACAGTAAGCCATTCTACCTTGCAGAATAATTATATGTAAAATAACAAACTTGTGATATACCTGCACAGAGGAGAAATCCAGAAACATAAACACAGAAGGAAAAAAGTGCTGTGTTCCCTAAGTTGTACTAATGTATTAAGCTATCAGGGAACCACTCTTATTCTCTCTATTGCCTTTCCCTCACTTTCTGAGGCATACTGACAGTGGAAGGGACCCTCCTGAAAATGTGTCCTACCACAACCCATAAAAGTCCATTGCAATTGTTAAGTTCCATGTATTTCAGCATTGTGAAGCTCAGAAGAAACGGTGTAATAGAGCAATGAGGTTAAAAGATTACACTCTTTTTTAAAATAATGAACTAACTAAAGAAGAATTTTCAACAATTGCATAAAAAGAGAAGGAATTCAAACTTGAAAATAAGGAAGGAAACAATCAGAAACTAGTTTTCAATCAAAGCTTTGCAGAATATGTATGATATGAAACAAATCTCATCAATCTGAGGCAAGAAAACTTGTTGAAAATCTCTGAGTCAGAATTGGGGAAGGTGCTCAAAAAAGTATCATATTCTTTTTGCTTGCTCGCCTACTCTTCCCCTTGCATCCACCCTTGGAGACTTGTCAGAGACTGAATACTGAAGGAGGTGGGTCTATAATATAACTCCAAACAGCTTGTCCTGTGTTCCCTCAATGTCCTGCTTGTGTGGGCACAATACAAGAGTTACCAGGATGTATATCTGCTAGGCAGTAATACAGTTCTATATTCCTTGAACTAGAATCAATAGGTTGGGAAGTTTTAAAGATTTGAATTATTAATTCAAAACATGTACCTTTCATTAACAACTGTCATCATTATAGTGACACAAAAAATTCACACTTCAGTAGTGTCTTACCTAATTTAAATTTAAGTTTATTTAGCCAGTAAACTTCTTACATATTAATTTTTAGATGTGATTCTGAGCCAAACAAGTCAATTTCAGCTACCTTCCCAATAATTAGTTCACTTAGGTGTACAGACCCGAGTACCAGGCTCTGTGTTTTCAATGTAGGCCACTCAAAGCCTGCATAATGTCCATGCCTGCTAATAACTGTGCCTGGAGTAGAGTCTCCAAAAGGATCTCTTACTAAGGGTCCTCTGCATGTGGTCAAATTGGGTCCCCATCAGGCCAAGCATCCTAGACACAGCCCACATTTGCTAGATCCAGTCAAAGACTCTTTAGCATTTCCTAAAATACACTTCCAATACTAAAGAAGCCGTGACATCTAAGATGTGTTCATATCCTTTCAGAACACTTCTTGTCTTCCCCTGTAAGACTTTGCCCATGCTATGACAACATGCAGGAATTATCTAATACCAGACACCATTTAATCAGTGAGGGAATTAAATGGACAGATCTTCAAATACAAGAGATAAATAACCTGTACAGGTGAAGCACTAAATTTAGGTGAGATTTTTTCACTGGGCTAAACAAGAAGCAATCTCTTAAATTTCAGGTAAAGTCTTCTAAGGAAGGTACAAAGATGTTGTAGTGAGGGGAATCTTTACAACAATGTATAAGATAGCAATGGACTTGGAAGGAAAGATGAAGCGGTATTTTTGCAGATGTTCAGGGATTATTTTATTCCTCCAGCCGCATGGCTGGAGTTCCCAGGCAGACCCCAGTCATGGGACCCTCTACTCTTTCCGGGCCCCAGGCACACACACACTCAATCAGGAACAGGTGTGGGGCACACGTGACGTGGGAGCAGGGACAGAGGCAGACTCGTACCCTGCAGAGTCCCTCCCCCCAGGATTTCAGGGAGAGGCACCTCCACAATTCACTCTTTCTTTTTAAATAAAGAACATTGGAAAATACAGTTGGATAAACAACAAAACATTTTCAAGGAAAGGAAGCCACTATCTTGAGTCCCCAGATGTCCAAACAGATTTCCCTTGGAGCATCCGAAGGGAGACAGGACTTGAGCATGCTTCAGATGGAAACTGAGAAAGGGATTTTCCTTTTTGTACCTGTTGGAATCTTAGAAAATGACAGTTAATTTCTTCCCTCCCTCCTTTTCATCCCCCTCATCGGCAATGCAAAGGGATTCATGGTGAATGGGAAACCCTGGTTTTGTGAGGGGAACCAGAAAGGGAAATTTGGGTTGGGCATATATGGGGGATAAAGAGGCATGGGATAAAAAGGGAAGGTGTGATAGGGGAAAGGATAGGGATTATGGGGATATTGTCCAGCATATCTACTGCTTTGACAGGGACACACCCAGGGCCTGTAACACATGTGGCCTGTGGGCCCTTCCTTCCTTGCACAATTTTAAATTCTACTCTTTCTCCTTCTTCTAAACTTGGAATATCACTTTTGGGGTTCTTTTTTACAATAGCAGATTTATGGACAAAAATACTTTCTCCAGTATCGTTTTTCAACAAGAAACTGGAATTTTTCTTTACATGATACCATTTTACAGTTCCAAAAACCCTAGCTGTGATAACTTTTTCATTTTTCTGAGTTCCTTTGTTCTTGCTTTCAGCTTTGCTTGCTCTTGCGTCGGAGCTGCCACAGACGGGACTGCTGGGGCTGCCAGCGCGTTCCTGTCACGGGGTCTGGACTCCTCGGGATCGCGCGTGGGGCCATGCGGGTCCGGTCTGGCCGTGCTGCTGCACGCTGACCCTGCCGGCTGCTCCACCTTCAGCCACCTCTGCACCACCATTTGGCACCATGCTCACTCCGCCTCTGGAGCTCTGTGTGACTGCTCCACGCTTTCCAGGCGTTTGCGCAGCTGCACGGCCGCGCCCTGTGAGGCGTTCACGTGTGCGCAGCTTTGTGCCGCCGGCACTGCCGCTGCTGCTGCTGCTGTCGGCTGTGTGGCTGTCGGCTAGCACGGTTTCCTTCTCAACCCCACACCACTCTGGCTCAGCTTGGTATGGCTCACCACAGTCGCCATTGTGACTGCCAAAATCGCCACTGCCTTTCCCTCCATGGGGCTCAGGGTTGGACTGTCATTCACCACGCGGCGCGGCAATCTCCGGGTCACGCCTTGGCCACCACTGCCCTCGCCGCTGCCTCAGGGCAAACACCGCCAGACCTGCGCCACCACGCTGCTCCTGGCTCCAGTCCCCCCCTCCCCGGCTCTGCTCCCGCCGTGCCTGGCCTCACTGGCTCTCCCATGCACGGGAGCTCCCTCACCGCCACCCACGCTGCACTGGGCACCCGCAGCCACGCGGTCTCCGGGGTGGCAGAGAAACCCACTGCAAAGCGCACGCTGCTCGACCACGCAGCAGAACACAGCCAATATTGATCAACAGTCTCTGAAATCAGGTAATATTCCCAGAAATAGTCCTGCATCTGCATATTTTTTGATTCAGAAATTAACTGTGTCCAAACATTCTTCCAAAAGTCCTTGGTAAGAATCAAATTCCAAGAAACATAGAAGAAGTTTTTAAACAGCCATGCCAAAAAGTGTCATTATTCTTTCTGAGTTTGAATTAAGATAAAATCTACATATTGCTGTTCCAGAACCTTTTTAAGTTTAAGGTAAATGTCTCTTTGTGGTTTGGACAGCCATGAGTCCGTCCATGAGTCCTCCATCATTCAGAGATGGGACATCAAAACAAAAGCAAGAAGAGATATCGAGAGTTACTCACAAATTATCTTCTCCAGGGATTGTTTGCCAGCATTTGTCCACCATTTGTTGTAGTGCAGGGAAACCTGACAACAATATATAAGACAGCAATGGACTCGGAAGGAAAGATGAAGCTATATTTTTGTAGATGTTCAGAGATGATTTTATTCCTCCAGCCGCATGGCTGGAGTTCCCAGCCAGCTCCCAGTCATCTGACCCCGCTCTCTTTTTCGGGCCCCAGACACACACACACCACCCAATCAGGAACAGGTATGGGGCACACGTGACATGGGGACAGGGACAGAGGCAGACCCGTACCCTGTAGGGTCCCTCCCCCAGGGATTTCAGGGGAAAGCACCTCCACACAAAGAGAATTAATATGAAAGTTCTGAACTACTTTTCCAAATAGTGTATTATCCATCATATGTGAGGTTATATTCCATGAATTCTTAAGCCATTTGAATCAATCTGAGTATAAACATTTTTTATTATCCATAAACAAGGCATTTAAAATAATATAAAATTAAAGTTACTGAGGTAGAAACAAAATATTGGAGCTTTATGTTGTATTAAACATGGGTTTGTGACAAGAAAATATGCCTCAGGCTTGTCACATTAGATATACTGCTTTTTATCTGAAAGGACAGATTTAGAAAGCTAGACTTAACCATTCTAGATAGCTCATTTTGTACTATTATCTGTAGTTCAATACAGTATTTTATAGCTATTGGAACACATAATAAGAAACAGCAAGATAAACATTTCTTTCTATCATTGTATTTCCCCAAAATTGTAAAGGTCTAGTCCTGTTTATCAAGTAGAGGCACTATGCAGATGAAAAAGAAAGAGCTGGTTATGAGCATAAAAGCATTTGGGATTAACCATGAAAGTACAAAACACTGTCCCAAAATATTTTTCACTGAATCCCATATTCTGAACATAGGCCTAAAAGTTCCCTTCAAAAATACATTTTTATTTTATAGGGAAAGCCAATTCTCTCTTAAAATTGTCACAGGCATACAATGAAATATCCTGAAATAAAATGCATAGTGCCGTTCTTCTGCCAAATTTCACTGTGCTTTATTCTGTGCTGAATACTGATGCAAAATTACTCCAACAAAGCCAAATTTCTGTGGTTTGCTTCCAAATTGAATCCATCAAGCACGGTAACTGCCCAAGGTTTTTTTATGAAAGCTGCTGCTAACAGACTGCAGAGAACCCAGCATGCAGCCATCCAATATACCATGTTTAGCACCTCCGCACATTTATTTCATTCCTGTGTTATTTAGATATATCTAAGAGATTTTTAGATTGTTGAACTGTTCTTGTTTTCCAGAGCTTGCTGTTGGAGAAAGATGCCTGTGCTTTATGTAGACCCATATGACCATGGTTTACAGACCAGAGATTTCCACATGGTCTTCTCGAACTTGGAGAAGCTGGATAGTTGGATCTGCCCTCATTATCTGAGAAATTTTTTAATGGTTTTTCAATAGAGCAATGTATTTGGAGCTTCCCACCAGCTTGATAAGAGCATTATACCCTGCCCAAAACTCTTCTCACACCAATTTGCACCCTTCTGTCATGATGTAGGAACCAGAATAGTCCTGTTTATTCACCTGTTTCTTCTGCATCTAGAAGCCCTCTCATATAAAGGATTCAGGTTTTCCTTCATAGAAAATCCTTCCTACATGAAATCTTACCTATCTATAAACTCTAAATGTTATAGGGGCCACTGTTGCAAAAGAACAGATAAGGGTGTGGTTAATGCTTGGAGGTTAGCCTTACAGTCTCACAAGATCTTGAAGTCTCTCATGCTTACCAAAAACATCTCTGTAACAAGCCTTGATGATTTAGAAATGAAACAGAGGCCAAAAGAGATATACAAGCACATCTGATACTCAGGGTAGACTGGGAAGGAAGAAAAAAAGACCAGAGGTAGTGTTGAGGGAGATTTTGACTGCCATTGGGTTGAGATGGAAGTGGAGTTTTGTAATGGGGAAGGACATTGTTCTGGGGTTGGTGGTGCCTGGAGTGAGCAAGAATTCAGTAGTTGAAGAATGCAAAAAAGATGGCCCATGTACTTCAGAGGAGGAGAAACACATTTTGACTACCTGCATGTCAGGCAGAGGTTGTTCTCTCTGGGTATCCTTTGAGCAGCAGGGCATCACAAAAGAGGTGAGAAAGGAAACCAGTGTCATACCTACGGTCGCCAGGCAACTGCTACTCATAAGAGAGCACGGCAAACAAAAGTTGCCTTCCCTGCACTCGCTAGAAGGATTCAGCTCCATATTTCCCTGGTACAAACCAGTTCCTTAGATGCACAGTATCTGGGACATAATAATGTTTCCTTATATTATCAATACCTTTCTGGCTTGCGCTTTCTCATATTTGCAATACAGCATAAGTTTTGTGTAGAAGGAAGGTAGATCTCTCCTGAAGGTCATATTGAACCCTTTACACTTTGTACGGGTTTATATATAGAAAACAAAGGTTGTTAAACAAATGTATAAAAATTATTGGCCAGGTCCTTTTTTAACCATATGCAAATCAGGAGCAAGCCAACTGGCTCAATAAAGTCACAATAGCCTAAGGAGGAACATTCCTCCCAATATGTCATTGGCTTTTATGAAATCAGAATGTCCTGTGCTTTAATTTATAAGGTTGTCTATTTTTACTGTAGGCAGTACAATAGAAACGGTAATGCTATCCTTTGAGGTGTTGTGAGTCATGAAACCATAAGTTATCCATATGGATGTTCATCATTCATCAAACACTAATAGCTTCTCTTTGATGCCTGAAAGAAATATAAAAATACAGAATACTGTCTTTTAAAATTTTGAGTATTTCTCTTTTTCAGTGATGCTTCACAATCTGTGGAGATTCCATTGCATATGAGAACTGCTATGTGAGCTCTAAAAAAAATTATCAGTGGAAAAGATTTACAATAATGCATTAATTACTAGAAAACAATGGATCTAAACTAACTGCGAGTATACTTTCTTTTTAAAAATGGGCATATTACCAGCTGTCAAAGCTGGAGAAATACAGGGTTTATTGTACAGCAGCCTATACTTTGATTAAAAATGGGACTTGATTATTAGTGAGGAAATTCACAAGTTGGCTTAACAGGAAACCTGACTTCTATGACTTCTTAAGTCCTTTGCTGTACTGCCATCAGGAGTCTGTGACATTGATTTAGCAATGCTATCAAAGCACTGACCCATCCTCAACAGATCTTACTGTTCTCATTTTCTCCAGGCTATTTTAAGCAGCAGCTGACATTGTTCCTCCTGCCTTTCATCTGTTTATCAGTCACGTTCAGGCATCAGTCAGAATTTCCCACATCAGCTTTCTACTTGGCTCTCACCTCTACTTTCTCTTCACGCTGTCCTGTCAGGATTTGTCAGTTTCTGCTTTTCCAACACTGGACTGTAGCTGGCATTAATGCAGCTTCAGCACAGAAACAATATACCTCAAAATGGTAGGAAGAACTGGACATTTGAAAATTGAAGTATGATCCTTATCATTGTGGAGAGAAAGTTATTTTTTTAGGTGTTGAATTTAAAAGTGCAGTGTATCATTTGTCTGTAAGCCTGGTCCCAGCTTGAGAAGGGCATAAAGGAGGACTGAGAAGCAGAACTGCAGGTCGTTTGTGATATAATTAATTACAATTATGCAACTTAGATTTCAGGCTAGTGATCATTCAATTACACTTGCAGGTGATGGAGCACAAATTGACTTTGTCACAAACAGTTCAGCAGAAAGGTCATTGTGCCTTTTTTTTTATTATGAAAAGAAATTTCTGAGAAACCATCTATACAAAAAATTTGGCAATACTAAGTCTGAAGGTGTTTTTAAAACTGATAAAATGTCAGTAATTTCAGCTTTTTAAAGAAAAATTATGTAGAGACTGTGTTATGCAAAATCAAAGGGCAACTAGGGTTTCTAGTCTTTCTGTCAGCTGCTTTGGAAAAGTTATAGCTATAGCCTTAAATATCATAAACAAAGGAGCCTCTGAGAAATAATGTGTTCCTGTTTGACAGTGACTATTCACCAAGGGGTGGCTTACTATTCCAGCTTCATATTCTGGCAAATACCCAGCATCAAGAGACACAATTTCTTCTGACTTTGGAAGAACTTCTTCAGAGATTGTAATGTACTCCTGAGGTATCCTAAGCATTATTCATTAAACTGCTATTCAATGATACAAGACTTAGACTTTTGAATTTCCCCCTGAATTGTATGCTGTGTTATTTTTCAGCAAATAAAGAAGCTATGGAGGTCACCCATTATTCCTTTGGAGCATATATGTCATAACATTGTTTCTACTGATGAAATACTGATGAGGATGCTTAAATGGAAAAGTGAATTTACAAGTTAAACAAATTATTTTAAATTTGTAAAATATAATCTTTTTCATGTGATAGATGAATGTAAACACATCAATTATTGTGCCAGTTTTTGTGGAAACATTGAGCTGTTCAGCAATTAACAGCTGTTGAACAGAAATGTTAAAATATTTAATTAAGAAATCATTTGTAAACTATAAATTTCCTGTATCTATAGATGAAAGAGTTTTTTAAATGACAGATTTATACCAGAAAAATTTTCAGCAGTAGGAATTATAAACCAATGGAAAGGAAAAACACAAATTCCCACAAGGAGGAGATAGATACCTGCTGATAATCAGCCACTGACTGTCATTATGCTGCCAATGGAAATATACAGATCAGTCCTTGGACAAGGAAAGTGAGCTCTGTGCTTTGAATGTAGATCCCTTAATCACATTCACTGGTCTTTGTTTAGCTGGATAATTTCTGTTGCTTTTCTCACAACCATTATGCTTATTTCCAGATAACAGATGTTGGGTTCATGGGAGTTTGCAAGACTTGAAACATTCTTAAGTCGAGAAAGATAAATACCAAAAGACTCAGATATTGAAAAAATAAAGCAAATGGTAATCACCTAGACAAAAACACATCAGCAGTAATATTTGAGTTTTGGGGTACAAACCCTCTCTATGACCAATATGCTTCCTTAAGGCAAAAAACAGCTCACTTCAAGGACTAAAATTATAATAAATGAGTTAGTTTTATTAAATTGAAACCCCTTTCATACTTATCAGAAACACTTATACTCACACTAAAAGAACTGCAGTTGCCAGGCTCAGCTTGGATTTGAGTTTCTGTAACATTCAGAAGTTTGCACAGGAAATTTATCCTTTTCACATGGCCATGCAAGGCTGACCACCCACTGCTGAAGACAGCATTGGACCAACAATCACTTGTAGGTCACTCATTTCCCTGAGGTAGATGCCACAGACTGCAGGAAGGCACACAGTATTTTATGGGGCTGGACAGACATGAAATCTACCTTTCTATATTCAACAATCTGATCTAGAAAATAAAGTAGGGGTAAAAATCACATCTGTTCCAGAATAATGTTCTCTCACTTGCACTATTCAAAGTTTTTGGATGGCAAACAGACCTCATCTTCTAGCAAATGACCTTAAAAGTAAATATATTTTCAACAAGATTGCTTTTAAAATTGGGGGGGAAAACAGAAGAGAATGACAGAAAGAAAATAGGAGTTTGATTACCTTGTTTTTAAACAACTCAGTCAATACCACAAGGAACTAGAACATTGCAGGAGTAGAAGAATAAATTTGGGACCTGGCAAAAATGGAGATAACCTAATCTCTCACAAGGTTCACATGTATATTTTTATTTGTTGTAAAGAAGTGCATGCTAGTTCCACTTGGGATCAGCCCTGTACAGAGCAAGGAGCATACTAAGAAAAACACACAGCAAGAAGGAAATTCTATCCCAAATCCACATCAAATTAAGTTAAAACAAAAAGCTTTTTATGCTCTCTATGGCCTCTTTTCCTTTGACCTCACATTATTTTTCAAAAAATAAAAATAACTTAAAGACCAAAACTTTGAAACAGGAAATACTTTCTATTGTGAAACTAATGCAGTTTGTGCTTGTACATACAAGAATTTTTTATACTTATTCCTAGCAGCTGTGGTTTGTTGTTTTTTCTTTTCAAAGAAGCAACACTTCTGTAGTTACCAGGTAGCAATACAGCCTATGCCATACCAATGTAGTAATATTAGTTTGGGGAATATAACTGAGATACTTTCTAAGATTTTGCCTATATCTAAAATTAGGGCTTATGTGCAATTTTGGTACAATACTTTTTACTAAAATGTTGATAGTTTTGTAATGTTGTAGTTTATCTTGTATATAAAATATGCTTTTTTACATACACTGCTCTACCAGTTCTTTTCAAGCACACTTAAAAAACAGAAAAAAAAAAATCAGTAATTTAAGTAGCACTCTGAAAGGCATATGAAAGACCAAAAGATAAATGTTGGTGTGTAAAAACAAAACAAACCAAAACAATTTAAAAAAGTTTTAAAGCCACAAAAATCCCACTGATGATTGAAATAATATGGTCACTGCACTAACGTTGACTCATTTCATAACCAAGAATGTAATATCAAGGGTAAATGTGGAAGATTAAACATGTGTAAATGTGGAGCTTAAAACACTCTAAGCCTATCCATCAAGCAATGGAGTTGGAACTACATGATCCTTAGGGTCCCTTCCAGCCCAAGACATCGTACAATTCTATCAAACTGGAAATTGCTGTCACACTGAAAATTTGGTTGCCCAGACAAGTAATAGAATCAGCACAAGATGCTGTTATTTCCCTCTCCCTTTGTGCCAAAACTCACACATAAGGAAACATTGCACCAAGACCCTGATGCTAGGTTGTGGTGCTACCACATTGCCATCACACTGGGAGAGCTATGGAGCTAGTCACCGCCCAAGGCTACTGGCAAATAAACCAGCTGTTCAGGGCCCCATCCCTGGGTTAGTTCATAGTGTACAGCTCAGCTACAGGCTGTTGTGGTACTTGATGTGGAACCTGATGTGTTAACCTAATGTCAGTACTTCTCTGACCTTTGATGGCTTTATTTTCTCCTTGGGATTATAGGCACAAAGCAAACCTGTGGCTGCCCTGGGGTGCAGCGTGGAGCAGGAGTTGTGTGCAGGACATGATCAAGTGTCCTTCAGAGATTGTGCTGTCGTGACAAGGTACTACACACCTGTGTCTATGAATGTGGAAATGCTTAAATAAAAAATTCAAACCAAAAGTGCTTCATTTTGCCTTTTCCATGGCTGAAGAGAGCTAAACTGATTACAGTGCCAGGATGCTTATACTGAGCAATTTCTATAGCAACAGGATGACACAGGCTGGCTCATCAGTTGCATTGTTATTCTGTGAAAGCATATACTGGAATAATTAACAAGTCTGAGGAAAAAATAGTTGTTCTATAGTAATATCCTGTGTTTACTAAGAAAACACCACTTTTGACTAGGATGCTTTTACTTTCTCCCTTCATCTACAGTTAAAACAAAACCTGAATGGTAATTAAAATCTAGAGAGCCACACTCATTGGTCACCCCATCATCTCCTAGTTCTTGTAGACTGATAGATGGATGCACCCGTGGATGTATATTCAAAAGGAGGGAGTCATTGATTAAATTGCTGCAAGCTACAGGAAAATGTGAGGCAAGAGACAGTAGAAGAATTTTTTTACCTGAACTGGACTTTGACTCACTGATTTTGTGTGGACAAACCCATGATCCCTGGTCAGCTTCTTATACTGATTCAGAGCAATGAGGAACATCAGGACACTCCAGCTTGAAGCTGCCAGAAGGCAGGAATCAGGCAGGGGACCAGGTTTGAGGGTCAAAGAGCTTTGTCTGTGGTTGCAGGCGTTCAACAGACTGCAGAAACTGCAGAGGGTATCAAGCTGGTCATGTAAGTAACATAACATATGGGGATTGTGATCACAGTGATTGTGATCATTACAATAGAGCATGAAATGATAACAGTAACAAGGAATTAGGCATGTATTTCAGAAATCACTAGAGTAAGTTGAAACAGATGTTCGACTCAATTTTCTCATATTCTTAGTAATGAGTATGAAATGTCGCTCCCCAGGTGCTTCTGTGAAACCATCTACTTCTGTAAACCTAGCCTTTAACCCCTATTTTAGACTAGGATAGGTTTCTGGTTTAGCTGTCTGAACTCCAGTAGACCAATTATAAATAAAAATCTCCCTAATGCATATTCCCAAATAGAATGTGCTGATTACTCTTAGACAACTAAAAACAATCAGGATAAATTCCAATCTCTGCAGAGAAGCTTCAGAGGCTGTTTTTTTGTTTTGGGTTTTTTTGTTGTTGTTGTTGGGGGGGGGGGGGGGGGTTTGTTGTTTTGTTTTTTTGTGTTTGTTTGTTTGTTTGTTTGTTTGTTTTAAGAAATAAAATTAATCTGCTTAGGAAGCAAACCAATTTCATCCAAGAAAGGAACCAAGGGCTTTATCCCACAAAACCATGCCAGGTTGACATAGGCTAAAGAGAGAACTCATTTTGGGCAGATCCTGACTTTATAACCTGAAGGAAACATCCACTGGGAAAAGAAATAGAATTTAATTTACACCAAATCTCTGTCAATGTCCATGTCTGCTGCCCTTATATATTTTCCTCCTACACCAATACAGTTTCTTGTCTAAACCCAATGTTTTTACACAACCAAACAGACAATCTCCCCAGCTTTCTATCCCTGCCATATCATCCTAGTTTCATTCTTGGGACACATGCCATCTTCAACCTACTTATACTGCCAGCATTTCCTCCTTTATGGTCCAAATTTCTCTCTTGCACATCTATCATTCTCTCTTTTTTTCTCAGCCTACTCTTTACCTCAAGAAAGATTCATAGCATTTCCTTCTAACTAGGGCCAGAGAGATAATATTTCCATAGAAGAGAAAAGAAAAAGAGGAAGAAAAAAAAAAGTAAGGACCTACCTAAATAAAATCCTTTTTCCAGTTTTCATATCTGCACTGGTAAGGAAATAGGAATAAGAAATTTTTACCTTTAAGCACAGGTTTCTCACATGCACAGCTACTGTGTGTGGTGGTAACAGGTACAGTTTGATGACCATCTTTAGTTCCTGAAGTTAGCCTCTCTAATCAGGAGAAAATCTTCAAGGACTCAGATCAAGTTTTGTTAAACATCTGCTTTGAACATAGTGTGATTCTGTAAGGATTATGTCTTGATCATATATTTATGAAAATGGAAAAAACCACATTAGTGCAAGCAGGTACTCCAAATTCAAGCTACTGCTTTGGTTTGGATTGTTTTGGATTGTTAGTTCCAAAGATTTTTGTTGCCTTTTGACAATTCAAAAAAAAAAAAAAACAAACAAAAAAAAATACCCCAAAAAATTCTAAAAGATGTGCAGAATACTTCAGTACTGTTTAAAGTGTGTGATACTTTTGGGACAGGCTTTTTGAGAAATTAGTTCCCTGATCTGGACTTTCCAGGAATCAAAGGTCATTATCACTATCATCTATTAGTAGTTATGACAACTTATCTGAAACACTTATTAGTTTTGCATAAAATAAAATAAAATAAAATAAATTGGACAAAATTATGATATTACAGTGCAGATCAGTATATATTTACTCTAAAAATATTTGAATAATGTGGAGGTGCCTCTCCCTGAAATCGTGGGGGGAGGGACCCTGCAGGGTACGGGTCTGTCCCTGTCCCTGCTCCCATGTCACCTGTGCCCCATACCTGTTCCTGACTGGGTGGTTTGGCTGCTGGGCCCAGGAAGAGCAGGGTCCCATGACTGGGAAGCTGCCTGGGAGCTCCAGCCATGTGGCTGAAGGAATAAAGCATCTCTGAACATCTACAGAAATGTTGCTTCATCTTTCCTTCCAAGTTCATCGTTGTCTTATACTTGTTGTAAGGATTTCCCATTACAACAGAATAACACAAAAATATATTTTGCAGTTATCATACAATTTATAGCAGAATAAAGAATGAGTTAGTTATATTGACACACTTTCTGGCCAAATTCTTATTGTTTTGTAAAAAGCATAAAAAATACTGAAGTGCAACATTGCCCTCTAAAACATGAACTATTTCTTAACACTGAGCCAAGGAAACAAACAACAACACTGGCAATTTGTTGTATAAATCCATACATATAATCCAGGGAAATGTCTGCTGTGCAGGACAGAAGAAAATTTTACATGACTGAAACAAAGAAAAAATGTTCCAAGTGGATCTTAAAAATGCAAAAACTCTTCAAAGACAATGAGAACTTTATCATTGACTGTTGTGGCCAGGCTAGAGCTCCCACTAAGTCTCAGTACCTCCAGAACTTACTTACTTTGAAGCATCTTGATTAATGACTGGGTCAATCATGCAGATTCTGTTATTGCCATTCCCTGAAGAGCTGAGTAAACAAGCTCTGTTAGTAGACATATATACATATATTAGCAAGGAGGATTGCAAAAGTACACATTGAAAGTCCCAGTTTGAAATGAGTCAAGCAAATTCATTTGTTTGCTCAGTGTTTATTGGAAGTAAGCATAAAAAGCAAGCAAATAAAACCAAATGGAATTAATTTTTTATTACATTCAGTAGTACAAAATTCAATAGTATAAAATGCAGAGTTGTGCTCCTGAGAGCCAATAATATAAAATTCTGCTATAAACTCAACTGAGAATCCCTCAACTATAAACAATGAGGAAGAGAAAGACCTGCGTAACATAATTAATCACAGGGGATGACTGTGAGTCAACAGCATATTGCAGTCATTTAAAAGGCATATGATCCAAGGATGCCTCTGATGAGGAATTTCCAGTAGAAAAAGAATATTGTTTCTATTCTATAGGGTACAAACGAGCCTTCACATGAAATATGTTAAGCTACATACAATTCTGGCCATACACATCCATGAAAGATTAAGGAAAGCTGGAATAAGTGCTGAGAAGATCTAATGGGCTGATCTGTAGATGGAGAGCCTGTCTTGTAGGAACTGAAAAAAAATAAATTTCAATAGTGTAATGTAGTCAAGTTATAGCTGGGATAGGACACAATAGTTTCCATTAAAGTGCTGGGGACTACTTAAAGTGAAGTAAAAAGGAGTTTCAATAGGGTCTCTCTACAGGAACAGTTCAGTATTAAGGAACATGAGTGCAGATAGGTTGGAAACCTGAGTTATAAAAAAAATCCCACCATTTGAGCAGAAAGGTTTTCATAGTATTCATTTCCTTAACAGTTACCTTACCACTTCTAAAATGTTTCATTATAAATTTTAAAATGTAATTATAAAATTATGTGTCTTTGATAAACTCTTTTAGAACTTGCTGGATTACCACATATTTATCAATAATTTATTTTAAAAAACATTACTGGATATTCTTCACAATTATTCTTCCTTGCTTCTCTTTTCTAGGTATTTAGACTTCTGTGGCACACTTAATTTCCACTGAGTATCCTTATCATATATTCGGAGCACTCATTAAGATTTTCTCAGTTCAAGCAGAACAATGGTAAGAGGTTGTTCATGGCCCTCCACCTCCTTAATGTGGGAAACACTAGTCATTTGCTTCCAGATTGAATTTTCAGTTTAAAAAGAGGGAGCAGTTCCATCCACTGAAGGAACCATTGATAGTTCTGTCTTACAGCAAGCAGAACAACATTAAGGAACAGCAGTGTTAAATGAATTGCAAGACACATACATATAAACATCTGTATTTATAATAGCCATAATAAATCTTAACTCTCTGAGGGGAAAAAAACCCCAACATTTTGTCTGTCTTAATAATTGGATCAATTTTTCACTTATGGTTTATCAATCACTTGACATTTTATTGCATGAACAACAGACCTCAAAAGTATTTTAATTAGCACAGTAGGGCTGTAATCTAACCCTAATCTTCTAATTGCAGTTCTAAACCATGTCTGAACATTTATTTACTAAACAGAAGTTAATTAAAAGTATGGATCCACACCATACACATAGCATAAAACTTAAAGCTGAAAGGGCATGCCATCTGTAGAAAAATGAAACAAAAGTGACAATTAAGGGTCTTAATGGGCTCAGGAACTCTTTTCTGCACCAACCATTTTGACTGCTTTCATTGTAATCAAAACACAGTCAAAAGGAGATGCACTGGTTTAAATTTCACTACGTATGGATTTTTAAAAGAAATTATCTTCTGAACAAATCCCAGGATGAAATAGCGTACAGTTTAAAGTTGCAGTTTTTTTCCAGCCATTCCTCTCAATTATATATTTTCTTTTGAAATTGTGACAATGCTACTATTTGTAGAGTTCTGCGAACTTGGAGCAGTTAAGTGATCCATGTTCAATAAACCAAGGAATAACATTTTAAAGTGATCAGTTCAGAGTACAGTCTTCCAGTGGTTTCACTGGCACAGCCAAAGAATGCCCTGGGGAACAACTCACCCAAGGAACAGCAATCCACTATGAGGAGAGGTGCAGCTTCTGCAAGACATGTTTGTAGGAACAGAATTACAACCTTGAAATGATCTCTAATGTCAAGAAATTCTGGACCTGGGTTCATCAAGAAATAAAAGCTTGGGTTTATTGTTTTTTTAATTCTGTTTCTCTGTTATTGACACTCCTGTCATTGATTATTTTTGTACGTGCTGACCACTCCCAAACAAAAGGTAGGCATCTCAAAGGATTTAGCCACATAAAATGTGTGACTCCAGCGAGCTAGGGGAGTTTGGATAAACACATTTATGTCCAAAATTGGGCTGATACCTCAAGGTGTCTTTTTTTAAACAGAAATATTCAAGCACATATCCGAGCAGTTCTTTAAAGAAAAAGCAGGAATCATTAGGTCAGCTCAAATGCTCATAAAATCATTGCCTCAGCACTCACAGTAATAATTCTTGTTCTTATAGGCAGGAGTAGCCCTACTCCCTGTCCTCAATTCCTTGTCAACAAGTGCATTAATACTTTCCAGACATCTGGTTCCTGTAGTGTTCACGACTTGTAAAGTGGCAAGAATGAGAATGGTCCAAAGATAAACATGCTTGAGGGATGCAGATCAAAAGCAACCTGTAGGGAGCAAAGAGTCAGGGTACTGGAAAGAGTTCAATCCATCCTGATGGATTTACCAGTCACTTCAAACTGCTTGAAAATAATTCAAATATCATGGCCTATGTGACAGGCGGTTGATTCTTAGGAAGAAAAAGTTTTGAATTTCACTGTCAAGAGAACTGGGGGTCACCTTCATATTCTTAGAAGTTCTAACACAAGCTGGATTATTGATTAAATCACAATTTTTCCCTCTCGCATAAAATACTGTAAAAGCATCTCTAAGTAAAGGAAAATCTATATGAAGAGGAAAAAGGTATATGAAGAGGAGAGAGACACTATTCATTTTTATGTTAGTTCAGCTGTTATAAAACACTCAGGAATCCCTGCTCATCTACACAGAGTGATAAGCCAAGTGACACTACTTTTTCTGTCTGTAAACCAGCCTTAAATTCTCACTGGTCTGAACTTGAAGGTAGAGTAGCATTCTACTCGAAACCTGTGTAAGAAGGTAATTTCTAGAAGAACTGGTTCAAAACATCAGTGAGCACCATGATAGGTGGTCCAGAAACGGGAAAGAGACAGGAGATGGCTAGGATCAAGTTCACTACAGCTTCTAGCATTAAGTTGCTAAAAGTAACATGAAAGTCTGTTTTGTTTACCAGCTGATACTGGGTGAAGTGAATGGAAAGTTGTTGCTGTGACCAAATCACTTGCATTCCACTGCACAGAATTTTGCTTTGCTTCATCTAAAGGCTTGGGCTTTTGATACTAAAATAAACAATCTGTTTTATCACACAACCAAAATAAAAACCTGAGGCAAGAGTTGCAGAGGTTAACAACTGCAAATACTAGAGAGTTTATTACAGCAAAAATTATGTTGAAGTAAAAGAAGTCAGATTTGTTTCATTTTGAACTCATACATGAAAACTGGCTTTTGACAGACTACATCTTTTTAAAGAAAACCTGAAATGTGTATGAGTTTTAAGGCAGATCAGTAGATAATTACACCAGTAAATCATATGACTACATTTGAGATAGTGTTTCTGAGCCACTGGACTGTAATTAAAAACCTGCTACAGGCCATTTAGCATGAAGAACTACCTGTGATTTTATGATTAGATTGGAAAAGCATATTAATATATTGATAAAGTAGCAAAACAGAAGATGAAACTTTTCTACACTTAATCTTTTTTTTTTTTTCAGAAAATAGTTGCTATTTCTTCTTGTTGCCCCAAATTTAGTAAAATACTTATTTCTGAATGGAAAAAAAAGATAAGTGGAAAAAAAATAAAATCTGTGAAGTTACAAATATGTTGCCAGGAAGAATTTTCTAGACTTTTCATGCAGGGGAATAAGAGTCTGCATTCAGACAACTGTCATGAAGCAATCCTGAATAGTTTCCATGACAAGTAGGAGCTTTATTTTCCAACACAGCTGACATCCAATCCAGACCTCTACCTCCAAAGAAGGGGGATTTTAATAGAATAATTTTTCTGTGCTTCTGTCAATCTTATTTAGCACTATGAGATGCACACTCCACGATACCCTTCCTTCTCCACAACTCAGGAAAAATTCTTGGCTCCAACACGGCCAAGCAATCTAACCTTAGTTCATACTGCTGAGGAAACTGCTAAATGATGGGAAAGAGCTGTGAAATAGTCTGTGAAGCAGAGGCATGCACACTTAAAAAGGTAAAAACAAGGTAATTGTCCCATTCTACTTTGCATTGGTGCAGCCTTGCCTGGAATATTGTGTGCAGTTTTGGTAATCACAACATAAAAAAGATATTAAACTATCAGAGAGTGTCCAAAGGAGGGCAATAAAAATGGTGAAGGGCCCTGAAGGGAAGCCACATGAGAAGCATCTGAGGTCACTTGGTCTGTTCAGCCTGGAGGAGACTGACAGGAGACCTCATGGCAGTCTACAACTTCCTTGAGAGGGGAAGAGAAGGGGCAGACACTGATTTCTTCTCTCTGGTAACCAGTGACAGGATACGAGGGAATGGCCTGAAGTTGTGCCAGAGGAGGCTTAGTTTGGATATTAGAAAAGGGTTCTTCATGCAGAGAGTGATTGGGAACTGGAACAGGCTCCCCAGAGAGTGGTCATAGCACCAAGCCTGACTTCAGATGTTTGGACAATGCTCTCAGGCACATGGCGTGATTCTTGGAAATGGTGCTCTGTAGGGCTGGGAGTTGGACTCAGTGAACCTTGCGAGTCCCTTCTAACTCATCTTATTCTGTGATTCTGTGAAAATTGTGGAGGTTGGATTGTTCAGATACTCATTATTATCAGCCCAAATTTTCAAATAGAGTAGCAAAAAGGCAAAGTATAAAATCATCAGGGAAAATAGAGATACCTGGGAGATGATGTCTATTTAGGAGCATTGAAGACCAGCTCAAAGAGGCAAAGGGGGTCCAGACCTTCTTCTCCTGACAGATGGTGCCTTGAAGAAAACTCTGATAAGTATAATAATGCATTCTGTTCCTTGTTAATTCCAGTTCACAATTGTGCATTTTAGCTAATAATCATTGTTTTTAAGCAGTATCTACCCTGCTTGCATCATCTCTTTACGCATGGATAAAGATGCCTGAATAAAGTAACCCAGAGATACAGCCATTATATTACCTAAGACCATCCTATCATTAAAAAGAAGACTCTATAGAGTACGATTATAATCATTTAGATATCCTTATCTCTCAGACAACTAACACACATGCAATGCTGAGAACTTTTACCTGATTTATGCTGGTTTTTTTCGGGTAGGCAGGCTCAAAATCCCTAATTCTAAGGAAGCATGCTCAAATAAATGGCCATGATATAACCATATATTACTCAGAGGAATCGCCCACATGCAACCACTTCTTGAACCATGGGACATTATTTCACATTGTTCAGAGCACAAAACACAACTGAATTAGCTTACCTCTGCCTGGGGTTAAGAATTCTTAAGTAAAAATTTCTCTATTAAACAGCTCTTGCACCATGCATTTATTCTCTAAGGTTAAGGCTACATAGAGGGAATCTAAACGGTAAGCCAGAAAAAGCTACATTTATAAAGAGCATAGACAGATTTCTACAGCTTTCAGTTAATTCCAGCTTATAGCACAGGCACAGAACAGCATTACAGTGTGCTTCTCTTCATACTTATTCCATTTTCTCATCTAAATGCCTATTTGTTTTGTTCACAGTGAAGTAATGTGAAGTCAACTTTAGCTATGATCCAATTTTGAAAACAGGAGAAGATTTATGTTGAAATGACTTCCCCAAACATTAATGTCAGTAACAATCACTGCTCTACTCTAATGCTTCTGCTAATAGATATAATGATCATGCTAGGTGAAAGAGAAGAAAAAATTCTCTTTGAATTCCCTTTGGGTTTTTTGCCTTTCTTATTCCAGTATAGGCCTTGGGTACCTACAGTCTAATTTAGGGGCAGAAGTAGAGGATCATGGATAAGAGAAGGGAAGGTTAATTAAACCTGAGTTAAACAGGCTATCAAAAATAAATTAGTCATTATGGTGATCAAAGAATACCTGATCACTTCCAACTCACTTCTAATTAAAAAATAGATATATAAAACCATGTAGCATTGCTGGGAGAAGGTGTTACATGAATGTCTCACAGCTGAATAGATTTTCCAACATGATTCA
The DNA here is from genome assembly GCA_020086605.1 of Lanius collurio. Lineage (NCBI taxonomy): Eukaryota > Metazoa > Chordata > Aves > Passeriformes > Laniidae > Lanius > Lanius collurio. The sequence goes on along the minus strand of JACBWW010000005.1, from coordinate 20,269,569 downwards.
GCAGAATATCTCCCTGATTGATTTGAGAAGGATGTTACAGGCTATATGTATGTTGAACCATTGTGCCTTTGCTGTAGAAGCAGAGAAAGGCATTTAAGATTTATATGGCTGGCAGAGTTTCTCACCAGGAGAAGTTGCCTATCTTTGTTTTCTCTTGGTTTGGAGGAGATTTTTTTTTTCCTTTTCTTTTTGCGTTGCACACATTCATGGCTGTTTCACTTTTCCCATACCTTTGAGAACTGGAACATCAAATAGTAGAAGGTGCGTCCACCAGAGAGTGCAATAAATACTCAAAATAGAAAGTAATATTGTAATAAACCAGTTGATACTCTCACAGTGGTAATTTGGGGCCCACAAATTAGACAGACTGTATAGTGAAGAGCCTGTCTTCATTTTTTTGAAGGAGGAGATTACACAGCTTTAGAATTTAATGAAGATGACATGATTAATTTTGTATGAAAATTTGGTTAGGAACTGCTGCTTGGTTCATTGCAGATATTTACACTATAATATTACGGTGCGTGCACACGCACATGCTGCATTATTGAGAATACAAATACAAGAAATTAATAACTATTAAATGGAAAAATTTAAATTATCTGTGCAAATACAATTCGGTCTCAATAACTAGAACAGAGAACTGTAGAAGAAAGAGGAAAATTCAGAGTTGAATCTCTATAGACTTCTTACTTTTCTTGCTGTGCCTTCTGCCAACTTGATCCGTTTCACGGCCCTGAGAAAGACATGAGAAGATTGAAGAGCCTGCTGAGAACCTTTTATGTTTACATTTTTCTGGAAATTTGTCTTCATTTACAGCATGCAATGAAAGGTGCTCAGTTAATGAGCACTCATTCAAAATTGGGTTTTACAGCCAGTTTTCACTGAGCAGTTCCATGCTTTGTTTTAATTCACTCAATTTATGTCACTTTCTGAGAATATAAATATTGATTTCCTCATGATTTTTCTCTGTGGCACTTTTAGTTATATTATGTGAAAGCTACAAAAAATAAACATTATCATATTTTGTGAAATGGCAGGTTAGTATTCTTTCCCTATTTTGCAAATATATTAAGATTTAAAAAACATCCCTGATTTTTGAATGTCCACTTTTAAATATTTCCCAATGGCTTTCTATCTCAGATATTTTGCTTTGCAGAAAGACTCAAATCGTGTCTGTCAGCAAAAAGAAACTGTGTGGCACTCTCATAATTATGACCCTTTTTTGCTATGACGATATTCAGTGGCATTAGGCATATCCTTCTCCATTTTTCTTTCCTGCATTTCTGAGATTATTCAGTCACCATCTACCACCACTGGCAACACATAAAGAAAATTCTTATTGACACATCTAGTCCCTTCCATACTTAAATAATCCCCTTGTTTTCTGTGGTGCACAGGAGGAATCATACGCTGGGTTTAGGGAAACACAAGGCTGAGTCGATCTGAGCTGCAGCCTTTTTTTGCAAAGGTCTATTCTTCTCCATGGCCGAAGCACACTGCGAGTGAGGTTGGGCCTTTGTTTTGAATTTTACATGGGTTTCGTTTTCTTGTAAAAATTATGTCCAGAATTTCCTACAATGTGTGTGTGTCCTGGAGAAATTCCCATAACAGAATTATTCACAAAAATTAATTTCTTCATGGGGAATAGAACTTCCACTATGTGAGACATCAAACCAGCTTTTACTTCTTTCTATAACTTTGATTTACAGGTTTTGTGCTAGATTTTTAAGACATGGATCTATAATATTAATTCATAAAAATTAACATTGAGGCACAAAAAAAAAAAAGAAATCTGCTCAGTAATTAGCTGGAGCTGATAGGAACTGAAGGTACTGCACTTAAATCAGACTATCAGGCCTTGGAAACCTAATTCTGTGCTCTTTAAATCATTTGGAGAAATATAAGCTCTCAAAAGAAAATTTATATCACAATTCTAAATCTTAAATATTTCAATAAATAAAAGAGTTGAAATATGTAAACATGCAACTGCCCCCGTAGGCATAAACTCTTCTGTTCATTGTTTTTCCCTTTGCAATTTGACATATGGTGTTGAATCAAAAGGCAATTGATCATTATTAGATAATCACACACCTGGGAGGCTTCAAGGCACAGGATGTAACCAGATAGTCAGAACCACAGGGGTATGATAATTTTTCAGTTATATGTAATCATGTAATTTCTTTAAATTTTACTACTGAGATAAATAACTTCCAGTGTGACTAGACCTGCCAGTTAATGTCACAATATTTCACCTACAAGACTTGCAGAGACGAATGCACTTCTACAAAAACCCTAGAAGCCATTATAATTAGAAGGCTGATTCAATTGAACATTCATAATCTGCATCTGACAGTCTCCCTGCAGTCAGAGCATTTGCACTGCCTCTTCCTAGCAGCAACAGCAGAATCAGAGCAGTGGTTATGAAGTGGCCAAGATGTACATGTTTACCTTATTGATAAACATGTGAGAGGAAATTGGGGGGGCTTAATTTTCAGCCAGTGGCCAAATTTTACGCTGTTTTTCCAGGAATATTAAGGGAAAATTTGAAGTTACTGAATCTAAATTTAGAATATGAAATTCAGTCATAAAATAGACCTTTAGTAGAAAAGAAGGAAAAATTTTATCATGCTGTTATAATTTTAAGAAATATGTATGTTTTAGGCTCTGTACAGCAAAATGTCCTTTGCCTTTAGTTAATAAAAGCTTCTATTACTATTAGTGAAACATTATAGGGACAAGTATAAAGAACACAAAGGTCAAGGTGCTACACAGAGCTGCATGGAGAACAGCAGAGGTTACAGAAAGATTCTGGGAGCTACCAGGCTGTCAGCCTCAACTCTCTGCCTGACAAGATCGTGGAACAGACCTTTCTAGAAACTGTGCTAAGGCACATGGGGGACAGGAAGCCAACACAGCTTCACCAAGGGCAAGTCCTGCCTGGCCAAATTGTGGCCTTCTATGGTGGAGTGGACAGATGAAGGGCTACAGATGTAATTTATGTGGACTTCTGTGAAGACTTTGATACAATCCCCCACAACATCATTCTCTAAATTGGAGAGAGATGGATTTGATGGGTCTTCAGTGGATAAGGAATTAATTGAATGGTTACATAGTGGCCAGTGGCTCAAAGTCTTGGTGGACGTCAGTGACAACTGTTATCCCTCAGGGGTCTATATTTGGGGCCATTACTATTTAATATCTTAATTAATAATACAGATGAAGGGATAGAGTTCACTCTTAGCCAATTAGCAGATGACGTCAAGGTGAGTGGGGCTGTTCACACAGCTGAAGGACAGGATCTGATCCAGAGGGACTTGGACAAGCTCAAGAAGTGAGCTCATGGGAATCTCATGAGTTTGAACAAGACCTAGTGCAAGTTGCTGCACCTGAAGCAGGGCAATCCCTAGTGTCAGTATAGGCTGGGAGATGAACAGATCCAGAGCAGCCCTGCCAAGAAGGACTTGAGGGTGAAGGGAGATGAGAGGTTGGACATGAGCTGACAGTGTGCACTCACAGCCCAGAAAGCCAGTTGTTTCCTGGGCTCCGGCCAAAGCAGCGTGGCCAGCAGGGCCAGGGAGGGGATTCTGCCTCTCTACTCTGCTCTGGTGAGATCCCACTTGCAATGCTGCATCCAGCTCTGGGGACCCCAGCACAGGAAAGGGCATTGAAATATTAGAGTGAGTCCAGAGGAGGGCCACTAAGATGATTAGAGAGATGGAGCACCTCTCCTATGATGAAAAGCTGAGAGAATAGGGATTATTCAGCTTAGAATAGAGAAGGCTTTGGGGTGACCTAATTGCAGCCTTCCAATATCTGAAGGGACAAGCCTATGTACAAGATCATGTAATAGGACAAGGTGGAATGGTTTCAAACTGAGATTAGTTTTAAATGAGAAGCTATGAAGAAATTTTTTACTGTGGGGGTGGTGAGGCACTGGAACAGGTTGCCCGGAGCTGTTGTGGATACCCCATCCCTGTCAGTGTTCAAGGCCAGCTTGGATGAGGCTCTGAGAAACCTGGTCTAGTGGAAGGTTTCCTTGCCCATGGCAGGTGGGTTGGGATCAGATGATATTTAAGGTTCCTTCCAACCCAAACCATTCTATGATTAATATTAGTGAATTCAAGAAAAAAAGGTGAAGACAAAAAATTGTTATCTGTACAAAACACAAAAAGAGCAACTGCCTGGCTCCTCCTTGTTCTTTCAACTGGCATAAACCACTCTTCCTTCTTAACACTTGAAAACACAGTTTTCATTTTGAATATACTATTTCCATGTTGAAGAAGTATTTCTTCTGGTGACTGGATGAAAAAAATACAGGCTAAAACTACTGGTAGAAAAACACAAATGAAGTTTAAAGACATTCTACAAATTCACAGAAACACCAAAATGGAAGGGATGGTGTGAACTTCCTTCTGGCACATGGGCTGACATGAAGATTTGCTGCAAGTCAATGTATTGAAACTTTTTCTGGAAGGCAAGTTTCAACAGTTCACCTACAGAAATCACCTGTACAGCTGCCTGGTTTGGGGTGGCTGGTGCAGGACTGTGTTTCCTGGGGCTTGTTTCAAATGTCCTGGAGGTAGAGGTCCTGCCCCAGCAGTCTCAGGCCAGAGCCCCCATTACGTGTAGCCCCAGGGAGCTGCCAGCACCCTGTAAACCATGGACTTGAACACGAGCTGTAAGAAAATGTGTTCCCTGATGTTTGGCGCAAACCAAGAGCAGACCCCCGGGTATTTTTCCCCAGGACAGTCATGTCAATGTAGCAAGGCAGTAACTCACAGACATTTAGCATTTGAAAAAGTTAACTCATTTTTCTTCTGGTCAATGACCATGCAATATTCAAGCACTCCCTTTAGAAAATTCAGTGTGGTTGGCCATTTGTGGGATACAAATTACAGCACAGCAGATATATCCACATAATCTGTCTTTACAGCAGAAAAATTGGGATGACTTCACTTTTGATCCCCTTAGGAAGACAAAACTGGTATATCATAATAGGTCACTGTGTGAATCGACACAACCAAGGCAACCACCAAACCACAGCTGAGATGCAGAGTAGATTTATTTCGTTACTTCACTAACAACACTGGGCCACAGACGCACATGGGGACACAGACTCCCTCAGGCTTAGCTCATCCTAGTGACAGTGGGGGGTGAAAAGGCACCCACTGCCTGTCCAATACACCAAAGGGCTTTAGGCACATACAGTTTATGGAAAGGCTGTGCTTTTAAGATCTCTCTCTCTCCCAGCAGGAGGCTCAAGCACGTCTGTGAGAGTGTGTTATCTCTACACAGGAATTCTGCTTCTCAAAACAGGCAGAAGATGAACAATTCTAGGCATAAGAAAAGGAGTTTTCCCACACCAGCATTCTTAGCATTCCCAGCTGAAAGGTTGCTTTCAGTAAAAATTCCCTCCTCAACAAATCTGGTTTTAACTGTTCCCTCCCAATAGTCACTGATGCCCTGCTGTCGCAAACCAGAATGACTTACAGTCCTTTTGTGCAAGCTAATTGTTCTGCATATGTCTGGGAAATTACTACCTCAAAATGACACAAATATGAGTAATATTTTTAACACCTCTGCAATTATCTCCATCCAAATCCAGCCACAATCCTTTATCTTCCTTTATTAAAAATGAGGCTGATCAAAAGTGCTGTCTTACCCATGCTCTCAATCATTTTCTTTTGTTTTAGCAGTCATCACCAGCTGCTTGGTGGGTTTTGAGTGAGTGCAGCAGGGGTTTGCTGGTGTCCTGGATGTAGGAGAGCAAGGACATGGGAACAGGGGCAGCATGAGGTGTATACTCAGGCTTGCTTATTAGAAGAGTCCTTCAGCTGGTCTCAACAATCCTCAGTTATAAGCCACTACTAGCAGTGCCTTTGCTGAAACACAGGAAACAGGAAAATAATCAGCTCCCCAAGGCTCTGGAGTGTAAAGATAGACAATCTTAAAGCTTTTAAAATACATTTTCTTCCTTGTTGTCTCTGACTTCATTGCAATCCAAAATGAGAAACAGTGCTTTGCCGATAATAATCTGAAATCTCTGCTTGTAACCCATGCAAAATTACTGACGTGGGTAAGGGAGATGACTAGTTTAGCAGAAATGCAGGAAATTAGGCTGTATTTATGTCATGTCTTTAATGGGGCTGAATATTTCCGTTTCCTTGATTTTTGTCCTTCATTCTGCCCAGTTGTTATTACAGCATTTCAAAAAGCCCTCAACTCATGTGTTTTTTTCTCAAATGATGTATGGGATTTGATTAGAATCCACACCAAAACTGCTGCAAGAATATAGCATCTATTCAATATGCTTGAAAACCAAGTGAGAGAAATAGCAAGAAACCTATTTTCAAAAGAAAGGTTGGATTTTTGCTTTTTGGAGGTTCTTTGTCAAAATTGAGCTTAGAGAGGTTCTGGGAGCATGCATGCACAGAAAAGCAAATTCTTATTATTTGTTCTGCTCTGTTAGCAAGAAAAATTAGTTCATCTGCTGATCTATGAAGATAGTTAATGAAGGGTTTCAGAATTAAGATATAAAGCTTAGTCTTTCAGCTCTGGTTCAGGAAATCTACTTAGTGAAGTCAAAAGCATTTTTGACATCATGAAGTGGGATAATAAAGCAAATCATTGGAGTCTATTTCCTAGGCCTTATCTGAGTACTAATCTTGAGAGAGAGTGCTCTCCATGGGGAAAGACCTACAAGTCAGAAGAAACCCAGATAGAACTCTAGGGAGATGGAAAATGAAAAAAGCCCATAATGATGCGTGAGGTTAGGTCAGAGAAGAGCCCTCAGAATGGACTACCCCAAACAGAAACAGGCAAAGCTCCAATATGTGAAACAGAGCACATTAATTAATTTAATGAATGAATAGAGCGTGGATTCAAGGGCTACTTCACCGAAAATTGCATCTTTGTGAAAAAATAACTCAAACTAGTGGTGTCTTGTCTTCTTATATTCAACTCTTTTGAAGGCTAACTTAATACCACGTGTCCTGAAAAAAACCCAAAACCTGAAATTGCAACGACTTCATGTCTATATTATTTATTTTGTAGAAAAATATATTCTGTGGCATCATAACACCTGGAACTAGGAACAGGGAATTGAGTTGTTAATAGGAAAGTCAGTATTATTAATTTAATCTCTTCATTTTTTTATACTGCTCTTAAAGACTTTACCAAGGAAAGACTGTACTTTTTCTGTGTTCTAGTGTGTAAAATTTTCTGCCAGCAGACAGAAAATTGTTGTCCTGCTTGGTTCCTTCTCTAACTGAAAAGAGAACTGGATTGCTTGCCTCTTCTAAGTGTACATAAAGGCTTTATTGAATTTTTATGCAACATGTTTTACTTTGTGTGTGTAAAATTGTATGAAATGTGTCTCTTCTAATGCTAACAGAAATAAGAAAGAAGTGACATTGCTTTTCAATAATTAATCCATCATCCAGATTTTATATCCATATAAAGAGAAAGAACAGGCACACTTGGGAAAATGTGCATTTCTGTCTCTGAGCTAGCTTGTGGTAATAGCAAGGACATGTGAGGAGGTATTTAGAGCAAATTCTGCCTCAGGGAGGAGCAGATTCCTGCAGAGTGCTTGAAAGGGAGTCAATATCATTTAAAAAGCAGAATTATGTTCAGGAAGAAGACTATGTAGGGTTCAAATCAATATACATAAGAATTTGAAACATAGAATTCTTTTCTCAGTGTGTTGAAAACATTGTTAAAGCCTGTAACATTACAGGTGTCTTTTGTATGCAAAGAGCAACCATTGCCAGCAGTTTTACATTACCTTAGATCACCATACATACTTACTTTACATTCCCTCCTTGCTGTTTTTATTTTGGTCATTGTCTTTCCTAATCCCCATCAATCTGAACACGACTCAGACCTTTGGTCTGTGCCTGAAGCTTGGGTTGCCATATCCCCACAATTAATGTCCTGGGCTCTTTGGTCTTCATGACTCAGTAGTCTGGGCTGCTTTAAGAACATACATGTAATTGTACCTGAAACTGCAGATGGAGGATTTCAGGACCCAGGGATTCTCTGACAATCTTGTATTTCTGCACTGAGCAGGACTCTCAGCAGTAAAATGATTAGAACTTTCTGGGGAAAACACCAAAACCAACTATGGTTTAACCAAAATATTAGGGTTTTTTTTAAAAATTACCTTAAATCCATTCATTTTCTTACTTCTATGGAAACTTTTCACAATATCTTTATTTTAAGGTTTAGTAACTATAGATTTACAACGAGAAAATGTCTTTTGAGAAATGAAAGTTGCCACAGAATTATTCTCAGAAAAATTCTAATGAAGAAAACTCTAAAAAAGATTGAAATTTAAAGTTCAGGCCGTGTTTTCATCACAAGTTTCATCTGGGAAGAGGAAAGATTAAATAATTTGAAACGAAACCTTTCCCTGCCAAACCTTACTGCATGCTCTGGAAATGGTGTCCATGCTGCCACCTGGAGCCCACTCGTAGGTTTGGAACCAGAAAAGAAGGTTTGGAAGCAAACCCAGCAGCTGCTGCCTGGACTCAATACAGGTAGTCCCGAGACAGCCAGCAAAAACAGTCATAGAATTAATGCAGGTTTTTATCTCAACTTTGTGGTGTCCCATGCAATCCACAGCAAATTCAGTGCAAACACAGAGCTAAGGACTGAGAATTTATTTTTCTGTGTTAGTGGATTCAGGAGAAACTATTCTCACTACATATCTGAGTTTGTTTTATGTCTCAAAGAGGGAGTGAATGAAATTTGTGGATTTCAAGCGAACTCAGGATGGTGCTTTCAGGTTGCCAGCAGCAGAAGAAATGAATTTATAGGGATTACAGATCTCAGCCTGGATGTTACCCTGCTGTCAGTGGCTCAGTTTCATTTGGCTTGAGTCACCTTGTGTCACAGTGACATCATAAAGCAGCCAGATACCACTTTACTACTAGGAGGGAAAGACATGTCTTCTTAAACCTCCAGGAAGGTAAATCTTCCAAAGACATGGACTTATCACAGTCAGTGCATGAGAGTCTTATAAGAAAAAAAATTAGGAACTGCTCTGTTACAGTATGGTAATACAATAAAACATAAAATATCTGCCCCTAAAAATAAGTAGCAAAGGCAGAGATTATGTATATATGAATAAAAAGTCCAAGTTTATCTAAAATAAGGTTCATCTGGGTCAATTTCTACTACAAGTCATAGCAAAGGAGCGATAAATGGAGGAAATGGATTTATCTGCATAGATTTATAATTATGCTGAAATAAGAATTTTCCCACTGTCTCCTGCTTGTGCAGCTTCTAACCATTGCAAACATGGTCAAAATATTCCAGGTTCATCCTGCAGTGATACAAATATAAAATGGACCTCTTGATATTTGAAATCCCAGGCAGAAACCACATATGACCTGACACGGATTTTCAACCCTGTCTTTAATTTTTATGGTTTGCTAAGCACCAAATACGTGTACTGTCAAAGACAAATGCCTTTACAAATGAATACAGATTCACAGTGAAACCTCAAAAATATAACGATATCTTTTATTAAAGGCTGGTTTAATGATTATTTTTCAAAAATTATTGTGGTCTGCTTCATGAACAGGGTGTCAATGTGCTGAGTGACTTAGGGCAGAGACTAGCATTCATATACTATTCATATACTAACTTGTCAGTATGAATAAAAAGAGGTTTTTTCCTTATTAATAAAATAGAAAATAGTGATTCTTTGATTCTAATTAAAATCATGTACACAATACATGGTGGTTTTAATGTAGAAAGACGTTGAAAAAATGTATCATTTCTTTAAAACTCACATTGCTGTTTAAAGTGTCAATGTTTTAGTGGAACTTGTCAGTATATATTTACTTTTTCAAATATTTGTAAAATTAACATCTTTGTTCTGCTCTGCTCTTCTCATGAATTTTTTGAGGAGGTTTCACATAAATGCATGTGTCATTCAAGTCAGCTTCTGAATAACTGAAAAATTTACGGAAGTGGTCCATTGCTTTTCCAAATGTTCTTTCAATCCTTTTCCAATGGATGCCTTTCAAGTTGCCCAGAGACAATCAATCTAGCTAAGAATATCACATGTAGCTAACAAAGAGAACTTTCTTTTAAATATATATACTGACAATGCATCTTAAAAAGTAATTGACAAAGACTCCTGATTTGACTTTTAGTTTTCCAAAATTTAACACACAGATGCAAAGCCCAATAGAATGAAAAAGAAATTAAGACTTTAGGTGTAACTGAAAGGAAATTTAACCAAGCTTTTTGCAGCAAATGCAGAAAATAAGCTCTGAAGGGAAAGAACATTTGGGTAACTGAGTGGCTTTCCCTCAAAGAGCGGAGCAACTGGCAATGCAGATGTGTGTTTAGTCTATTGCTAATGTACCAGATTATAGAGGGAAGGAGGTGCTCTGATGATAATTACACCTCTAGAAAATGGTGTGATTCTATTATCATGTGAATTGCTTTCATACTTTATTGCTAAACTTAATAAAAATAAGTTGTAAACATTGGCTGTAGTCTTTTGGCTATTACTTTACATGAAGGCTCAAGTATTCCTCATTACTTAGGCCTCCTTAAAAAAAGTAAGCAAAAAAAACCCCAAGGATCAGGAATTGTTGAGATTGATTTCATTGCAATAAAGAAGAAAGTGGAGCCAGATTTACCCAGAAAGTTTTAATATTGCCTTGATACATAGCAGAAAATAGTGAGCAAGTTCTTGGGACAAGACGGAATATTTAAAAGGCATACAAGAAAGAGGAGCAGGAAATAATTAGAATGCATTGGCCAGGTCTAAAATAATTGACGTGCAAGGGCAAAGTGTAAATGTCAGAATTTGCTAATAGATGCTTAACTCTCTTCCACACCTGGATTTGTAATTTTCAGACTTAGCCTAAATAATAGATCTTTGTTTCTGGAGGTCTTGACTTTATTTTTCCTTTTCAGAGCACATGACAAATTTGATACTTGAAAATGTGAGAACATCAGAACATACCTTGTTTTCATTAGGAAAGCCCACTGTTTCTTTCAATTTATTTAACAGTGTTTCAAAGACTGTTATCCTCATACTGGCACAACTCAGCTCCAGAAATTTGGTCATTAAAAGCAGGCACTAATCATTTGGGCAATCTCACAAAAGCAGAACTTATATAAATTGATGATAGAGCAGTCTCTTTTTTTTTTTTTTTTCCAGAATGCGAGGGATTTTTGTAATCTATAATAATGTTTCTTTATATAATTGGATGAAATATTCTAACTGAATAATTTCTCTTTTCTCAACTCTAAAGTTGATTTTGATTGCCCTTTTGATGCAGGTAGGCAACAAAGGTGGAATGATGACAGTAACAAGCTATGCAAAAAAAAAAAAAGGATTTACAGTATATATTTAGAAATGTAAGACTGTCTCATTAATCACAGAATGACTGGGGTTAGAAGGAACCTTTAGAGGGTATCTCCTTAACAGCACTGCTCAAGTTTGGCCACCAACTGCTCAGGACCATCTCCAGATGGAGGCTGAGACTCCACAATCTCTGGGCAACCTGTGCCAATGCTCTGTCACCGTTACAGTAAGAAATGTTTCTCAGTGTTCAGAAGAAAACTTTTGTGGTTTAATTTGTGCCAGCTGCCTCTTGTCTTGTCACAGGACACCACTGAAAAGAGTGGCTCCATCTTTTGCACCCTCCCTTCAGGTGTTTGCACATACTGATAAGATGCCCCTGAGCCTTCTGTCCAGGCTGAACACTCCATCACAACTCTCTCAGGTTTTGCCAAAGGAAGAGATGCTCCAGTCCCTTAACCATTTTTATGGCCCTTTGCTGGAATCTCTCCAGCTGCTCTCTTGTACTGGGGAGCCCAGAAGTGGACACATTGATGCTATTGAAACATGAACTAGACTTATTACCAAAGAAGGTTTTCCAAAAGGAAAATTATTTCCTTTTTTAGTGGATAAAAAATTTCTGTTTTTACAGAAAGCTTTAAACAATAAATGTTCTGGTATGGTATGCAGAAATTCCTAGTAGGTCCTTTACATTCCTAGGGCAACCAAGCTTCCTCACAAAACTAGAATGACCAGGATTTGGTATTATCTATATTTCTGTATACAACTGTTATAGATTTCTATACCTGCAACTAGGACAGACTTTGTCTGCAAGCACAGAATGACAAAATTCTCTTAGAAGGCACTAAATGGTGTTATGCATTGCTGTCTGCTTTTAGAAACAATATCTTCACACATGATTGTTTCACCTGGAAAAACCTGGGAGGTAACCGACTAAATAAAAGATTAGGAATTCACCAGACGAGGCCCTTGGGATGAATAGGGGTCCAAAGGGTGCATTGTTTTCCATTGTGAGCAGTGCATGTTTGTTGCTGTTACTCCCCAGGGATGGTGAGATCATGTCATGAAGCAGGTCAGAGGTGCATGGTCAGACCATAGCTCCAACCCATTTAATGGAAAGCTTCTCTTATATTGTGGTCTGCAAGTAGGAAATTACATTACTGGTCCAGATTAACCACCCACCAAGACTGACAAATAAAAGTGGCAAATCACCCATTTCTAAATATCATTCTTAGAGTAAAGAAAGTAACTTCCTGATTCTCAAAACAACTCTGCAGGCACAAGGATAGAGGACACAACTGTCCTTCTCTGTGTTGCCTTGGATGTGTGTGAAAGAGTTAATTCCCACGGAACGTGAGAAAGCTGAAGGATTTCTCAGGAAAACATTCTCTGCCAGCTTTTTTAGCAAACATACATGTTCTTACAAGAGTACAATAAGACACTTCTGTATTTTTTTTTTATATCAGTAGCTGTCTTAGCTACAGGGTAGAGCATGTCTGTTTACTGGGACTTTTGGTCTTCTCAAAGAGCAGTCTGTTTACAGACCAGACAAAAAGGCAGAGACCTATAAGTTAAAAGGTAGTCTGTGGGCTCTGTGTGGAGTCTGAAGGTTCTCTGAAAAACAGAGAAATGTCACTTTGGACAGACCTTAGCCCATGGCACTGCACTCTATAGAAGAGCCTATCAACTCAAATAAAGAGTGAAATGCACGCATATACCACAAGGGAAAAAAAAGAGGAGCAGATCTGATTCCATAGATATTTGGTAACAGTAACCCAAGGCAGAGGATGTTGTCAAGGTTGACCAGCCCTCATGAACCATATTCCCTTAAATCCTTGCATGGCCAAGAGCACCAAACTACAAATCAGAAATCAGAGAGCCAAGAGGACAAGAAACTCTGGAAATGGCCAGGGAGAATAACTGGTTTGTTGCTGAATGCAGAAAGGCATTGGAAAATGCCTGTGCTTCTGAGCTGAACAACTTTCCTCCCATGAAGACGAAGCTGGGTGGCTCAAAATCCAGCCCAACCACACAGCCTTCCCCTTGCTACAGGCACCATAGAGGAACAGCCATCAAGAAATGTATATGACCTTCTTTCAGAGCAGGAGAATGACAGAAAACAGTAATTCCCTCTCAAGGTTATTTAAATGACAGCCTTTGAAAATAATGAGGAATGGAAATTGTTGCTTTTAAAAATAAACTCAAATGCTGGATGTATTTAGACAAGTTTGGTGTGTGTTTGTAGCTGACTCTAAATTTTACATCAGAATATTTACATTTGACATCTTATCTGTCACTTTCAGTTAACCACCATGTATCTGAAAATTTAACAAATACTAGCACATGTAAATAGCTCAAAAACACTGTATAATTTGTTCCAAAAAAAAAAAGCCCTTAGGCATGACTTGTGTCAAAGGATTCCCCATGCCTACAGAGTCTGATGCCAAATTTTTCCTGCTGTTATAATTTATCCAAGAGAAACTTCACTTGGAAGCTGGATTTCTATGAAATGATCTTACCTTCAGGGACAACAAAATATAATGACTTCTGCTTGAGACTCAGAGAGGATGACCAGCAAGAATCCCTCTTTCACCTTTGTCCTGACCATACAGAAGACAAATCTTAGCACATTTCAAAAAGAACATTACTACAGATTTATTGTCCAGCGATGGCTGCTCAGTGAAATTATAGTGGAAAATTAATCAAAAAAGGAAACTTAGAATAAAACAGCAAAAAATAATTATCAATTCATACATAATTTTGGAAATATTCCTGAAAATTGAGGATCCTATAAGTACTCAGCAAACTTTAAAGAACAACTCAGATTTGTGTCAGTGTGTTAGTTCTGAACAGCCTTGCATCCGAAGAAAGGTTTTCTCCCTATCCAAACCTAGATGACCCCATCACTGCAGGTAGCGTGAATTTTTCCGAGACGAGCAATCAACATCATTTTCCCGGTGGTTCACCTGCTGGGGGGATTTCAGAACCTCTCCGCATGGGATGCACATCTTGAAGCAATCAGAAGGTGGCACCTTGTTATCGCTGCTGCGGCAGCGCTGGGGTTGTGTCCCGGGATCCCGCCCAGGGAGCGCAGCAGCCCGGCGCCCGCCGCCCTAGGGATGGCTCTGCTCCTGACAGTAACAAGGGGGAAAAAGAGTGCTCTGAAAGAGGAAGGAAAGGATTCTGCCGAAGTCACGGACCTGCTAACAGCAGGCAGACACATTTATTGGAGGCATATAAAACTCCTGACGTGTTTACGTATAATTTGAAGGCACAGAAACACACCTGGTATTGATAAGAATAAAACTAAAAATAAGAATAAAAATTAATCCTCTTAATGCAAGCTACAGAGTACAACCAGCAGTCCTCAAGGTTTTGGCTTTGGTTTTCTGGGTTTGCTTTGGGTTTTTGCTTGGTTTTTTATTGCTTTGGTTTGGATCTTTTGCTTTTTTTTAGGGAAAAAAATCCTGAAACAAACAACAACAACAAAAAAAAGAGAATAGTTTCTGATTTTTTGATGACACCCAGAGCTTTTTCCATAACCACCTAGACAATGCAAACATTCCATAGAGCAACAAGGCTTGCCCTCCCTCTAGCTTTAGAAGAAGCAGCTACTCTATACCTTGCATTAATTGAACACAGCAGATTTAGTTAAAAAAAAATTGTAAATGTTTGGAAACGTGTGTTGTGTTAATGTTGATTTGCACTTACTGTTCTTGTAAGGCTGAAAAGGAAAGATGGGGGATTGAACTTTTTTAGAGCCTCTGAGGCATGAAGCAGTTTGAAAACTGTGATGTTAGACAGAGGTTCATTTTATTCTGTGCTGTAAAATTTCAGAGAGTGAACAGCCTCACCTCAGCACAAGACATATTGCAGAGGTGGTTAAACATGCCTTACAAGGCTCAAACTGGAGCACGCAAAATGGGAGAAAATCTTTATATGTACCACTTTTACCCCAATAAATGATCCTTGTCCCTGCCTGAACTGGACCTGCAAACGCAGAGGCACAAGACACATTAAAATTTAGACATCATGTGTACTGAGCACCAACTACTGCTTACACTCTGAGTATACATGTACATAATAAATTCAGAGCCAAGATACTATAAATTATTCTATTTCTATTCAGAAAAAAAAAAAAAGGAATAGAAATAAATTCAATACAGAAGTTTGAATTTGTCAAAATGCTGGGTTTCTAACATTTTTCTTTTCAATTTTGCTCTCTAGCAGCAATTCATTTATGTGGGCCACTAGCACAAACCTACTCCCTCTCTCACGACCTTTGTGGTGGAAATACTGACATCCAACAACACCTAGAGGAAAGATTCTAATTCTGCCTGAATTTGTTGGTAAACCTTGGTAGAAGAAGCTAGGATAAAGAACATAAAAGCGGCCATAAAGGCACCGTATTGAGATTCATTTAGAAATTGTTCACACGAGTAAACCCACAAGAGACTTGATCACTGTTAGCTCACCTGATGGCTCTGGTGAGAACATTCCCATTCTGCCAGAGAGCAAGTGATCCCTATCCACCTCTTCCTTCCTGCTTTGCCTTGTTATGGCTCTCTTGGTCTCTCATTTTTCTGATTCAACTCTCAGTTCG
Organism: Lanius collurio; assembly: GCA_020086605.1. NCBI lineage: Eukaryota > Metazoa > Chordata > Aves > Passeriformes > Laniidae > Lanius > Lanius collurio. The sequence continues at coordinate 20,253,634 of JACBWW010000005.1, read as the reverse complement.
TGCAAAAGCTCTTCTATACCTTTGTTCCTCAAAGTTTTGTCACTTCTGGGTCTGTACCTCCTGTCCTTCTCTGCAGCCAGATTTTCTAGAGTGCCCTGTCCTCCAAAGAGCTCTGTGTGCTGAAATGAGAAATTCTGTGGTTTTTCTGAGGCCCAAGTTTAGCTGGCAGCTGAGCTGGTCATGCCGTGGTCCTGTACCAAACACAATACTTCTCAACACCCCGTATCTTTGGATTTTTTTCTCCAATAAGAGAGGGGCATAAAGGACCATTGGACATTTAAGCAGACTCTGATTTTACTTTGAATAAATTTTAATTAACATAACCACACGGATGCCCTGAAGAACAACTGATATGAACCAGTTGATGCAGAAGACCACTTGGTGGTGACTGTTGAAAACCTAATGTCACCAATTCTGTATGATCATTGAAGGCTACTTTTAATTATTGGGATTTTTAAAATAAGAATGTCAAAGAATCACTTTTGCAGCAAAACCACTCCAAATGATCTGTTACTGAGCAAGACAAATAACCAAATGACTATATCTAAACTGTATTTGAGTGAAAAGCAGAGACAGAAAATGCCCATTTTTCACTTCAACCTTCTTGTTTTAATTTTAGTGCTTTAAAAACAACTAATGTTGCTAAAGTTTCATACAAAGTCAACATCTGTGTTTTATTAGCTTGACCTAAATAACCTTAAACATGCCCTTAAACTGAGGGGTAGGTAGCTTATGGTAATAATTACCATAATGACTCAATTTGGCACTTTTTAATGAAGCTGTCACAATGCACATGCTACTTCTATAGCAGCAGAATTACAGCAAATCTTGCTGAGTTATTATTTCATTAACTTTTTGGAGTTTTGGCAATGATCTGAATGAAAAGGCACAAACATTATGCTGTTAATCTTTGCTTACAAATATAGGATGTTTGCTGCTAAATTATAACAATATTTAAAAATTAACTAAAACCAGTTCCAGCCTTAGCCCAAGAGGGACTAAATTTGAAGAGGGCTCCCAGAACAATTGCTATGATTCTGATTGCACAGCACTGCAGCTGGACAGCCAAAGGTCAGGTAGCTGATCCACACTTATCATGTAATCCTCCTTATGTAGCCACGGAGGAAGAGAAACACATCCAAGGGCAATTCTTCCTCCTGTCTTCAGGCAGCATGAATCAGCCAGGAACAGCATTGCTCTCTCTCTCTCTCTCTTTATTTACTCATGTTGGAAGTTTACACTTTGGGTTAATAAAGCTGAGAGGATTCACAGCCACCTATCAACATGCTGTCATAGTCCCTACTGTCAGCTAGAGCAGACTGACTCATGCCCTTTGACACAGTGGAGGACCTGGTGTCACCTCTCCACAGCCTATTATTGTTGCACGCACTTCATTAAAAAATGCCAGGTTCCTATTTAGATTTGTATTCCTTACTCAATGTGTTTCATCTTACAGTAACAATGTGGAAGTAAATATTATACTGGTATGAAATTTACTCTAGTGATGTAGTCTTGAGTCTTGCTCAATCTTCAACCTTAGTCTCATATCTGATTTATAAACATTAAACTGAAGAAAGTGATCGTCCTAGTTTTTTCTGATTAACATAAAATAGGATAAATTGCTCTTTTTTGACAGTGAAATAAATGTAATGCAAGCCACATACAGTAAAAAATTACTTTAATCCGTATTTTCCTGCTGATTTGGTAGTACTGCCCCAGACTATGCATTCCAGAGGCTTGAAAAGCAGCAATCAGTTTTGTTAGAGGTTAGTCAGGTGAATAGCACTGACATCAAAACTAGTGGCACCACCAAAAGGCCAAGACTTCTGGTTTGCTCAGTTTTGGCTAGTCCAGCAGCAGAGGACCCGAGGGGGTCACCCCATCTGAAGAATTTCCTCCTGTTATCCAGAGCTACTATGGGGCTGCATTACTTTCTTCTTCATACATGAGGAGAGTCTGGGGGGATGCTCTGCTGCAGACAGTCCCACCTTCAGAGAGGCTGCGAGCTGCCCTGAGCAGGGCCCCAGTTTATCCCTGGGACCTCATTCCCCACTAGTTCTTCTTACTTGAATGCAATCTCCAAGCCTGTTAGGACTCTGAGACAGTAAGTTAGTTTTATACTAGGAAGCCAAACATGCAAGTAGAACAGAAGGAATGAGTATGGGCTCATCTCATCTTTATATTCTTCCAACATCTGTAGGACATGGAAAAATACTGTGTACAATATCCATCCTAGCTCCCTTTATTAGAGCAGGGTTTACCCCAGGATTTCAGATCTCTTAACCCTGTCATTGACCAGTGCTGTCATTTGTTGCAGGGAATTAATTTATGTACTTTTTTCCAGTAATGTAATTGTAGTTTTATATAGTATTATCCTCTAAATGAAAGAAAAGGAATAAAAAGACCTTTGCATATTATGTTATGCCTGGTTAAAAGCATTTGAATGGACATCTGAAGACACTAATTACCTTATTAATTATTTTATTTAAGTCAGATTTCTGCAAGACTTTATTTCTGATGAACACTGACTCTCCTCTCATTCATGTCCACTGAAATTTTATAAGGAATAATTTTTTTTAGATTATACCTGATAGTGTGGAGTGAAGGAATTTAAATTAGTGGATATTCAAAATGCATTACTTAAGCTTGGCCATTATTTTGGTTGGAAATACATCAACATTAGGTTTAAAAACTGAATTACTTCACCTGACTGAAATAAGTCATCAGAACAAAAAAATCTGAGAATGATTGATTATCTAAGCATTTCACTGGCTAGCTTTAAGCCCATATTAATCACTTGATGTGGGTACTACTGTATCATGTTCTGAAGCATATTACTAGATCAGGGTCTTATGGTAATCTTACCAGATTTCACAACACATAATTTCTATAGTGATTGTGAACACTCATTTTCTGCAGTCTGTGTGAGTGAATAGACTGCCATGGCTGAATGAGGTGAGATCTGGGTCTGACAGATTCCTGTAGCACACTAACAAAAAGCTAAACATTTCACTACACATGACAGCTGCAGAAGAGATAGATTTGATTCAGTGACATACTGAGAATTGTGTGTTTGAGCATTGTCATTGGTTACTAGAAGCAAAGCTCATTTCCACAGCAATCTACTAGAAAAGTATTGCACTTCAGGCATGGGATAGAGTCACAAGAGACCCCAGAAAAAGGAAAACGTTGCTCCTGAAAAATCCTTGCAACACAGAAGAATAGTAGTTTTCTGGCATTTTAACTACAAAATGAATTCATGCAATCAACATACCCAAATCAGAATATATGAGAGTCAGAATGGTTTGAGATGGACCTTAAAGATCAAATAGTTCCATACCTTTGCAATGGGCAGGAACATTTTACACTAGACCAAGCTGATCAAAGCCCCTTCCAGCCTGGTCTTGAACACTTCCAGGGATGGGGCATCCACAACTGCTCTGAGCAACCTGTTCCAGTATGTCACCATCCTCATAATAAAGAATTTGTTCCTAATACCTTATGTAAAACTATTCTCTCTGAGTTTGAAACCATTCCCCCTTGTTCTAGCACTTGTAAATAGCTCTTGTAAATAGCCTCTCTGCAGCTTTTTTGTCGGCCCCCTTTAGGCAGTGGAAGTCAGCTTTAAAGTCTCCCCAGAGCCTTCTCTTCTCCAGGCTGAACAACACCAACTTTGCCCTCAAAAAAGATGTGCTCCAGCCCTCTGATTCAGCTTTGTGTCCTCTCCTAGACACTGTCCAGCAGGTCCAGGACCTTTTTTTTGTTGGGGACCCCAGAGCTGGAGTCCAGGCAGAGTCTCACCAGAGCCAAGTATAGGGGCAGAATCACCTCCATTGCCCTGCTGACCATGTTTCCTGTGATGCAGACCAGGACATGGTTGGCTTTCTAGGCTGTAAGAGCACATTGTTGGATCATGTCAAGATTCTCATCCACCAACATCGCAAAGTCCTTCTCAGGGCTGTTCTCAATCCATTCTCCACCCGGTCTGTACCGTGCTTGTGTTTGCTTGTACCCACATACTGGACCTTGCAGTAGGCCTTGTTGAACCTAATGAGGTTTACACAGTCCCACCTCTCAAGCCTGTCCAGGTCCCTCTGGATGGCATCCCTTTGTACTATTGTCAATCACACCACCCAGTTTGGTGCTGTAGCCAAATTTGCTGAACATGCACCCAATCCCACTGTCCATGCCCATTGACAAAGATGTTAAACAGTACTGGTTCCAATACCAAAACCCTGAGGAACACCACTATGTAATTCCAACACCTTGGTCAGATACAATTTCTCCTACAAATTTCAAGCCCAATTGAAGCACATGAAAAATATTCTGAAGCCATTTTTCTTAAATCATATGTAAACCAGTCTGTATCTTAATGCTATTTTTGCTCAGGAGTGTTGTCCCTTTTTTATTTGCCCAATAGTTCAATACAAACATTTTAGTTTATGAGGCTGGAGAAAAGTCACACAATACTAATGTAACTTATTTGTAATAGATGATTTATCATCTTTCCTGCATTACAATATTATACTCCTGAAGAAAATGAATGATAGGGGACCTAAACAAACAGAATAGGGAATAATAGGATGATAGCTGAGGTTTTCCCCTTTTCTCTAAATATTTAGGCCTTACTCAAAGCTGAAGAAAATCATGGAAAGATTTTGGGGATCTTTTAATAATCTTCACATAACCAAATACTCCGTTACTATTTGTTCAATCACTAAGGAATATAGTGTGCAGAATGAAATTGAAGGATCCTTTTCATCCTTTCTGGGAGCCATATTGCATACAAGTTTTCCAAAACTTTTTCTCATCACTTTTCCAGTTCTCTGGTAAGGTGTTTTGAATCATGATAGTGTGCCCCAGCCAAACCATCTGTAGTTATTCCTACTGGAGCCCTCAGAGTGAGACCAGGCTGGAATTACCCTCACCAGCTTCACCTGGCCATCCACCTTCAGCTGTAGCAGGTCAGCTCCTGAAGGGTTTTTAAACCCAGTCAGAAGGTTCATTGAGAGAGAAGAAAAAGGGGGGGGGGGGTTGTATGGGTTTTGTTGCTGTCATCAGCCTGATGCTCTTTGCCTAGATCTGGAGCATCAAGGACTGAGAGGTAAACTGTGCTAAACTGAAAAAGAATTGGGAAAGAAGAAGCTGAAAAACTAAGTACCAAGGCAGCAAGGAATAGTTAAAAAGGACTGTGCTGCATGGGAATAAAACCAATCTTATTTCTGAAAAGTGTATGCAGAGCTCTTGGACAAAGTAGAGGGACCAATCAAGCAAGGTGAAATCTTGTGCCCTGTAGTTGCAAAATGTATATGTGCTGTACTATGGATCAGTGGATAAAATGTGTAAGTACTGTGTTAGGTAGAAGTGCTGTGTTAAGTAAGCATAACTAAGTAAAATGTCTATGTACTGTTAGGAAAAAATAGAGTAAGATGTATAAGTAATGAGTTATGTAAATGTAAGTGAACTGTATAGATTATGCATAAGTATGTAAAAGTAGGTAAAATGTGTAAGATAAGTAAGCAAAATATACAAAAGAGGTGATAAGTAGGTGTTAAGTAAAAATTGGAAGATGTGAGGTCCCACATGACACCCGAAGAGGTGATGCATATTTTAGAGAGTTTTAAAGCTTCTGTGCAAACTTAATGATTTGTTGTACAGAAGTGCTGAGCTCCTGCACAGTTCTATGTGAACTTTTAAAAACCATGGCAATTTACACACACATGCACATACAGTTTCTTTCCATGGAATATATACTTTTCTTTTGGTAAAGAGTTGGTAATTCTTCAAAGAAACCATGACCAAGGTACCCAGTCACAGTAGAGCAGTGCTGTCCAACTTTCTCATGCTATTGCCTTCTCCTTCAGAGAACATGAAGCTTTGGACCTTTTCTTTCCCAGCTGCCATTTGACTGTTGGTGCTAGAGGGACACAGTTTTTGTCTTTGAGCTGACAGGTGAGTGGTCTTCTGTGCTGATCTTAAAGGTATCCTCATTCCCTGTCTGTGCCATGTTGTTACTGAGCTGCAGGATAACCCAGAAAGCAGAGCTTGCCTTACTGAGTCATGTACATCATCTCCTTTGCGTACAAATCGTGGGAGAAATTTGTCACTGCTGTCCCAGATTCAGTGATATGAAGCAGAAAGTCAGGTGATGGGTCCTGCAACTGTGTATCACCCTAGTTGAGTCATGCACAGTACTGACAACCTCCATGAGAAAAAAGGAAGCTGTGTCTCATGCCTGTGCTGGGTTTGGCTGCCACACATGGCACAGTGAGACTCCGGCTGCAATCTGCTCTTGGTTTGTTTTTTTTTTTGTTTGTTTGTTTGTTTGTTTTTTTTTTTTGTTAAAAGATTTTCATCTCTCCAGCACATGGTGCTGTCTGATGGTTGAGCAGGTGTCATGGATGAGGACAGCAGGGTTGGCTACTGTCAGCTAGGCAGTGGTGGTTCATTTGCTAACCCCTGGCACACCAGTGGAGCTGTTTTGTTAGCAGTTACAGAGCACAGTGGAACAGCACTCCTTGAACTTCTGTTGATGGGTCATTTCTGGCTCACACCACCCCTGCTTGCTGTCTGCCTGGAAGCATACAGACTCTCATGTGCAGCACAGAGCACTGAAAGGTGAAGCTCTCTGCCACATCTGATTTATGCTGCAGTCTCTGAATAGAAGCTAAGCTAGGATTGCAGAGGAGAGTGAACAGCAAATGGTGGGCTGAGTATGAAAAATAAATCTGTGTGAGCAAAACCATCTCTGTCTGATACTAACTGATCTATATATTCGCCTTGACTTTTTATTCCCTTGGGCAGAATTTACATTTTTATTTGCCACAGTGACTCATCATTTACCTTTTTATCTTCTCTGGTAATATGAGCCATTAAAATGGAGGTCACTAACAATAAAAAAATAAATACAAAACCACTTTCATAAGTGTGAATAAACAAAGTATCATGACATTGTTTTAATAGAAATTGATAACTAGCAGGGGAAAATTATAAAATAAGAAGAACACATGCAATATATTTATAGAGAACCTTTTTATAGCATCCGGTTGCCACAGCAACACATTGCAGCAAACAGAGAGGCAAGCTCAAATACTTCCAGCTCAAATCTGCACTTCAGGATCCCCTGTTTGCACTGCTCCTGTGCCAGGTACATACTGCATCTACTGCAGTGAAGCTCTAAAAGGCCTTGTTGAAAATGTAAAAAATACATGTCCTTCATGTGAAGGACGCCTCTCTTGGGGAAAAAAGCAAACATGAAAACCCAACAAATGAACTGATAACAAATAATCTTCTCTAAACTGCTTTTATTTATAAGGGAACAAATATGGTAGAAGTCTCTTTGCACTGACAACATTTGGAAAGCACAATAAACAGAGCAGCTCTCCCCTTGGGGACAGTGTGGTCCATTCCACCAGAAATTTAGAAAAATCTCTAAAATGTTTGTATTTCTGTCTTCAGCCAATGCTAACCTGCATTCCTTGCACAACACTGTAACTAATGTCAGGAGTGACTCAAGTCAAAGCTCCCCTTGCAACCCTTTTGTGCTTCCCTACCTAACAGGGTTTCTCCATTTTGCATGCATCTTGTTAATATTGAAATTTCATTCTAAGAGTCAAAGGTTCATTTTGAGGGAGAGCCTTTTTTTTCCACTTCAGACTGTAAATCACTCTGAAAGCCAATGCTCACTATTGAATGACTCTCATTGTTTAACTAAAATTCACTCTCTGCTTAGATGAAATAAAGGTTAATACACATTGGGAATTTAATCTCTCTGACAGATCTGTTATTTTGCTGTTTCTTTTGGAAACAATACACCCAGATGACTCTGTGATGTGTGCACAATAATAAAAGTAATTCCCAGGGGTGCCTAGCAACCTTACTCTGTCCCACAGTGCAAAATATATCTTGGTTTGGAACTTGATAGCATTCAGAAATGACTGATGGTATCAACATGGAC
>JACBWW010000005.1:20218622-20235766 GCA_020086605.1 Lanius collurio | reverse complement strand
AGCTTCTACGAAAATATATTTCTTTTACATGCTAGAAGCCAATAGTATCCATTAAGTTTGTCAGACTTTAAAGTAAGAAAAAATTTTGTCCCCAGGGATAACAAAGAAAAATAAAATATTCTTATTTTCCAAAAGGACATGCCTCATTGAACTTTTCTATTCAAGATTTGTAACATTTAAAAAGAGTTGTGTGTTCCTTAGTCCAAAATGTGCCCTCACAAAGAGTTGATGAGGCTGGAGGTTTAATTTAGTTCCCAGTCCCACTGAATCTTGTTACTGTAAATGGTATCCTACAGTATCTGAGTGGTCTTAGATCTTGCCTTTGCCTGAAGAGATACAGCCCATTCAGAATTCTTGATAATTATAGTGCAATTTTTCCTGCAGCAGCAGAAACAATGTTCCATTAAATACAGCATACACTGCTTATGTTTCTACTGGCAAAACAAGCCCTAACAATGCTCCCTGCTGCAACTGAGATAACTATAGAGACCACTTCAGCATTTCCTGTATTATCGCTTGTATTATTTTTTTATGTGTGACTTTTTCAAAATTGATGTTTTGAGTAGCAGCAGTTTTGCTTCCTCAGCCATGCATAAGAATGAGACTCGAGTGCCCTGATCCAGGCAAGGGAGCATATCTGAATGCAATATAATTCAGAGATGGCCTGATTAGCTCATTTGTTTTGTCTTCCACTGTGCTATTCATTATTTCCTGAAATCCAAAATGCTGCTGTTATTCCTCAGGCTGGGAGTCAGCGACTTATTTATGTTTCCATGATGTCATTCTTTCTGTGAGCAGCTAAGCAGATTTGTATTGATGTGATGTTTTTCAGCACCCTAGAGAGTCAACCAGTAGGGCTAAATGCCACTTTAATCATTCCCAGCAGAGATGTCTAAGTCAATGACCTGTATCGTTGAGCTGTATTACTTTTTGATGCTATCATTTATTCTGTAATAAGCAGTTCAATGGAGTTGCCCTCTACATCATCTGCCTATTCACATACTCTTCTGGGGAGTGTAATTTATAGTAATTTTGTCTTATATGCTGGTTTATATTTTTTGCAGACATCTTTCCAGGTTTCCTTTCTGTTTTAGGAAGTATACCACTGAATTCCAGAACACACACACCACCCTGTCACCAGATGCCTGTCTTTAGGAGAGTCAACTGTGTATCTGTCATATATTTTAAACACAAGAATTTGAAATTGCTCATACAAAACACAAAGTTCCCTGAGGTTGGCTGGAATCTGCCAGGTGTTTTCAGAATATTTCTGAAGACTTGCAGTTCTATTTAAACATGGAGTGAGTGCATCTGTTGTACAGCGGGGATGAGTAGCAGAGAATTTGGAGATGGTTCTGTTCTGAGCACAACAGTCTAGAGACATACATAAGATTACATTTGAAGGGCAAAAATAACTTTTACTAGATGATTGAAGGAATTGTAGGGGCTTGAAACATTTGCAGGAGCATGCATCCTTCTTCAGGTCACATACAAAAGAGACAGCATTAAAATCCTATATAGAAAGAGAATAATGAATCTGAGTTTGACTTATTGAAACACTGGACAAGTGCTTCTCCAGTCAGTCAGCCTCAAATTCCCTTTAAACTCATAGTTTTATATGCAGACAGGTAGGTTGGGAGACCTTTTCTTGTAATGTGTCTGTCAAAATTATGATGAGTTATTTATTATTTCAGCTTCTGACATCAGTATTAAAGAATATAAATCTAATTTTTCTGCTCTTTAAACTTTACATGTGAGACCATAGTCAAAAGTATTTGCCAAGAGGAAGTAAATGAAAGCTCTGATATTTCCAGGAAGCCTGCAGGAGAAAAGTATATTTATATTTTTAAGTCCGTTTTAAAAGAAAATATAATTAATTTCCTGTCTTTAACTGCACACCAGTACTCTCTCCACCCCCACTTCTACCCACCCCATCAAAAAAAAAAAAAAAAAGAGTGGACATTATACAGTTCTGATAAAAATTTGGGTGGTTTGAAACCACTAGAATTTCCTTCTATGAATTGTTATGTATATCCCAGTCTCAGATTTCAAAATGAATCCTTTTATTTGTGTCCTGAGTATTCATCCTAGCAATAGAAAAGCTGCTGCAGACTTTAAGCTAGCACAATGTTTAGCATGGTAAGATCAACAGCAAATCCAACTTGCTGGAAAAGCACTGCCAGGGCAGGAGAAACCCAGCTTCCAGGAACAATAAATAAATTGCCAAGGCAGCAGGAATGGGAGCCAACCTGGGAGCAGATGCAATCCCTGCACAATCTTGACAGCTCATGAAAAAGTGACATTGTTGAAATAGCCAACATTTCTAAATAATTTGTACATGGTACATGCAAGTATCTTACACCAACTAGAGCCTACTCAGAAATGTGCAATTTCCAGTGGAGTATCTTTAAACAGAACAGCCTTTTGTTCTAGTTTTACTACTTGCCCTAAGTGAGGGGGAAGTACCCCAGCATCTCATTCATGTGCATATACATGGAAACCATCATAGGCGACCAGATTTCTGCAGCAATCATTTTGATTTTTGCTTTCACTGAGTATAAAGGACTTCCAGTGCAATAGGCAGCTGCAGCTATCTGTGGGGTGGAGCCATTTAATTCCATTTCCCAGCCACTGTCCTCAAGACAAAGAGCACAGCTTTGCAAGTAAGCTCTCTGTGTGATGGTGAGCAGGGGCATTTTAGGAGAACTGCCAGCTGATTCCGCTAAGTGAATACAAAATAACTTAATTTAATGGTCCAGTTGATTTGTCTCTTTTATTTTTTAATTGCTTTTTTCCCTTTTTCTTGGAGCTCTTTAACATGAGGATGTTTTTTCTCCCACAGTCTTCTCTGAAGAGCTAATTACTTAGCTCTGGATGAGTTGTGCCCTAGGAAACTTTTAATAAGACATATAATATCCTTCCTATGGAGGTGGTTAGTACTTAAAAATCAAAAGGTATGGGCATGTCACAAGAAGTTCACCACCTGTGAAATATTCACACTGAAATTGTACTCAATCTGTTCTTTTATAAATGTCTTAGACCATTCTACTCAGTTTTCAGCCACGGAGCATCCTTGTATTTGCAGATACAGTGTTTCCTTGGGACTGTTTTTTCCTTTCATGTGCAGGGGAAAGCCCTTTTATCAAGTCTATTGCCTTGATGTACTTCCCTAGATTTTCAGTGTCTGTGTGTAACAAAACTACTGAATACAGCACACTGACAATAAAATGGGCTGCAATGATGTTCTCTGTCCTCCTTTTACATTATGAGAAGAAACAAACAGAATAGCTATGAAGTGAATAAACAATATCTGGACATATTAAAAAGCTGATCTTTTGTTATCCCATCAAGATAATAATTTACCTTTTTACTCTTCCTCATATTCTGTACCATTTTTCTTGGAGTCAATAGAATTGTATTAGAGTAGTTCATGCCCAGAAGATGTCTTCAGATCCACAAAAGCTTAATTTAAAATAAAAATGAAGAAACATTAATTTTGGGAGAAACATTATATGTCAAGGGTAATAATAGATCAAATAGGTCCGATCTGGCTTTTAAACCAGGAGTTTGCACACGTTCTGTAGTTTCTCACCTGCTACGGAATTTCTTATCCTCTTTGGCCATCAATTTACATTCTTCACTCAATTTCAATACTTCATTTTTTATATCCCCTGCCCACAGCTACGATTTGAAGCATATATGACAAAGTGCAAACTTCCATAATCAGTTTTACAAGTCTGTTCCACCCTAATTCCAAGGTAGGGTTTGACCACAGTCCCTCTCTGAAGGCTCACCTTTCTTCCTGCTCAAACTACACAAAAGTCTGATTTCTAAGGAGGTGGAGCCATCTGGTGTCTGTCACTTATGTAACACATTGCTCTAACCTTTTAGTGCTTTTAAAAAGACATTTAGCTTTAATACTATAACCTTCTGAAATAATTAGTGCTCTTTATTACACACACGCTCCCTCAGTGATTTAAAATATTTTTAAATATTCTTTGCACTTTTATCTCTTAATGTATGGAGTTCAACAAAGCACTTTAAGCTCCTTAAGAGCTATGTTAAGTGAAATTCAGACTCACAATGACAAGTTGAAAAAGGAGCAAGAAAAGGAAAACCCACCTTTTCTTCTAAAAGCCATTTTATGTCATGCTGTTTCATCATGACAACACATAATCAAAATCATGAGACATTTTCTCTGAACTATAAAACAGAAATGAAAATGTCAGTTAAATTGTTTTGTTTCTGCACTGGAATAGGAACCACAAGCCAAAGGAATGAGTGACAGAAAATATCAAAACTAAGTAGAATTCATTGCAAGGAAAAAAAGCAATTTCAAATTTTTATGACAAATAAAACCAAAATGCAATTTAATGAAGATAAAATGGTGAAGAGTGGTATACTCAGAGGCACAGAACATCAAAAAGTCATTAATTTTTAGACTCAAAATGGGGTTTAAGCTTCTTTGGCACTTAATATTAAGCTCTTTGAGCAAAACCTATGTTCTTAGTCCTTATCTTAAATAAGAGCCTCACAGCCTCACAGAATCATCATCTATAACTGAAGTTCCTTTGTTTTGTATTATTATTCAAAGTTTAGTGACTAAAGCTATGGTCTTTGCAAGGCCCACTATGTACTCTAGAATTTTAAATAAATTAAGAGGGATGTGAAGAAAGGAAATCTAAGTATTTTTTACCACACACCTTATACACATCCTACAACCATAAATTTGGTGCCTTTTTTGCTGTTCTTCTCAGCCGTGTAGGTGAAATAAGATATCTAAAGAAAACTCCTGACAAATGCCTTGCTAAAAAAAAAAAAAAAAAAAAAGTATATATAAAAGAGAGCTAAATAAATTATAATGTCCCTTCAGATATAGTAATTCATCTAACCATAAAATATTTGTTGCATTTTACCTGTATTTCTGCAGGATACTAATTCAGTTATACACTTAGGTTCCATAAGGTACTTGGCTTTATAAATCAATAGAGTAATCTGAAAAACTATTTGAGTTTTCAGCTGTATACTGCCCTCCAAACTAACCTGGCACAGTAAATTAATCTGAAATGAATTCTGTTTCTGGACCCTGGCCTCTACAGAATCAGTCTATAAAAAACTTCTGTTTCATTTCCTTTCCTAGGGGCTTTCTCAGCTGAGCCACCACATTCAGGTCCCCAGGTTCTGGGTTGCAGGTGACAAAAGCATAGATGTGGCACGTGTGGTTGTGTCCAAGTGCATGTCAGACTCAGCCTGGTCAGACATTCAACATCACAGGCAAGAGTTCCATTCCAAAGGACTTTTTATACTGTGTTCATGTCACTTCACTGGCTACAGCATGGTGAAGAAACACCTCACCAGCTTGCATTTAACCAGTGTGCGTGGCAGCAGAAGTCCAGCCAAGGGCACACAGAGGTCATGGCAGCACAGCTCTATGACCAGTTTGAAGATTGCATGTTTTCCAGCCTGCACTACCTTACTGCCATGGCTAGAGGCTTACTAACATCTGCTCAAGCCATGTTCCTTGCAGTCTGCAGCATTAAACTCTGGGTTTGTGGAACAGTGTCCTATCCTCAAAGATCAGTGATGCTGATGCCCAAAACCAAGCAGGAGGATACATATCCCCTTCTCAGGCTGGTGGAGAGGGACAGGGGCAGGGAGCAGGGGTAGGATGAGGAAGGGAAGATAGGAATACCCACTAAGGACATGGATGGGACCATAACTTTTGAAAGCCCTGAAAAGGGCTACTGCCCCTCAGCCAGTCACCCCCCACTGCCATCACAGTACCCCTGTTCCCACCTGCAACCCATCCCTCTACTTCCCCTTCCCCACATCACTCACCTATGGACACAGACTCCTCTCAGTCCGTCCTGCAGCCCCATCTAAGCCACAGCTGCTTCCTCTCAGGGGCCTTCACCATTTTACCTGCTGCATGATGTGCCCAGGGAGGGCAAGGACATGCATGTGGGTTGGAGATGGAGAAAACCTTCTGGTGTCAACTGCTGTAATTGTCTACAGACTTCATCAGTGATTTTCACTTTTTTGTAAGCTCATGCATTAGCCTTTGAAAAAACTCCAATTATGCTTTTCTTGGCAAGGGAGTGCAACAATATAGATTATTTAATGGCTCTACTAGATGCTTGAACCTATACTTTATCAATTATTATTACCAGTGTGAATAGTGTTTGTGGTCTTTCATAAACAAAGAGCCTAACTACATGCTGAAACTCAAAACTTCATACTTAATTTAATCCTTGCCACAGGCAATTTCTTGTAAGCATCAACCAAGCAATTAGGGCCCAAGGGTCTCTGTTGTAAGATAATATATCCTACAGTCTAAGGCTGGGTAAAATGATTGTTGATGAAATGTCAGTTGTTCACTGCATAGTTTCTGCCCTACCAGAACATGATGAATAGTTGTTTATTTTCATTAATAATGGAAAAAAATGATCATTTTTCACCAAATTTTTCTAGCATGACTATAAACTTTTCTAATATGAATATTCTCTTAATTGTGCATTCAAAAAGTTATTTATCCCTTTTTAAACTATAAACTTTGAAACTGATATTTTCACATGATGGTATTAATTGCTTTTCAGCCAACTCACAAAATAAACCATAATTGAAACTTTCTTGAAACACATCTTTTTTCATGAGATCAACAGCAACTTTCTGTACAGGAGGGGTATGTGGGATCCTTTTTTGTTTTGGTCATTTACAGGACATTTTGAGATTTCTCCAGTAGGTAATTGTTCAATTAAAACAAAAATTCCCATGTATTTTAGATTAAATTTAACTGTCTCTTATTTTCATGTGACTTGAATTCACATGGCAAGTGATTGTTAATATGTTTGTTTTAATCAATTCATCCCTTAATGAAAAGATACCTAAAAAATTAGTCAAAAATCATAGTGTTTGACAGAAGTATTTTCAATTCCTCCCCCCACAAAAGACATGAAATTCAGTTAAATAGTCAGTCTTGATGAACAATAAATATTCCTTTAGCTCTCCAACTGACATGTGCTATTGCATGACATTTGGATATAAGAAGAGTCCTAAATATTAATATTAATCCTCTTGAAGAATACTCACTCCTTCTTGGTAAATAGATCTGAATTATTGTATGAGAATTTTGAAGCAAAGGCTGTCTGGAAATTTGAGATTTGCAGTGAATAACTGGTTCTTGCTGCTACTTCTTCACCTGATATTCCCTATAGGTGCACACAGGAGCTCCCTGACTTTTTAATTATTTCCACATCTTTAATTATTTCCACATCTTTTGACATCAAGTATATGAATATTCCTTTTGCTTCTGTGGATCTACTAAAGCTTCCTTATCCCAAAATAACTTAAGAGGCTGGCTACCTGTGAGCTGTTTTTGTCAAGACTCTATGAAGTCTTGAAGAACAACCTCACCTATGTCAGCTGTTCTGAGAGGTGAGAGTTCTGCAGGTGACTGAGGAAGTAATGTCAAGGAAAAAATGCAGTCAAGAAAGGCTCTGACCACAGGTATGCTACTTTTGTAAAAGAAGTTGTTTGGTCACCCTTATAGTAGTAGTCCAGGCAACAACTGCTAACAGGATCAGCTATAGTAAGAAAAAAAAAGGGAGTGATCTGGGATGGCAATACAAGCAGGGACATCAGCAGCTGATGCTCGACATCTAAGTTACAAAGCAATAAATAGGGAAAACAACTGCTTATTTATGAGAAGATACCCCCAGGAGTTCAATGAAGTGCAGAAGGGAAAAAAAAATATAATAACTGAAACAGGTCATTTGGTTCTTCCCCAGAGGTTCATTCCAGATGAAATTATTTGGCAGAAACACACTTTCATAAAATATTTACATAAGTAATTGATTTAAGGCCTCAATTTGCAAGAAAAACCTGCTGTATTTTACCTCTCAGCAAGATTCTGCCTTTAGCAGAATGAAAAAGAGCTGCAGTACATTCCAGTAGAAGCGAATATTAAATGAAATACTGTCAAAATTTAGCTCATATTTCTACCTCTCTTGCTGCACAATATTTCCAAGTTCACATTGCCAATTATTTTAGTCTACCTCAATTTCCCCTTTTCAGGGCCAAGTTTAATTTCATAAGGAGCAAAATCATATAATTTCATTAATGGATTTCACATTCTTAAAATTTATACTTCTGTACACAAAATATATCAACGTTTTCATCTTAGTAGGTATCTTTTTTTGGGTGTCCCTCTTGTTTAACTGCTTCTATAACTGGCAATTTAGCTGCTAATGAAATATTTTTCTTTATCCTCTCTAACCTTTAGGAAAACAAACTATATAATAAAGACTGTGGCTATTCAGCAAACTAACTAAGAGAATCTAGGTCTGTAAAATATAGACTTAGGAGCAATAGCAGCAGTGATCTCTAGGAGAGAAAGGGCTTTGAAGAAAAGTATTTCTAAGACATGGCACACAGAGAGAAGTTGCAATTTGCTGTTTCAAAAGAGGACCCAGAGTGACAGATAGAAAGGACTGACTCATAGCCCATGGGGGAACAAAACAGCAGCAACATGAGGTTGAGACTGTGTATAAACTGAGAGAATCCTTCATCCCCCCATGCATACCCAAAACACTGAAATTCCTGGCAATCCAGGTAAGAAAGGTGCCATGACGCCTTTGAAGCTCATGTGCCCAGTTTCCTTGACATGAGAGGAGGGAAGGGAAATTTTACAGTTTGGAGTCTTCTTCAGCCAGAACTTGACTGGAGAACACACAAAGTGTTAGGAGACAGGAAATGCTCAAAGGTCCCAAACATTGGCCAGATAAATAAGTCCTCCAGGATACTCAAATTGACACTGCATTTATCTAACTAGCAGATACAGTGAGATTGGTTCACAAGCTATTTTAAAAGGTCAGAGTGGCTATGTCTCTGATACTAATTTCTGTGTGATCTAACCAAAATTACTTCACTTAGAAGAGTGTATACACGGGAAACCATGGAGAACAGGTGCTTTGAGCATGAGTGCTGGAATGCATCTGCTTTAGCTGGATTTTTTTGCTTCTGTGTACTGGTATATAGGAATTAGCACAACACAGCCCAAGTTACATAACAGGGTTTTGGAACAATTCTAAAAGCAGGTTTCTCTTGATCATATTCCTCATTTCTTCTTTCCCTCTTCGCCTCCCCATTTACTCAAGGTATGTAGTAGTCTAATTAGAAAGCTGACAGCATGAAAATAAGTAAAATCAGGTTCTGGCTATATATATAAATGCACAGTAAGCCAATGCTTTTAGACTGGATGTTGCAAATTCCATTAATTGTTCCAATTATTCAACTCTTTTCTGCTGTTTTTTCACACTACTTTCAGTTGAAGTGAAATTATTCAGTTAGCAACTGAATGAAAACCCTCTTTGCCTTCTACTAACACTCTTTATCTGCACTCCTTTCTAGGACTTAATTTTATGCTTCCAGTCAGTTTTTACTCCAGCTGTATTACTGTATCCAACTGAGCTTTTATCCCAATAGAATGGTCAGACTAATTGTACTGGGAAGGCACTGTGATATACCCAGCTCAGCTGTGCAGACATAGTCTATGAGTGAGATGATCCTAAAATAACCACTAGAGCAGTGACTCCCAAGGAACGAACAGCTGGCTGTGCTGCTCATTACTTTCTCTTCAGCTATTTTAACACCAACATTTGACAGACACTTTTTCTGAAGTCACAAAGACTCAGGACAGCTTCACAAAAAACCTTTCAAGGGATCAAAATATGCTTAATTAATCCTGAATGGAAGATGAATGCAAGGTTCTTTTCTTTCAGATATACATAGGACTCCTGTTGTTCTCCCCAGTCTCTCCTTCCTAAACACAAGAGAGCCTAATTTTATGACAGGCTGCTGATTCTTTTTTTCCTTTGACTGGCCAAATTACAGATGTACGAAAAATTATGAGGGATCTCTTCCTTCTCCACATTTCATATCTAGAACTGACCAAAGGAAGAGCAAGTGCACAAATCCATTTTCCTCATACTGAAGCTGAGGATTAAGTAAACACTCGTTGCATACCTTTGGTTTATCCTTTGTCAGGAGCAGAGACAACACACATCTGAACTGTATCTCATCACTTTTTCATCCACAGGCCTGTAGCAAAATTGCTGAATGATGACAAGCCACTCAACCTGACACCATGTTGTGCTTTTGTCAGTTCATTCAATAAAGACTGATGCAAATTTCTTAGTGAACATTCCATATCACTCCTAGTCACAGTAGCCCATAAAAATGAAATACTTTGCTCTGTTTCAATTCTTGGACAGCTAATGAAGCAGACTGATCCTTTGGTCAAAATGTACTTTTTCAAATAGAGAAACCACTTCTGAAAGGAAGTGGAAGAAAATTAAATATTTCTTTCTTCTCATTTGATTTCAGAGCACTAAATTTAAAATTAGACTTCCTCAGTCCTGATTATTAATAATAGGGCCATTCTCTTGCATAATGACTGTTCCTTTATTTGAGAAACTACATGCTCCTTGTAATCAAATACTTCTGTACAGTGGTGTAATAAGCACAAGTGATTGCACTTTTATGCTTATGCCTGACAAAGGTCAATAATCGCACCAAAGAAAGAGACACAAGAATCCTAAATAGCAGGACATGCTCATATACATTGCTAATAAAGAGTCTTCCTAACCTCTAACAGCATGAAGATATTCTGAAGCATCTCAGGGAAGAACTGAGATTGGCATTGACACCTCAATTCTTACTTCTAACTACTTTTTAAACACTCACGTTGTTTTTATCTTTTCATTGTACTTTTTCATAATGATCTATGTCTGGTGTAACTGGTAAATAGACCCTTCTGTCAAGTACAAACTTCTTTTGTTCTTCCTTACTTAATTTTTGTATTCTAAACTTTTGGAGTCCCAGGGTGGATTGTGCCTAGTGAGTGACAGGACACCATGATCAGAAAATATATAAGGCCCTAAAATCCATGCTACAGAGGTCTTGGAAAGAGCTGAGGAGGAAATTCATAACATAGATCAGCCTGTGCACCTCAGCCTCATGTGTCCTCTGCACTAAGGCATCTCATCGGTCTTCTTGTGCTTCAGTTGTCTGTTAGACTATTCCAAAAACTTAATCTCACAACAAAGCATTTTCCCTCTTTGCTCCACATGACACATCTCTCTCTGGAGCATTTGGCCTTCCCTTCTGCATAGTGGGTTGCTCTTTGTCTCCTTTCCAGCAGCTCAAGGCACCCAAATGTGTCGTGCTCCACAGGGAAGGAAAAACACCCTTCACCACTGTATTGCAGGCACTATTGAAGAGTGTACAGAGCTGGAAAGCCACCACATCTCATCATTTCTAATTTGGGACTAAAGTAGTAAAAAGTCATTGTCTAAATGAGAGGGCAGTTTGACTACCTGTATATAGCTTCCATATTTTTGTTGGTAACTTTAAAGACATCCAAAGTAGCATTGATTTATAGTATAACCCTCCAAAAAAGTTTAAAAACCTGTTTGTCACCCAACAGCACCTCAAATCAATTACTGGCTGCCCTTTCAGGCTGCATGTTATGCTTACCTGAGGTTTTAAATGAGTGTCACAGCTAATGAAGGGCTGGTGCTTTCCATTACTAAGACTGGTTAATCCTTCAGCATTAGGGTCTTCCTTTCTTTAATGGAGAGTAGTCAAGCTGGACTGCTTTTGATGATGGTTGTGAACCTAAACCTTGCTCAACACATGCTTTTGATCCTCCATGTGCAGGGAAAACATGCAATACTACTACAAAGAATACATGCAGCTCTTCTTCTACCTTCCCTGACACTTACAGACCTGAACTCCTCCCTGACTGACTTTTCTGAGTTCTTTCCTGAAAAGCAAGCTTCAGATCCATGGCTTTGGAGTGTTAGAAATGTTATCTAACTGTTTGAACCACTTCCTAATAAACCTGAGCTCCTTCTTTTATTCACCATATTTTCACAACAAGGATAAAAAAACAGTCCTGTCTAACATTAAGGTGATTTTGGAGCACCTTTTCCTTGAAGAATTACTAATAGAACTAAATTTACAACCCTTATTCATGATTAACAGTATCTGTTATGGGTAAGGAAAAGGTGAGGAGGGGAGACTGAAGATTTTAGTGTGTTTACAGCTGAATTTAGTGTGCAAATATTTTGAAGATTTTGTTTTATTTTTAGATCACGGACTATTTCTGTGGAAAGTTTACCCAGAACTAATTTTTCTTGCCTCATTCATACATTTATCTTTTGCTTCTGAGAATTTGAAGTCATTCAGAAAAAAAATACCAGCTTTCCTTTACTTCTTTGATTTCTAACCTCCATTAACCTTTGTGACAATTTTATCTAAACTTTAATCCTACTGTTCTATTAACACACTAATTTTAATTTATTTCACACTGACGAACTCTGCTTTTATTTGTGTGGAAATCATAGAAAACTCTTCACAGTAAAACAGAAGAAGCAGGTTCAAATAAAATAGAAAGTATTGTCAAAAGGAAAGAATAAAAAAAACAGCTCACAATTGCCAAAAAAAAAAAAAAAGAAACCTCAATTCCTGTCCTGAAATTTCTTTGCAATTTCAAATATTGCAATATCAGAATTGGTAAGTATTGAATTACTTAGGGGGCTGTAAGTCTCCTTTTTGATGGTTTTGCAGGTCTTTTTCACAGTCTCCCACTGATCACACTCTGGAAAACAAGCTGCCTCTGGAAGTACTGAGAACACCATGGTGTGTGTTGGGTGACCCAGAGAAGCTAGCTATTCAAATCTCAGGGCACTGACACAATTACTGGGCATGTTCGTGGTTTCCTTGCACTGGCTGACTGTAAAGGGACTTTAGAGGATCTGGGAAGCTGACAGGCATTTGCAACACATAAGGATCAATTTGGGCTCAGATCTTCCCCGTTTTCTTGAAGTCATCACCTCTAAAATGTTTCACTGTTGCTTAGTTACCTCACTGTGATAAGACACCTTTTCTCAGTTTCTTCCATTTAGTTTCAGTGATGCTTTTTTTTGCGTGTTATTTTCTACTTATCATGAATTTCATTGATAGCTAACCCACAGAGGCAGAAGCTGTGAAGATAAAACCAAGTTTATAATAGGAAGAAAGAAACAGGGAAAATAGTGTCTGGCTTTGCTTGGGGTGATATTTATGACTAGGAACAAAATGAAGCAGTCCTCCCAAACAGCCTAATCTACATTTTAACTTATGAATTTATTGTTAAAAAGCGAAAAGAAAATGGTGTGAAATTGTGTCAGGGGAGGTTTAGGTTGGCTATCAGGAAAGAGGGTCTTTACCCAGAGGGTGGCTGGGCACTGGAACAGGTTCCCCAGGGAAGTGGTCACAGCACAAGGCTGACAGAGTTCAGGAAGTGTTTGGACAATGCTCTTGGGCACGTGGTGTGATTCCTGGGACTGTCTTGTGCAGGGCCTAGAGTTGGCCTTGATGATTCTTTATAAGTCCCTTCCAACGTCTGGCTATTCAATGATTCCGTGATTTTAAAGATTGCAGGATAATGACTTGAAATGTGGAGTTTCAGACAGGCTAGGGGATAAAATATCTCTGAACCATCATCAAGATTTTCTCTAAAATATGTTCACTGTTAAATGAAGCTGAACTGCAATCTGCAAATCATTTTCTACACTAATCTATTGTCAAATACTAAGTACAAATTATGTCCCTGATTTCGTTTCCCCCTTCATGATTTTACTTGAACATAGTGGTTAATGTATACTGATAAAAAAAGGAAAAGATGAAACCCAAGTTTTCACTTTGCAAGTGGACATGCAACTCCTGGCATTTTTATACTTCTTTGTTTTGCTATAGTGTTATAGCACTAGAAGTTTCTGAGCCAGCTCAAATATGCTCTTCCTGTGAGACAGCTAAAGCTGTATTCTGACAAAACAGACACCAAGTAGGAAGAAGAAGGATGAAAGCCATGTTTCCATGGTTAACACAAGGAGCTGACAGGATTAGAACACAGTTCTTCCAAGCCTCACTCAGCCCTCAGGCTTTATAAGTTTGTATATAGACATGGAAATTCTGGCTGTATTGACTAAAGATAACAAATTATTTCAAGCTTCTGTTTGGTTCTGACACAATAGCAGTTTTAATTTTTCCAACTGCTGGTAGCACAGGACAGAATGTACTCTCCCTCCCATCATTTCTAAAATATGTGAAATGCAAAAGTAGCTGGTTGAAAAAATGTTGCCATTTTTTCAAAATCAGGCATTTAAGAAGGTCTAAAGCTAGATGTGTGTGTATTCAAATATCTATGATACATGTGAAGTTAGTAGCAATGTTCATTTTGCCAAGGTCTGTCTGTTCATTGTGCATGAAATGAGATGAGGAATAAAAAGTGTGTTGTAGCAATGAGGGAGAAAATGCCATCCAAAAAATCCCCAAGTACAAAATGGATCCCTGGGGAAATAAGCAAAGAAGAAATATGTACTTCATGCACTTTGCAAAGATGCCTGGATTTTCTCATGACATGCTCTTAAAAGATGTACAAGCATCTTATAATTCTCCCAAGGAAACTCTTTTAGCTCAGAAGCTGCGGCAAAAAACAGTGGGAGCGGATCCTTCTCCTATGATGAACTTTCCTTGGAACATGAGTATCACAACCTGATTTGAAGACCTAATGGTTAATAACATCAGAGCAGGAGAGGAAATTTGCAAATGGACATTCAACACGGCATTTAAGCAAGTGCTGGGAGTACAGAAATGCTCTCAAGTACCTCACAGCAGGACAGCAACAGCAGCATGACCCCAGGCAAAAGGACTTCCAGATCTGTAAGCAGGGAATTAAAGGTACAGATTTCTGATTTAGAATTTACATCTTATGATGTTGGAAGATAGAACACATGTTTTGCTACCCTTTCTACAACTTTAAAATTAGTGGAGACCAAAAATGAGTTAGAAAAGAAACTTATGCTTCATAATTAAGGGGTGTTTGGTCTAGGCCCACCTGTTAGGCCCCTGAGAGCCTTAACACGAACTAGCCAAATAAGAGAGCAACTTGCCTTTTCCACCCAGTAATTTCTTGCTCATATAATCGACCTTCTTGTTGCTTTCTGTTTTCACTGTGCTTGTGATACATAATGTAGAGAGGTCTTTAATTCACAAAAGTATAACTACTGTTTAAGTAATAAAATATTTTAATGTTTTTTAATTATAAATTTATATCCTACCATACAAGTTTAATAAAAAAAGTTTACTAGGTATTTGAGAACATACATATATTTACAGGAAATTATAATGCACTGTGATTCTTAATGGTGGTAAATGTCTTTCTTAACATCAAACTAAAACATTGCAATTATTATGAGTTTTAAGACACAACTTTCAGTACAATATTTTCTGTCCTTAGCTTCAGTGACTTTGCTCAACTGTTTTCTCTTGCTAGACTTTGTACACATGCATCTTTCTATTCATTGTCTGAAGCTTAACCACGTTATGCTTTTAGTTACAAGCAGAGGTAGACTTCTGAACTATCCAGGGCCTACATTTATTGTGCCAGGAAATACTTAGAGCACATTAACTGGATTGCTTTTAGAAAAAAAAACAAACCGGAATTAAATCTTCAAGATTTTACATAGTGCACTCCATCTGTAAATGGGAATTTAGACAACAGGACCAGACTAGAATTAACCCAGAATAAAAATAAATCATACTAGGAATGAGAGTATGTGTCAGGCCATCAGTACTGGATGTTTTTCTCTATAATTCTGCTCTTAATGCCAGCTAGTACAGATTTACATCCCAAATACCTCAACACAGATGATAGCTAACTCCCTGATAGCCCTTTCTATGGATTTTGGTTTAATATTGGCTCTTGAAAACACTTTTTGAGAGGAAGAAAGCTTCTTTGGCTAAGCAGGCCTTTTCCCAAGAAACCTCTAGAAGTTGCTAGATCCCTATGCAAAATGGTTTTTAGTATGCTTTCTTCTCACTGGAATTTCTATTGCACAGCACCACAGAAGGAGAAGAAGCAGGGGCATTGAACAAAGAAAGCCGATGTCTTGTATGACTATTACAGAAGTTGCAATATTTACAAAATGTTTCCTATTTTTCATTTCATTCAGCACAGTTGATACATCTCTCATGAAGCTGGTCATCATCCCTCTGTAGAGGAAAACCTCGTGGTTTTGACAGAGATTTTTGCTCAAAGGAAATCAAAGATTTCCACAGCCATCATGGTACCTCAGGCAGCTGAGACTAATGCACAGCAGCACATAGACAAAGAGCATGCAAACATTTTCTGTAGCAAACACCGTCATAGAACAGCTTGAGTGAGAAGGGATCTCTAAAGATCTAGTCCAAGATCCTGCCATAGTGGGAGAAGGAATAGAACAGAATAGCACAGAATAGAATAGACAGAATAATCACAGTTAAAAGGGACTTACCATGATTATCTAGTCCAACTGCCGAACCAACTCAGGGATGACTGAGTTGAAGCATGTTATGAAGGGCATTGTCCAAATGTCTCTTAAACACTGGCAGGTTTGGGACATGTCATCTTTTATTTCCCTTTTTTCTTTCCTTTCATTTTCACTTAATTAAAAAATGTTGTTTCCCTTATGCAGTCAAAGTGACTGGTCATTCATCTTGCTGCATTCTTCTAACTTTGTTTTGAGAAGGTTGCTTGCAGGACCTCATGACTTCTGAACAACGAATCATGTGATTACACAGAAGCCCCTTACTGTTGATGGAACACTCCCCTCACATATCTCACAACTTTTGCATAACATTCTACTTATACATCTTATCTACTTGTACATAATACACTACTTACACATTTTGCTTACTTATACCTAACACACTACTTACACATTTTACCTACTTTTACATAATATATTACATATACATCTTACAACTTTTACATAATACTCATACATTTTACTTACTTGTACATAACACACTACTTATACATCTTACTTGCTTATACTTTTTACAACTTTTACCTAATACAGTACTTATACATTTTACAACTGTTGTGCATGCCATCACACATTATTTGATTGGTCCCTCTATCTTGTCCACAAGCTCTGCACACACCCTTCTGATAATATGATTGATTATAATCCAGTGCAGCACAGTCCTTCTTTATCAATTCTTTGCTGTCTTGATATTCTGTTTTTCAGCTTCTTCTTTCCCAATTTAGCACAGTT
>JACBWW010000005.1:20163338-20203682 GCA_020086605.1 Lanius collurio | reverse complement strand
TACACTGCATGGATCTTGTGGTGTCATCAAGGGTGCCTTGGTGGATCTAGGATTCAGGCAGTGAGGATGCTGTCCACGATTATAATCTTAAAACAGTCATCATGCCTGACTTTTGAAGAGCAAGTACCTCAATAGCAGAAGCAGACTTGTTCTGTGAGTACTAACCAACCAAAAATCAATAGCAAAGCTAATAATATTTTCTTCCCACTTTTAGTTTACTACAGTCATGAACAACATATCACAATGTTGTACCCCATTCCAAGTAATAGACCACATCCACTTGAGCTGAGGTTTTGGCATCTTATATAAAGGGCTTAATTTATCTCTATTTCTTTTGTAGATCTTTTGGTACAACTTTATGGAAAATGGAAAGACCAAGCTTCTCAAGATCAGATCAGAAATTTCCTGAGAAAGTCAACAACTACTTTATAAGCTGTTCCGTGTCTACTATCCCACTGCTGATTCATACTGTCATTCCCAGGTAATCAATAGAAGGGCTGAAACATGTCTAGATGTGTTTTCCCCCTGAGGAAAGCATCTGTGATTGAAATCTGTATTAGAGTTGATTAGGTGCCTCAGATAACAAATAGCTCCTGTACAATGTCTGTTTTGAAAGAAATTACCCTCTTAAAAGACGTTATATCCAAAAGAGGGAGAAAGACCTAGAAGAGGAAAGCCAAGTGACTTGGCCAAAATCACACAGGAAGTCCATGGTAGAGCCAGGACTATGCTATACTCCATTCTGCACACCATGGCTATCAGTGATGTTGCATATCTTAGGTGTCTTGCAAGGGTACAAGACAGCATTGTTTTTAGAAAGCTGTTCAGACTTGAGAAATTCTTTGTCCTGTTGCATAACCACTTTTTTTGCCATCTCAGTGGCAGTGATAGACCTAGAAGTGCAGAGCTCTGTGATGTCCCTGTGACTGCAGCAGCAGGAATACCATGACCAGAAGAAAAAGAAGCAACAGGTGCTACATCCATACTTTTGCTTCATATCAGCTCCTGAAATTTCTTCCGATTTCACTCAAAGATCTCTCCATGTGTAGGGAAGAAAAAAAAAAACACTCTTGATTTTCTGACATGATCAGATAACATTTCAATTTATACTACTGCTCAACTATATTCTTGGTATGTATTCATCTGTCTCGTAAATCTGGTTGTGAGATGTTTGTACCTGGGAACATCTCATTCCATGCAAGTACAGCACATAAAACAGCTAAGCCATGGGCTGTAATACAATTCTGGAACCATAATGGCATGCAAGGCAAAAAAAAAAATATATAGTTTTATGGAAATTTATTTCCCTATTTTCCTCTTCAACTTTAGGCATTTACAAAATGTCTTTAGTGCTTGTATTTTGAGAGGATCAGATGCCATATCCCCAAAATCTCAATCTATAACCAGAACTGCTAAGAGTACCCTCTCCCAGGTAAACTGTACTTTCATGGCAAGAGCTTTCATAAGTCAATGCCTTCATATGTAGTCTCCAACATACTGGATAAACAATCTAAATTTCTCCATCCAAGATAATAATTGAGAGCGGATGGAAATGCCCCCGTATCAGTGACATCTCACATTAGTATGTGAGACAAGCAGTCAGCTCCTGAACATGGTTGATGGCCATGATGAATTCTAGCTGGAAGGGGGTATTTCTCCTGCAGGCATGGTAATTGGCTGTGTCGCTAAGTAGGTAGGGGGCTAAAGTAAAATCTTTTATTTTTTCAAATAGCTTGTGGTATGATATTACCAAATAAAATTGTTGATTTTCTAGACATGGGTTTTAAGACCAGCCTGTGTAAACATTTGGACATTTTGTAAAGAAGCTGTTACAGTAAGACCATGAATACCTACCCTAAGGTTGCAAAGACTGAAAGGTGACACATGTAACAAAGTATTTTTGAGGATATTGCTTATGAGGCAAGTAACTGCTCAAGGAAGAGCAGCAATATAGACCCAGGCAAAATACACGAATATTTCAAATTCTCAGCAGAGATAGTTTAGCAGTGCATTTCAGGAGTTTTGCTTGTTCTTCTACACTGAAACAGCAATGCAGGAATCACCTTAATATAGAGACTCATAGAATAGTTTGGGTTGGAAAAGTTCTTAAAGATCCTCTAATTCCATTACTCTCACCATGAGCAGGAACACCTTTCACTAGACCCGGTTGCTCAAAGCTCCATCCAACCTGTCTTTGGACACTTCCAGAGTGGGGGCACTCATCACTTCTCTGGGCAACTTGTTTCAGTGCTTCATCACACTCACAAGATAATCTCTTCCTAATATTTAATCTAAACCAATGCTCTGCCATCTTGAAGGCATTCCCCCTACAAGTCCATGTAAAAAGTCCCTGTATATCTCTCTTAGATACAGGAAGGCTGCTATAAAGCCTCCTGGCATTTCCACTTCTCTAGGCTGAACAATCACCTGTGTTTGTTTCCATTCTACATCTGTTAAATGAGTTACCTGGGCTTCCTAGCCTTATGCATACAGGAAACTGATAATAGTGGAGGACAAATTTTGGAGACAAGGCTTTCCAGCCTGACGAAAATGAGAGCATTACATATAACTTGACAAGGAACTAAATTGCTGCACAGTAAAATACAGCCTCCCTCCAGAGAGTTATTGTGTTTAAAAGAGTCATTTCTGCTTACTGACAGCCTTAAAAGAACCTGGAAACTTCATGTGATGTTGAAGCTGACTTCCTTCCAAGTTCTGGAAACTAGTTGCATCTATTAATTCTTTACATGCTTCATAATTTAGACCCAATTCAATGAGCCTGAGAGTTTATTCCAGTCTTGTGAATATTTATAAATATCAGGTACATTAACAGTGAGTGTTTAAAAGTATGTTTGAACACTGATAAATGTGTTCCAAGAGTGTTGCAGTCATAAAAATAGGTCTGAAAAAGGAAACAACATTCTCTAAAAGGACTCTCCCTTATTATCAAGAGTGCAGATGCAGGAAATGTGAGGCACCAATGAGTGTCAGTGAAAGCAGATTTAATTGGAAATAGCAGATGTTTTTCCGTATCATAGTCACAAACACCTTCATTTCAAACTCAATTTGGCCTTTTCCTCTTCTGAAAATGAAAATAAAATGCAACAGAAGAAAGTGGGGGAAAAAATGCCCACAGTCTTCCCAGTTTTGCTTTCTAGGTACTCTGAGATAATTTTTTTAATATTAATTTTATGTATACCAAACACTATTTCTCCTTTTCTAGGAAAAAAACTTTCCCATTTCATCCAGGGACTTCATTACAGTATCTGCTGAGCTTCCCTAGCACCTGATAATCCTCTGGTTCTCTGCCAACACTGTGTCCTGTTGTCCAAATCTGAATGGTGTGTTTGGATCTGTAGTGGTGGTAGAAGGGTCCACATACATCCCTGTATATCTTGAAGTGGTAGGAAAGACTTTTTTTTTATCACTAAATATACAAAGCACTCCACATCAAAAGATATAACTGGGTACTTCCAATAAATTTTCTAATAAAGGAAATCACAGACTCTAGCTGTGGCCTGGGACATATTTTCCCAAAAGGTCTCTCTTACCCCCAGAGGTAAGTTCATCTTTCCTTTCTGTGTAGCCAATTATCCCTTGACAATAAAGATGCCAGTCTTGACTTGTGATAACCAGTATGGCCCTAATGGGGCAGTAGGAGAAAGCCCACACCAATGAGATCTTCACTGCCTGAATCCAAGATCTACGCCCCAGGAGAAAAAGGAAGAGAGAACACCAGCTAATCTCTTGTCAGTTCAAGTGGTGTCACATCACACCAGAAGTCACTAGCTATCCCACACCAGCTTCTTCCACAAAAGGGTGGCAGTAAGATACAGTAAAAAAACAAATAGAACTTCTCTATCTTATCACAGTTTTCTGATGTGTTCTGTTTTCATTACAGGACTGATAGCACAAAAATAGCAATTCCTGCTGTTTTTGCTTCTGTTGAAGCCAAGCTAGCCCACCCAGTTATGCATACAGTTTGCTAACATTCCTGTGAGCAATAGTTTTGCTTTCTCAAAGAGCAGCTTCTCAAAGGAAGTGATAATTGAGAAGCAATAACTTTTTACAGATTCTTGCCACAAGGAAGCTATACCGTACCCAAGAGTGTATGTTGTCAGGGATTTTTTAGGTTGCTGCTCCTTCCTACAGCAATTTCCCTAATAAAATTGCAGCTTACATTAAACACTGAAGAATTTGCTGAGCAGAAAAGATACAGAATTTGGGAAAGATTCATCAGACAAACATTTTTGATTTTCCTTTTCATCAAAGACAGGTTGAATGCAGAAGGAAATCTGTGGCACTCTGTTTCTCATTTTAAAATATGGGAGTAGTTTGATTAATGATTTTGTCTACATGATGAATTGAAAGAAGGACTTTCCTTGGATGAAATGCTTCAGCAGAGAACTGTGTTGGTCCATATATGTTTTCTTAATTAAAATTTCACTGCAATTGTTGACATTAAAGCAAATTGTGTTGAATTCCTGTTCTGTTTCAGAGAATAGGTAGATGGGTTTTACTCATGCTGTCTCACAGTTTCAGATTTTCCCAGAGCTTTCTAATGGTTCTGGTGGGCATTTATAAATTGTCCCTTTGAGACATTTCTCAAGATCAGCTTTTTTTTTCAAACTGACAGCAAATCTGGAAACAAATCCCAGCTGGGGAACTCCAGAGCATCATCTGGAAGAGAAGGGTCCCTGAGTGACCAAGTGTTTAATGGGTTGTTTATATACCACTAGACATATCAGGATGAGCCTTGGGCTCCCAAGGTGAGCCTTAGGCTTCCTG
Organism: Lanius collurio; assembly: GCA_020086605.1. Lineage (NCBI taxonomy): Eukaryota > Metazoa > Chordata > Aves > Passeriformes > Laniidae > Lanius > Lanius collurio. The sequence continues at coordinate 20,198,894 of JACBWW010000005.1, read as the reverse complement.
CAACAGCTCTGTGAATCCCAATCTGGGTAAAAGATTAGTGAATGCAGAAACAAGCTGTGCTCCCAGCTGCTCCTGACACCATTTCATAGGACAATGTTTGCAGGGGTAAGACTCACCCACTTGCCCCCAATCCCTGACTTAGCAAGGGTCACCTGTAGTTGGCCCAGAGTTAAGACTTTCCACAGGTCTGAGCAGAGACTGCAAACTGGGCAGTGACCCACGCACAGGCCAGTCTTAAGGGTGCTAATTTATGGCTGACATAAACCTTTTAGAATTTATCAGGTACCTGGAGTGATGAGCAAGATTTGCTTTGTGTAAGGCAAGGCAGAGGTTCTCTGTTACCAAGACAGCATGGGCTGCTGAAAAATGTGAGGGTCTGGCTAAGAGTCAGTATACAATGCTAACTGAATCTACCCCAAGCAAAAAGGGTGTTCTCTTTACTTAAATTTTTCTAGCTGAAAAACACCCAATCTGAGAGTCAGCTACAAAATAAAAACAGATGGGCAGGTCTCACTTTCATAGGAGAAAAACAAGTCACTATGAAAATGCCATGATGAAGGCCAGACTAACACACATATCAGCTTACTCTGTACTAATTAATTTCTTTTTGTCTAATTAAAAATGTGATGAATATATTGCACTGTAAATGCATTTCCTATCATTCCTGTCCTAAAGAACATCCAATGTAATTATAAGCACGTTTAGATCAAAGCAGATCATCATGTAGAATCTGAAAAAAAAAAAATCTTTGTCCATATTGACTCATAGCTCTATTCCACATTTCCTTGGAAAAAGGTTTTTGCAAAGAGTGGAGTTGAGCATCTATGCAAAGGTAGCTGGGAATTCTCAGAGAATCCAGGAGCTAAAATTGTCAACTCAAATAGTCTGAATTCAAATATTAACTAAAATTCTCCAGGGAACTCTCCAGTTTTGTTAGCAGCAGAAAATAGATCTGTGAGCAGATACAGTAACCAGATAATCCATTTATAAGGGTGCAAACAATATCTTAGTTTTAATTTCAGATTTTTTTTCTGTCTCATTACCAAAACTTTTGCACCAAAAGAAATAGATTTAACCTCCCCAAATCCAATTTGCCTTTTTTTCCCAAATTCAATCCCATAATTTTTTGCATAAGATTTAGCTAATTTGCTAATCAGAAATACTTCTTATGTCTAGATGTGATATATTTGTTTGGAACCCTTTCAAATCTATAAATCATTGAAATTTTAATAGGGGCTTAGAGAATTAAAACTGCTTCTCAAGCATTTTTTTTCTTTCTATTTGCTACATACACACACTCTGACATAATGCACATTCTTATTCTTTCTCTTTAGAACTCTGTCTTGTTCTTCTCTTTGCTCATGACCAATAGTTACCTGCGGGAACTCAGCACTTCTGTACAACAAATCATTATGATTATACAGAAGCTTTAAAATTTTCTAAAATATGCATCACCTCTTTGAGCACCATGCAGGAACTCACATCTTCCAATTTTTACTTCATACCTTTCTTGCATGTTTTACTTACATATATAGTCTACCAATTTTTACATACTTATGCATAACCTATACAGTTCACTTACTTATAAATAACACACTACTTATACATCTTGCTCACTATCTTATACTGCCTATGCATGTTACTCTATTTACATACTTTATTTTTACCTAACACAGTATATACACATTTTACTTATTTATCCATAATACAGCACATATACATTTGCAACTGAGTGCACAAGAGTACACCTTGCTTGATTAGTCCCTCCACTTTGTCCAAGAGCTCTGCATACGCTTTTCAGGAAATAAGATTGGTTTTAGTCCCATGCAGCACAGTCCTTTTTTATCTATGCCTTGTTGTCTTAGCACTTAGTTTTTCAGCTTCTTCTTTCCCAATTCTTTTTCAATTTAGCACTGTTTATCTTTCAGTCCTTTATGTTCCAGATCCAGGCAAGCAGAGTCAAGATAATTGCAGCAACAAAACCCATCCAGTGATCAGCAGCCAAGTTAGCCCAGGAAAACTAAACAACAAAGCAGCACAGACCAGGCAACTATAAACCTAACCCACCCCCTCTTCTTCTCTTTCACTGAGCCTTCTGACAGAGTTTAAAAACCCTCCAGGAGCTGATCTGCTACAGCTGAAGGTGGATGGCCAGGTGAAGCTGGTGAGGGTAGTTCCAGCTTGGTCTCACTCTGAGGACTCCATTACGAATAACTACAGATGGTTTGGCAGGGGCACACTAATATGATTCAAAACACCTTACAAAAATTATCTCTTTGAAATGAAGGTGTATTATTGTATGCATCAGTCAACATTCAATTTGACATCACTTGTATCCACAGTGCTCTGTTGGAGAGCAGAAACCTTCATAACACTACTTAAAAAGCAAAATTATGATCTTCTTTGGGAATTTCACATGTAGGGAATATGCAACTCAATGGTCCCATCAGCAAATTGGAAAGAGGTTGAGTCATAAGTCACAGTCTGCCTCCAGGTTTCTCTTAAATTCTGCATGTGTGGATGCAGTACATATTTCCTGGGTTTCAGACAACATTTTGTAGAAAAAAAAGATTTCCTGGGATAATTGATTACCTCAATTCCAGACCGCCCCTTTCAGAGGGGATGGAATGGTTGTACTGGAAGATTTACCTTTAGGCAATTGCTTGTGGGTTGATAAGGTTCTAGCAGAATCTCTATGTCAGATTTCCTTTAGTAAAAAGAAATTATTCACTTTGTTGTCTTTAGCAAATACATCTTCTTGCACACAGAGCTATGTGGCAAGGGCTGCTGTTTAAAAACAGCCAGAACTTTAGATGTGTAACTTTCTCACAGTCATGATAAATATTAGTGCTTTGGGTTCACACTGTATGTTATGTGACCTGCATCCACATGAGGCAGAGCAACCCAGGCTTCGGACTTTAGGAGTTGAAAGTCCCATTCTGGGCTTACCTACTGTCAGAAAGACTTTATGCCAAATATATACCTGAAACACCATGACCTGAAACACCCTGACCAGCAACTGTGGGTGATAAAATACAGAAATGTCTACTGGCACATATTCAGGCCATTGCAACAAACAGGGCAATGACACTGCTGCAGGAGAAAGGGCTGGGAAACAGCCTTACAAATGATGTGTTGCTTTGAAAGCACTCATTTATTACATAGGTTCAGACACATCGAGGAGCATCACATGCTGCAGCAGGATTAAATGTCCTGGTAGGTATCAGGGTACCTTGCTATAAAAGCACCCTGTGTTTTCCTTCCCCTCGTCAGCATGCAGCAAAGCAGAAAGAGGCCAGCTGGTTCTTTGTAATGGGGGTGCTTTTAAGATGGCCAGGTGATGTGGAAGAAAAGCAAGCATAACATAGGGGATCAGATGGAAGAGTGATCAAAGCTTTCCAGGGCTTTGATCAGCTTCCTGCTGCTGACCCTTGGGTATTAGTATGAACCTTTCACACTTCCACCTTCCTGAAAGACCTCACAAAATACATTAGTTACACTTTTATATAACTTGCAGGAGGATCATGAAATTTCTATATGTGCATGAATTTTATGTATTCTGATAGATCTGTAAATAACTTATACCCAATGGAGAAGTGTGGCACCTGGTAACACTGCTAAGTAAAAACCTAAAGCATTTGTTGAAAAAGTACTGACACACATAATGCAGTGTTTCACACTCTTAAGGGAATTCAGACTTCAGGAGAAAAATCACTGATGGTTTTCAAAGCTGGGAATGACAAGGTTGTGCTCTTGTTTCTTTAAACATAAAGCAGGGGTAACAGTGTATTCATAATTCACACTCCCACTGCAGCAGCCCCACCAAAACAACAGCGTCCTTCTTCCACCATCACCACAAGAGAAGGAAGATGTTTGAAACTGTTTTGGCTGTTGTGTGGACAGTCGTTCTGCTCAAAACTAAGTAATTTATTTCTGTTTTCCCCAATTTTATTATTTTTTAAAAAGACAATAAAAGCAATGAAACCAGAAACTACTTTTTTGTGGATAAATTGTTTCTTGCAGTGCTTCACTGAAATATTCTTTTTAAAAAGTATTTGCCACCCTCAGGAAATATTGGGTTTGTTCCCTTGTACTAACAAGGTAGATGCTTCATGAAGGACATCAGGACTTTTCAGTGCAGCAGTTCATTTACATATCAGTCCCTGAAATATTAATATGGGAGCTTTTCTGCTGAATTGCTCCCCAGTGGCACCATTAAAACATGTTCATTAGCAGCATCTTCTATGTCAGAGTGAGGTGTTGTAGTCATGATGGTTTTTCTTAATGTAGTCATTTGTTTCCTGAAGAGGAGTGTCAGCTGAAAGCATTGAGCAATAAGGCGATATAAGGTGATATGTAAGATGACAGAAATACTTCTGGTTTCCTTGTATAAATATTATTTCTAACATATAACCTGTGGATATTGTCTCACACGCTGGAATACATTCACACTTATCAACATAAGGGAAGACTGAAGGCAAAAGCTCAACCTTGAGGAGCATCCTAATTGCAGAAAGGAATAATGAGGGCTTCCTATCAGGTGATTTAGACACCTAATTTTTCTGCAAGTTGTCCTTGTGTTTTTCTTAGAAATTTAGTTTTGAAAGCCATCACCAACTACATTTTTAGATTCTGATTCATTACCTATGAAAATTAAAGTCCTGTTTTCAGGCTATTGCTTTAGGGGTCATTAAATATTGAAGTCCGAATGCATGATCTTCCTTTTACAGACAGTACCTATGAGTTAAAAATAGGTGCTTAAGGGTTTTTTTAAAAACATTTAAAATTACTTTGAGATGTCAAAAAATGGCACTTTATGAACTACGGGTTTTCATACATGACATTCTAAATAATTAAAATGTGAAATATTTTGTTTATAATAACAATACAGATAATTTTTGTTGAAATTTGAGTTATGATCATCCCATCATAAAATAAACAAATGCTTAATTAATGTGACCATAATTATAATACAAAACAGGGTGAAGCAACACATAGTGGAAGACAGAGAATTATTACTCTGCATTTGGTTTTAAATGCATTTGAAAGAAGAAATAAAATGTTGAATGTTGAAATCACTAGAATAGCACCAGTATATAAAATGCTGCATACTGATTTGATATAACCTGGACTCTACACAGTCAATTCATACTTCTTTTGAGTAGTTTTTGCAACCTAAATAATAAGGCTTCAAATGTTTGCAGGAATCTACTAGTGGACTAGAGCTTACAGAAGTTCTCTTTCCATGTAGATTGCCTCCACTATCCTAAATGGCTTTACTTCAGTCTGCAAATTAAAACCAACTTGCTTCCCATGATGAATACAAATTAAGCTATGTCTCAACAAGAATTTCTCATTTCCTCCTTATTTTTCCCCTCTTGCTGATTCCTCCAAATATACTGGAGGACATTTGGAGTTCTTAGTGCTTCTTTGCTGAAGAAGCCACACATCACTAGAAAAAGGATAGCAAAAGAGTACATTAACTGTCAGGAACAGAACTACAGAAAAAAAGTAGGGAGGGCAAAACTTTTCCTCGTTTTGGCCAGATACAGTTTTTTGCCCAGAGAGTATAGCAATTTCCATAATACTCAACTTTCCATGACCCAGTAACAGGAAGATTTTCCAAACATGTGTCTGTCTTGATTATTTTAATTAGATCAATCTGTCAGAGAGATGATGTCACTGACATTGTTTTATGAAACTCCAAGAAATATAAAACTGTTCTGTTTAAAAGTGACCGACTGCACGACCTTGGCATGGAGATAGGGTTATGTTGTTGATTTAGTGTGACGAGTTCCTCCTGGGTCTGGTAATTAATATCCCCCAAGTTAAGTGCCTCATGTCATTCCACTAATAAATTTCATCCTGTGCAGCAAAAAGTTGAATTTCCTGAGGTGAACCTGCTACTGAATTTATATGAACAAAAAGCAACACTGCTCTATTCCCTCTCAAGGAAGTAAATAATTCAGGGACATATTCTGTCTTTACTATAGTTTATGTGACAGCTCTCTTTAGATTTTCAGAATGTTGATTAAACTCCATGGGACCAAAACCTGTATGTAATCATGGAAATATATTTTTTCTCTATCACCTAAATCCAAATGTAAAATGCTTTCCAGAAGTCACAAACATTTGGATTCATAACATCATTCTTGTCTGTAATCCAGTCTGTTTTCAAGCAGCACTTGACAATAAATTACCTGAAAACACAGACCACAGCTGTGTACACATAACCACTAAAAATTAGCAAGCAATTTCTAAAGGGAAGCTGCTAGTTCTACCCTCTCACTCCAGGTAACTGTCATGGCTGCAGAATTATATTGTTACCATTGATTACCACATCAACAACATGGCAATTTGCAGTAGACAAAATGGCTCCTAAAAATAGCTTCCTATGAGCTAGCTTTCTATGAGAAGGATTTGGAAATTCGGCAGTAGTGTCCCTCTTGCTCCTGCTGCAGCAGGATGGGGATGACTGTACCCTTTACTCTTTCCCAGAGGTGGCTTCCCGCTCTGCCCTTTCAGTGAATTTTTCAGTGATCAGAAATAGTGCTGCATACCGTTGGTCTGGATTGCTCTGGAAAAGCATACTTGGCTGGAAGATAATGTAAAGCCTTCCAAAACCTTTTCATACTTTCCTTCTTTTCTTTCACATACAGTAGGGCATATGTGCCTCCATATGTGAAGCAATGCTTATGTGACAACAGAAGCTGCTAATGGGTGGGAAGAGTCAGGGAGTGTTGTTTAGTTCCCTTAACCAAAGGAACCATTATCTCAACCACAGCCCCACTTGAACAAAGCTGCCCTATTGCAGATCCAAATACTTGGATGAGGTCCCTTGCTGCTTCGTCTCGGGTAGCCCAGACTTTCCCACCTACCACAATATGGTGTGCCAGAGAAGAAAAATCCATGTGTGAGAGCATCAGAAGGATTTCAAAAGTGTGTTTGCATACAGTATTTCTATTAAATTTTATTATTCAATACCCTCCCTTTAAAAGTCAACCTGTTTTTCTTTTGCATGTGTGTCTAAAAGCTAGAACTCCAAAAGAACAAAAGGAGCTTTTTTAATCTTAAGAAAACATTCAAGCCTTTTTTCTTAATCTACTTTAAAAAATTTATTTATTAAATAAAAATTTGCAAACCAGGCTTTTTCATTCAAAAACATCTGACCAGTTCTACTTGTTATAAAATATTGAAAAGGAGCAGGACTACCTTGTGTATGTTCAATTAAAATCAGGAAAAGCTGGAAGTCTTTTTCTGCCAGTGCTGAAATGCCCTCAATACATCTAAAAATATTTTTGGCAATTTTCTGATCTAACTTTATGGAGTCCTATGCTACATCTCATCTCACTAGCTAAAGAGGACTAACCTTTCTGAACTAATTGACTGTAACTTTATTATCATTGTCATCTGCAAGAAGAATGAAGCCTTGGCAGGAAATTTTTGTGCTTCAGAAGATTCAGTTTCAATGATCTGCAACTAATCATATGTTAAGTCAGCTGGTAAAGATAATTATAACAAGGAAACAAAAACAGTGATAATTGAAATGAGGTTAAAAATGTTTAATAAGTTTATAAGATCTCACATGGAAAGAAGGCTTCATACAGCATATAATAAATCAGCCTCATCTAGGAGGAGAGTTAAAACAGAAAAGGATAAGATGAGCCTAAGCTGGTGAGAATAATTGATACAAGTTACATGGAATCAAGACAAAGCAGGCAGAAAGAAAGAGCAGGTTAAAGCCTACAGAATATGTGAAAACAAGAAGGTTTCTAGGAGAAAGGAGCAGGAGCCCTAACACCAGCTGCGAGCGGCACTTGGGCAGAAATGATAGGTCAGTTGTGTGGAAAGACTGCGTTCAACAAATGCTGTTGATCTGCAGTTGAAGGAAGTCATTGTGCAATAGAACTCCCAACAATTACATCCCAGAACACAAAGCACGAAGCAATAATTTTAAACGTTTTAAAATTAAGCATGCCCAGATTACTTATATTGATAAGTCCTAAAAGATTAAGTTGAGAAGATGGGTCAACATCAATGATGAGGTTTCATATCTTTGGATAACATAAAATTTCTGCCTAAAATAAAAAAGCCACTGTTAATATTTTTTTAAGTATTTATAGTTTAATCATGCTGGTATAAACCCAGACAAATAATGAAGAGCTGATATAGCAATGGGTTAATCCTGAACTAAGGAAAGGAACAAATTGAATTAGCTTTGATTTAAGGAAAAAAATTCTCAAAGAATAATGTTTTGTTTGGTTGGGTGTTTTTGCTGAGACTCTAAGGCTTAGCTGAGAGTGTTATTGTTGTTAATTTAATACAGTTAATGTCTTCTTAATGCTGTTCAGAAATATTTTGACTTTGTTCTATACAGTGTTTTCACTAAAATGAAAAAATGACAGAAGTTAACATTGCATATTTTTGAAGGATTCCAAAGTAGTTAACTGAATTGGTGTTAGAGTAATTGTAAACAGCTTTTGCCATCATTGAACAGATGTGTTTCTAATAAGGACCCTCGGGGATCGTTTATATTGAACATTTTTTCCCATCGACCTTGCAGCAAATGGAAAATGTAAAAAGGAAAAGGCTAGAAGTTGAATCCAGCTGAATCCATACTTATTCCCCTGACCTGAAGCGTGATGCTACAGTCAAGTTTTAACGAGTCAAATGGGAATCATAACTAATAAGTCTACAAGTACAGAGCTCAAACTTTAATCAAGTTATCATGACTAAAATCAGACAAAGAAACAGGATTAAATGTCATTTTTACTTTGCTCAGAATTATTAGAACTGCTTTAGCTCATGGAGTGCAAATGCTGTGTCAGGCCAGCTTCTGCTTACCTCTGCCCCCTGTGTGTCCTGATCACAGTGTGCAAACAAGAGGAACTTCTACAAAGAACTGAACCTTTACACATATCAGAAATGGCCTCAATTTTCAATGTTTGCACTTTATATTGATGGTTCTGCTTTCTGAGCAAGATTTAATGCTGGCCACAGTTTAGAGAGCACTCCTTCACTCCAACAGTTGTTCATGCTGATCAAAAGCTGAAGAAGGGAGACTTCAACTTCTCTCCTGAACCTAATATATTGCTTATATAAACAAAAAGGAAAAAAGAAAAAAGCCCTCAACCCTTCTTTGTGACAGATTTCTGGTAGTTACTGAAAAAAACCAAACTCATATATGGAAAGTGTCACATTTTGTTCACATTAGGTGGGAAACTTCTGTTGAATTGAGAGTCCTCAAAATGTCATTATGGCACATGGATACTAACAAAAGCAGAAGAATGAATCAAAATAACAGAGAGGTGTTAATCAGTTTTGTCTCAAAAGGCAAACAGTGGGCTGTGAACTTAGCAGAAAAATCTAAATTACTTTATTCTGTCTCTTAAATCTGCTTCCTTTGTGAATGTTGTTTCTTTTTCTGTTCTAGCCTTTGGCCTACAACCATCTGCAGGGTGTACACTGATGCTATCAGACAGCTCAGCAGGAATTGGTCACACCTTCTCTGGGGGCATCTCCTGCAAAGTATCAATTCGTTCCACCAAGAAAATGGTTCATTTCTCACAGTGTCCTATTTTGCCTTGTTTTGTCTTTCTCCATTGTCATTTATTTCCTGATGGATTTAGAGGTTTCAGAAATTCACTGACACTCAGTAAAGTGTAATATATCACATACATATGCTAGCAGTGTTTGCATAAACACAGTATATCTCTAGGTGTGTTTCATACATTTTCTCCTTCCATCTGAGAATGGAAGCTTGAAGAGTGATTGTTATGCTTCTGGGAAGTTGAGTATGTCTTCTTTCTCAAGCAACAATATTTTATTCAGGTGCAATGCATACATATTACTTATTTAGCAGTCATCTATAATTCTGTGTGAGACAGGTAAGGTTTTAGATAAATAGGCCAGTCATAAAAGTAAACAGCTGAGATTTTCTTTTCTCCCATTTGTTGTCAGCAATAACAAATTTACAACAACAACATTCGTGCTGTGCCATGCAACATATTAATTTGGAGTATTGTAACACTGAGTGCTGTCATACTCCCCTCCCTTCCTATTCCTCAATAAAAACAAGTTCATAAAAGCCCTGGCCCAGATCCAGAGCAGCTCAGATCCAGCTTTGAGGATGTCTCATTTTTAGGTGCTTATGTTTGGGAAGGGGACTGAATGAGTTTTTCTAAACTAAGTTTCCCATTGCCCTTTAAAGTGGAAAGAGGTGGGTACTTGTAAAGGACTCTGGGAAGTTCCATCTACTTGTGGAGCCTGCTGGTACACTACTGCTTTGTAAACTATCCCATCAGGACAGGAAAAAAGACCCAGTAGGAGTAACCATGTGGTAGCAGCATCCCAGCACTTTGACCACTGGTGTTCTAAAGCTGTTTCTCCTCGTTTTTATACAATGCTGAAAAAACAGAAAATACAGAGAATACAGTTTCAACTGCCCAAACACTTCTGCTGAGATTGCACAGGGCGGTGTGAAAGATAGCTCCTGTTCAGGCAAGAGAACAGGCCTAACTGTTGCTTATCAATTTTAATTTAACCTGTCCAGAAATCACCCTTTCCAAGAGTTCTGGCACTAAACCAAAGCTCTAAAAGGAGACAAACAAATAATTTCATTTCATCTAATAGAGCTGGAACAGAATTCCCTTTGAAATCAGATTTGGATGGTACACTGTGTTTTGCTTACTTTATATGAATAATTACCACCATCTTCAAAATTATACAAATTTTACCTCTTCAACCTCTGCTTTTTTTACAGAAATCCTTAATGCACAAATCAAAATTATCTGCCATGTCACATAAATATTTTTTTTAAATAATTCATCCAAAATTGATGTCCAAAGGTGAAATATAAAATACAGAAGAAATAACCCAAGTAAACATGGGAAATATTAAAGATTAAATATGTAAGTTATTCTCACAGTGAACCATCCATTGCCCCTGAAAAATGCAAGCATATCATCAGGTTATTTACAAATCATACTGTCCCAGAAGGCTCTGGAGATTTTCATGACTGTTAGAGATTAGTCAGTATAATCAAGATTTTCATCAGGGTCTGTGATTCTCACAGAAGACCAGCCATACCAACTCATTTGGTGTTCAGTGGTTCTGACTGGATTTCTCTTCTAGGATCTTCTGCCTTCTCAAACTTGCATCTCCTTTTAGCAAGCACAACATCCTTTAAGAAGGGTCTCTTTGCTTGCAAGGAACCTGCTCATTCTTCTGAGAACTCTGTCACTAAGACTATACCTCTTCTTATCCATTTTCAAGCTAGCAACTATTTCCTCAGAAGGCACACATCCATGTATGGTAATGAAAATTTAGCAGACAATTATTTCCCCCATTATTTCTGCACTTATTTAACTCTTTAATTTGTTTCTATAGTGTCTTCTAAACTTTTTTATTTTAAGTCAAAGAGTTCATCTGTCATCAGTGTGACCCCAGTAAAGGGATTTTTAGCATCCAATTATGCTTGACAATAACTGTTGTTAGCTGGAGATATTCTGGTGCAGTAAATGCATATTTTCTTCTAAAGAAATTTTTAAAGCTGCCTCCAAATTATTAATATAAGCAACATCATTACCTATGAAACCAGCAAGGAATTTAACTAATAAAAATCGATATGAAGAAGAAATTAAAAGCATGAAAGGTCCTGGAACCTTAACAGTTGGCCTGTAATAAAGTCATATTGTCTAATTTGAGAAAGGCCAGTCTTGTGTATAATGGTGAAAGGCGAGCATCAAGAGAAAGCCAGAAAGCCAGTGTGATCCAAAAACTGTCCTTGATCCATCCCTGTATCTGTATTTTGCAATACATCTTCCTATACATGCTGCTGGGCATTGAACTTAATGCCACTTGGGACCCAGTGTAATATGGATTGCTGAGGTATTAGAAGTGTAATACAAAAGAATTCCCTAGTAGGTTATGATACTTAAGTTCAAAGAATTATGAAGGAGCTGTATCCAAACTAGACTCTTTTTTGGGGAAGTCTTGCTTTAATTGCTTATGTCCAGAATTCTGCTCCAGAAAACTTCAGCTTATTCCTGAAGAGTTTCAATTCTTTAAGCATTCTTTCAGCCAGTTCACGGCTGCCTGAGTGGATTTTGCCTCCTGGCTGAGGTCACTGCCACACCTGCTGCTCATATTTCATCCTTGTAACAGCAGGCTCCGTCACAGTTTGAGGAAGCCACATTCATTGTCCTCCTTTGCCAGAGAATTTTCCAACCTGCATCACAAGAAAGAACCCTGACCCTCTGCTCCACCTAACTGAGAGCTGGGAGTTGAACAACATCTGTGCCACTTCTAATCAGAGGGCAAAAGGAAGCACATTTCCTGTGCCCGTTTCTTAGGTCCTTCTCCTGGGTGGGAGGAGGCCTCAGCTGTGGTGTCTGCTCCAAGTTCTGCCTATGCACAGCAGCTCAGGAGTGGTGAATGTGAAATATATAAACAGACCCTGGAAGAATGTCTGTGTCTTTGCTTGTCCCCAGGGAGTACTCTAACTGCATAGTCATGCAAACGAGTAAACTCTTTCCAGGATTTTCATGCTTTCGTGCACAAAACAGCAGGTACCATAGGTAATGTCCCCAAGGAGCCAGGTTAGCCAAGCAGAGTTAACAAACCTCTGATGGATAGACCTGACCCTTATTTTCCTACACCACTGATAAAGATGGGGAGAATTATTTTATTGCAAGGAAAGAAATGGTACTAACATTACTATTGTTATGTTAATTTAAAACAAATATTGAAAAAAATATGACCCATGCTAATCTTTAAAAGAATGCAGTACGGACCTGTGGAAGGGAGTGAGAGAAAGGGATGGGCTGCTGCAGAGTTGTCCATGTGCCATGGCACAGACCCTGAGGATAGGGTCAAGCTGGAGACATCCTGAACTCCCTTCCTCTTTTTCACTAGTTCTCAACAGCAGCTTCAAGCCCCATTAACCCAGCAGAGAACCCTACTTTCCAGAGAAGGATCCTGGGGGAATCAAACTGCATGGGACTCAGAAGTCAGCCTACAAGCCAATGTCACAGACAGCTGAACTGTCAATCATGGCTGCACCACCACCACCACCATCCATGTAGCAGGCTGGCTTACATCTCTGATCTGAAGAGCACTTCTCCAAAGTGGTTTAGACATGGAATTTGACCATGTTTTCACACACAGATAGATACTTTTAATGCAGATGATTTCTGATCTTATGGCTGGATGTCCCATAAGCATCTGGCATTGTTTATTACCACATGTAATATAATTTGTTCTTTGTGTCTCTCTAAGAAATAAAAGTTACAAGTATAATCATAATCATAATAATAATAATAATAATATAGTTATACAGATGGTTTCAAAAAATACTGTAAATGTATATGCAAAAATAATGCCAAAATACTAGTCTTAGATTCATGGTGGTAGAATCGGTAATTTACAATGGCATGGGTGAAATTAAAGGATCCCTGTAAAAAAAAAATATACTGTCATTGTTTTTAAAACTGATCAAGGTTTAAAAGAAAGAAGTATTAAATAGTGTATCATGTACATGTGTCACTGACAAAAGGGTTACATAATGCAAATCAGCTACTATGTTTGCATTATGTGAGGTCATAAATTTTTCATTTATTTCAGTAACTTCAATTGTGCAGTACTTGACGAATGCCTGCAAGAAAAATTTACTACTAACCAGAACAAAAACAACAAACTTTTAAAGAAATCATAGTTCTTTGCTTCCCAGTAGGGTTCAAAGGCATCAGAATTTGTACAACAAACAAGGATAAAAGTACAGGTATTTCCCATAGTGTTATTAAGCTTATATCTAAAATATCATACAGATTTTAGGAAGTGGCAGCTGTGGAGTTGTGCATGTATGAGAGACAGATGGAGATGATCAGCTGTAACATCTCCAAAGGGGCTTTTGTGGTGCCTCAGACCAGTGAATCATGAAATGAGAAATATTTGTGTGACAGAGCCCAGGAACTCTATACTAGATGAAGGAAAGCACCATCAAGTGAGTATTCTCTAGCCTAACACAGTGTAAGAGACATTCACTTGACAGATACTTTTTTAAAAGATGGTTCCAAAGAGCTTGGTAGTTTCACATTTCACAATTCTCTGTGAAAAACTGTGCCAGTTTCAGATACTGCAGGGGTAATGTTAAATGCAAGTCAAGAGACTGAAGTGTTACAGCTGTTATGACATATAATATAAACATTTTTACATTTGACTTTGAGCTGTAAAAAGATATTATATAATAGGCACAAAGCGAGTTAAAGGCTGAAAACCATCATGATTATATATTCTATTTTATGAATCAAACAGGGCCTGAAAGTTGCACCTTGTTTTGGTCTTAAAAGTTAATCTTTTCTGTATATTTATTTTACACACACAGTGTGACATTTAATATCTCTCAAGGCCTTCAGCTTCGTCATCTAGTTAGCAAGCTCTTTGCTGATCTGGTCCTGATAGTCCCCACAAACATTTCAGTTTCAGTGTAACTTTTCTAACTGTTACAATATTATTTTTGTTCTTCAAGCAGGGCAGACCAATTCATGGTGGCCACAAACAATTTTTAAATTTCAGGTTAAACTCTATCCACCACTGGGATGAGCTGTGCTTGGTTATGAGAAGGATGAGCAACAGCTTGGCTGGCTCTGGGGTCAAGCCTATTTTTGACTGTCAGGTAGGAGTTCTCGTGAGCCACACTGGGATGATTAGGATCATCCACCACAAAGCATTCTTGTTTCATTGGGTTGAAACAGGAAGAAACTGACACAGGGATGCACACACTTGGGATGCACACACTCGCTGCATGGATACCTTTGGTTTCTGTTGTCTCCTGAAGTAACATGCACTAGGTCAGTGACATAGAGCAACTTTAGGAGTTAGAAATTGTGCTTGACTGAAATATCCTGCACTATTGCCAGGATGATTTGGAGTAAATCTGTAGAACTGGGTTTTTGCTGAAGGAAATTTACAGCTCAGGGGTCATGAATGCATCCTCTTGACTAAGCATTTCTAAGATCTGAAAGGTAAGAAGGGATGAATTGTGGTTCATTCCACATCTTTTAACGATGGCCATTTAGCAAGAGAAATACATGAAACAGCCACCTAGGTATCACTCTTTAACCTTACAGAATGGGGCATTTTTCCATTATGAAGAGTTACTATTTTCATGATCTTCCTATATTGACACAGTGTTTCTACTGGAAACCATGACTAGTAGGAATGCTGAAATCATAAAGACTATGGGTTAATGCTTTTTTTCATGTAATCCATGGAAGCCAACAATATGCTTCACATCCGCTGTCTTGATGATTTTTAATTTGTTGCACTTACTCTAAAGTAAATACCAAAGGAGTAATGGTACTTTGCTATAGATCTAAAACTCATGTTATGGACAAAAGAAACATACCTTATATGCAAAGTCAAGAAGTCCTTCTTAGAGTCATTCAGATTTTGTCTGCCAACAATTCATATAATTTATGTAATTACCACCCAAAGAGGGGAAAAGTACTATTATAGGAAAAGTCTTTACAATGGTAGAATGACAATGGCTGCACACACTTCTTAGAATAGAGACTTTTGTCTGTTCACCCTTCACTGCCCTCCAGGCCCCTTGATTATTGACTCGGGGCAGAAGAGCTGTGCCAAGTCATCAGTGACCCCAGTCTTTTGCCATGAGTGGGATAATGATGGTATCTTCCTCTTCATTCCTAAGGCCACGTGGCACTTCTTCTATCTGCTTGTGTTGTGATTTGAAACAACGAAGCGTCAAGCATGTAAAATATCAGTTATTTTATAAGGAAAACAAAATAAGAAAATAGTGAGGAAAACTAGATAGCTGAGAGGCAAAAACACAGGTTCAAACTTAAACAGTTGCAGTACAAGGAGAAAGTTTTATTACTAACAGAATTAAAAGTTAAAAGATATAACAAGAAATTAAAACAAACACACACACACACCCGCCCCCTTCTTCTCAGCACTTTACTCTTTAACTAGCACAAAAGATAACACAACATAGAATTCTAGTCAGGGTTACAGTTCTCAAAAAGTCTCTCTCTTATGCTTAAGGAAAAAAGGGTTTCTTCTTCTTGCTTCACATGGTTTCTCAAGCTGCCCCCAACAGCAGACCCACCTGGAAAGAAACAATCTGCTGTGGTGTAACACATCTCTTCTATGAAAAAATATCAGTTTTTTTCACAGTGCCACACCTGGGCCATCACATGGGGTTATCAACCTTTTTAAGGATGGGTTATTTTGGCCTGAACACAAAGGCTTTTTCTGCTACAAAATCCTTAAAAGCCTCTCACTGTTTCTATACATCCTGACATAGGCAACTCTTCACAATCTTCACAGGCCACACGTAAGTCTTCCATCCCCCCATGCACTTCAAATGGATTAAAGAGACAAACAGTTCGAGATATTACAGTTTCTTACCACCGCATGCCAGAAGTATTTTAAAGCTCCGCGCGAGGAACGCGGCACCGCCCCTTTTCTCCATTGCCATTTTCAGCTCCATATCACATGGCTCACTCTCTCTCTGACTCTGAAACCTCTATGTTGAAGAATGTTCTTGTTCAGGCTTTATGGTGAAGAAAGCCTCGTTCTTTTTGTGCTGCTGGCTGCATGGTGTTTTCTTCAGTTCAGTGCGTAGTGTGCTGGCTGCAGAAAGGAGGCTCCAGCTGGCTCCATGTGGAGAAAGGGGGAACCCACCGGTCCCAAGAAGCCACTCTGGAAAGATTTTAGCTGTGTAGCAGTCCATGGCTGGGTTTAGCTGAGTAACAGTCCACGTCTGGGTTTAGCTGTGTGCCAGTCCATGGCTGGGTTTGGCTGCCTGGGCTCTGGGATGGTTCCTCCCCCAGCGGCCCAGGGTCCGTGCTGCAGCATCAGGAAGAGGAGAAGGGGGCCGGGGCTTTGGTCCAGTCCAGCCCGGCCCAGCGGGGCCCGGAGGCTCCGAAGCTGCCCCCACCTGCCTCAGGCGGGCTGGAACAAGAGGAACTCTCGCCTTTCCATGCGGTTTAAATGTGTAAATTGTGGTAAGTGTGATTTGTCTAAAAATCTGTATATCAACTCAGATTCAACCCACTACAGCTTGCTAATACGATGTGCACCTTGCTTTTCCTTCATTGGTTTGTAATTCCATATTATATCTGCATTTATTGTATATATTTTGTTTTACATATGTTAACTGCCTGGTTCTAGTTGTTAGCTTTGAAAATGTTTTTGCCAGTGTGATCCCGTGCCCCTTCAGCTACTTCTCTGCTCTTCTACACAGCAGCTTGTGTACCCACTTTCAATCTTCCCATTTGCATCAATGCAATGGGAGAGGCTCTACTGCAGTCCCTGTTTTCTGTCTGAGAACATTCAGCCTTTAAATTACCCTGAGTTTCCTCAATGTCCAGAAGTTCAGGATTTACAGCAAAGCTTGATACAAGTTTGATTATGTGTTTGAGTTCCATGTTAAAAGGTGAGCTGATTGCTGTTTTTACTGAATTGCCATTTTGTAGATGCTAGAAATATTTCCTAGTTTCTCATTTCCAGCCTTAATACTTCAGAAGTGTAACTGAGGGGGAAAAAGATTCAAATTAATCAGTGCAAAAAGCCCATCAGCACCATCTGCAGTTGACTCCTGCCTGATCATTCAGCAATACTACTTGCCCATTACAACTGGATGCCCTTACTTGAACCCTCAGAAGGTGTAACTCACTGTATTGCCAATTTGAAACCTAATTAACCACAACAGTCTTGGGGCAGTTTCCAGTTGGTTGATGATTTTGTGAGTTTGGTTTAGATATTGTTCCTGTGAACCTGCAAAACCAATCAACTCTTTCAGAACTGTGATTCCTTAGTGCCTCAAGGTGAAATCATAGTCACAGGTAAAATTCCTCTCCACTTACTGTTTACTTAGTTTTGCTTAGAGAAAGGTTTTTTGAGCACGTATCATTTTATTTCAGTGTAATACTGATTTTTTTCATTTCACTCTCATTGGAAGCAAGATATCACAAGCTATTTGGCTATGGGTGTTCAAAGCTGAAGTTTTTTCCTCAAAGAAATGTATTGTCATTTCTTCATTTGATATAAGCACATCACTCTTGTTATGCTAATAGATGGTTCAAAGTATATATATTACTAGCCCCTCCATTTTCTGTGTCAAATAACATTCTTTAAGTTCCTTTTCTTAAATTTCCAAAACTATTTTTCATCCATTGTTGTTTTTGCAGACTCCATTTGGCTACTCATCACTCTTCACACAGTATCATGTCTAATTTTTTTCAAAACTACCCTTAAGAAAAGTGAAGACAAAGTTTAAGGTGATACAATAAAAGGTTTTGCTAAACACCAACTGCTTCATGAGGAAATCCTTTTGAGGTAAATAAAAAGTCAACAGCTTACATCACTCTTCTTGTATTATCATATTTGGAACCTGTCAGCCTGCATTTTTGTACAAGCATCTTTGAAAATCTTCTGCTTCTGTCATGGTGTTCTAAAAATAGATGCCTTAGTAATAAAACCTTATTTGATTAAATAATTAAATTCTTGTCAGCCATAATTAAACACAAGCTCTTAACAGAACTATAATTATTTCTGCTTAGATTTCTCCAGTGACATAAACTACTCTTGCTTCTAAAACATACAGCAACGCTTAATCTAATTTAGTCTTGAGGTTTTTTCACTCCATTGTTCTAAACTGATTCATCCTAGTCAACGAGGGCTGCAAATGCCAAGCATCCCATTCTGCATCATTCTGGGACCCTTTCCCTACTGCCACAGAAATCTCACAGAACAGAAGAACAAATCTGACAGATATCTCCCTGAGTTTTAGCAGCATTGTCCAGGACAGAAGGTAAGTTTGACCTCTCGATATCTTCCCAACACTAGGCCCTATTTGGTTCCTTCCTTTATAGTATTTTTCACACAGATCTTTTATAGTGAGCATTCACCAGATTCTGAGCTCAACTAAAGTTGAAAACTTCGAAAAACACTTTGCTTATGATAACACAGAGCACCAGTTCAATCCACAGAACTTGTATTAAAGTGTGGAAAACCAGTGTGATCTATATTTCAGTTCAGTTAATTAGAAAATATTTAAAGCAACATTTAACTTGCAATAAATCTCCACCATGAAATAAGAGATTTCCTGATAATATATCTTCATGGCCTTGAATTCTCCATGCCTACAAACTTGTAACGATTGGTGACAAAATAGTATCTTAGAAATAATCCTATGAATGCTAGTGGCAGGAATCATTATTGTAATACACACTTAGGCCAACTTTTGCTAATGTCCCCTTAAAGATGTTTGAAAAGTTGAACAAGGTTGCATAAAGTGCAGTACTTTCAGATAGAGCCTTTAGCCGGAAGTCAAGAGAGGAGTTCTGATTTTCCATAGAAGTTTTGCTAACTGAAGTGGAATCTCAAGGGTGAGGACACCTTTCCAAGGGAAGCCCAGTAGCTGCAAGGTTGCTCATGAGAGCAGGTCATGGGCTGATAAGAAAAATGCTGTTTTTCACTCTGTGGATTTGACATTCAGTTGCACTGAGCAAAATCATGTCCCTGTGCCTAGTCATATAGGACTTATAGCTATCAGACCATCACTGGATAAGAACAGAGACCAGGCTTTGCCACCTCACATTCATGAGCCTTTTGGTTACAAAGATTATTAGAAGTCTGGAACACCTCTCCTAAGAGGAAAGGCTGAGAGTTGGGGTTGTTCAGCCCGAAAAAGGAAGGCTCTGGGATGACCTTATTGCAGCCTTTCAGTACCTGAAGGAGTTCTACAAGAAGGGGGGAGAGGAAGTTTTTATGAGGTTGTGTAGTGATAGGACAAGGGGGAATGTCTTCAGACAGGAAGAAGGTAGTTTTGTATCAGATATTAGGAAGAAATTTTTTACTATGAGTGTGGTGAGACTCTGGAACAGGTTTCCCAGGGAAGTTGGGGCTGCCCCATCCCTGGAAGTATTCAAGGCATAGCTGGTGTCCCTGCAGGTAGCAGGAACTTGACAACCATTAAGATCTCTTCCAACTCAAACATCTTATTTCTACAATATGTTTAAATTAGATATTTTTATGTTCATACATGTAACAGACTCCTTTCAGCTTTAATCAATCCTCCCTTACAGGTAAACCTGCTTTTAGACATAGATAGAAATATTAAAAAAAATATATAATTTTTTTTTTTTAATGGAGAAGAAAATACTAACTTCTCATCTACCATTTGAAAAACACCTTTTTTTTTTTTTTTTTGTCATAGAAACTAACAGTTTGGAGTATAATTTCTGAAAATCTGAAGATCATCTCCAAAATGAAAACAAAGTCTAGTTTCATCTTAGTCTGGAAATTACTCAGCTCCAAAATGATGCCAAAAGCAGTCATTTTTCACTGAAAAAAAAATTGTCTATGAGTAAAACCTCCCTCTTAATAAATTAAGATTGTGCAGCCTCTACAAATCTAATATATTTATTCCACTTGCATCTTACTCAAAAAAAAAAAAATCACAAAATAGAAAATGAGTTTATTTATTTGGACAGACTTCAGGTCTCAAAGGATGACTTTGGGGGCTTTCAAGACTGTACAACATCAAAACAAAGTAATGTCACTTATGATTGCAGGGCCTTTTATTTAAAAAATAATAACACACCATTGTCTTCATCAGGTTTCTTTTGTTCGTCCTTTTATACATAAAAAGAAATTAATTTAGGAAAATTGAAAAGAGAAGCTTTTACACAAGCTATACTGCTTATTTCTGCTCCTTAGCCTGATAAGCTATTTCAAGAAACTCTTTCAATCAGTTTTGGAATAAGTCAAATGGGATAAAGTGCAGTTTCACGGATCATAGCCAGATAAAAATAAATACACAGAAGCTAGCATCTCTATCTGACCATATTTTATCAGCTTGAACAGTAAGGAGATTTTAGATGTAAAGAGACCTTGATAAAGGTGACTGACCAATTCAGACTTTATAAACAGCACTCTTTTCAAAACATGACTCTTTCAGTACAACAACCAAAACCAATGCTCCAACAAATAGTTTTTGTAATACATCTTCTTTGGGTAAAAAAAGATTGCTCAAGATTTTCAACATCACAAGAAATATTGACTCATCCTTCAGTGGATGGAATAGATGGAATATAATATAGACGGGATATAAAGTTGTGAAGCCAAAGCAGAAAGAATCCTGTAGTTAAAGCACAGATGGATAGACATAACAAAATTCTGTTCCCTCAACTGTGAAACCTCTCTTTTGTTGATTGGAAGTGTTGCAGTAATGATGAATCATTACTCAATCCCAGGAAACAAGTTGAACAGGCATGAGATTAAAGCTGGATTTCAAACCCTCCTGTAGCTAAAAAAGCACACATTGCAAAGTTTCACACTTCTCCTACTGCATTTTATTGTGACTTGGTTGTGAACCTGTAGGCCAGGACCACGTGCATCTTCTAGATGTCTATTTATCTACAAAAACAACTGGCAGTTTTCTTTACAGGGTGCCATCCTGAGCTAATCAGCAAAATACAACAAAATGACCATGATAACATGACCAGATAAATTACATGTACTATTTCTTCTTCTTCTCTCAGAAACTTAGTAAACCATTGTGGTTATTGTTTATGCATATTGCATGGATATTGCACTAGAAATACTGCTCAGGCTGCTGAATATCCATCTTCAGTATGTAACAAAATATTTAAAGCCCACTATGCTTAGACTTTCAGTCCAGATGGCACAGATTAAATCACATGCTCTTTTTATGACACATTAATCATAAGACAGTGACATGCAGAGTATATGGTGAAAGTCTAATCTCTAGGGGTAAGAAATGGCCATGAAAAAGATGACTTAAAAATGAGAGTATATTTCTGTAAGCTGAAGTCATGAGCTTCTTTTAAAGTTTGACTGCCAATAAAATAATTAATTTTTGTACAGTATGCTTTTCCAGTAATCATCCCTCTTCTCTGAGCATGAATGCTGATCCATCCATTTGGAAGAAAGGGTATAAATTATTGCTGAATTTGTTAAGTAGTTGTCTCCCATCATGTACAGGTAGCTAGGATTGGAGCTTTGCTGAGCTCCTCTTGCAGGCCCAAATCTCACTGCTCTGACTCCAAGAGATCCAAAAGGCCAGGTCAGTAACTCAGGCAAGCTCCTACCCACCCCATGCTGGACCCAGGATGAAAAAATCCTGACACTGTAACAATGAGTAGCCAATGTCTTTCAAGAGTTTTGGAAGCATATGATTAGCTGGACTAAAGCACTTACTGTTAGGAAGGAAAACTGGCACCTTGGTTCATGTGTGCAGTCTTAGAAGGACTTTGATTATATTGAATTAAATCAACAAAACAAGATTTAGTCATGAACCACTGCAGAATATTTATATCTTTGATATTTTGGATATTTTGGCTCATTACCGTTTGCTCCTCCTTCTCTCTTCCACTCCTTATAAATGTTGAATGATTTTCCATTCCTTTCACTAAGATGAAGGTGTGTTGTTTGTTATTCTCCTCTATTCTCTATTCTTCTCTTTTCAGAGTATATTGGAACACAACACCTGACTACAGAAGGAAATGACATTTGGAAAGAGAAAATTCTTACAGAAGAGGAAAGAAAAAAACATTATGTTCTCTTTTGTTTTGTTCTTCCCCTTCATTTTTCATCTTTGTTTTCTCTTCCTTTCCTGTGGATACACACAAAACTTTTGTAAAAAGCCTTCAGGGACCCATCTACCCCTGGGCTAGGCCAGCACCAGAGGCAGATCAGCAGTTAGAGAAAGTTGGGAAGGAAGGCAGAGGACAGAACCAAAACAGGAACAAAGTGGAAGGAGAAAGATCAAAGTTTCTTTCAGAAACATAGTCCGAATCATGCTGGAGAAGGACCTGGTGGACTTGGATATTCTTAATGGAAAAGCATGCCTTTGTCAAAAGTTAAAATGATGATGAGGCACCAGAAAATGTTTTCAAGAGAAGCAGTGGATGCCCCATCCCTGGAAGTGTTCAAGGCCAGGTGGGATGAAGCTCTGAGCAACCTGGTCTAGCGGAAGGTGTCCCTGTCCTTTACAGGGAGTTTGGAACTATGTGATCCTTAAGGTCCCTTCCAACCCAGGCCATTCTATGACATAATTCTATGAAATATTTTAAAACTGATGCATGAGTCCAGTCTCGTGGGATGGTTTGTTGGCACTGTTTTCAGAAGGTTGTGAAGAGTTCAAATGTTCTTCCTCAGTGCCACATAATTTTTCTGTTCCTTAGGAGAAACTGTGTTCTAGAAGTAAAATTGACAGATAAGATACCTACATTTACAGGTAGAATTTACGTTTCTCTTTTTAAGAGAAAAAGAATGCATAAAGGTGCTTTTGAACTGCAGGGTGCAACTGTACTGCAGGACTACAAGAACACAATATTGTAAGACTTTTGTTTGAGTATAAAAAGGATGGGCTGCACCCAGACCTGTGTGAGATGAATGCTGTGATCATAGGCTACTCGCTGCTCAAACCAGCAGAGATCCATCAGACAGACAGCTGTCCCTCTGTCTGGGAATAACACTGAACGACTCACTGCAGCAGTGCGAAGGCTGTTTGGAAATTATCTCCTCAAGCACAGTTTAGGGACAGCTGCACATATTCCCATGTTGGTGGTTGTCATCAGGAGCTGAGGAGATTATGAAATCTGAGAAATCCTCCTGCCACTCCTCTTCCACAGGCTAGTGGGTCAGATGTAAAAGCAGAGGAGATGCCCTGCAAAGCCAGAGTGGGCATGAATTTTCTTTTCTGACCAAGTGAGCCACCCTGTGGTATAAAGCTGTTGTACGCATTGTCATTGAGAAATGAAATTATTTTATGAACAGTTTTTGGGACAAGAGTTGCTTAGAATGAAATAAACATATTTGTCAGTAAGCTATACAGCAGAAAAAGGCACTTGCAATTTATAAAATATATATATATTTTTTTTACAGGCAGCACAGCTCTCCAGCTATTCCCCAGATATCTGCTTGGTGTACATTTAAGTGTTATATCACCAAAATATGAGAAAGAAAAGACACAAGTTTCATGTACATAGAGACTACATTCTATTTTTGGTGTTATATTGAGGTAAATCAGGAGTCAACCCAGTGAAGAAAATTGCTCTCAGATACACTGGTATTAACCTGAAAGCAGAGCACAGCCCTTGAAATGCAGTTATATAATGTCTGGAGAAGAGATTCAGGTGGAATAAATGATCTCAAAATGCTACCAGATAATTGAGCTGAAGTCAAAGCCCAAACCTAGAGCTCATTGCTGCATATTAATTTAGTAAAACAGATTATTCATGCTTTGCATGTTACCTTTTCATTTGGGAAAAGCAGGTATGTCCTTATTTTAAATTTTGACTGGATTTCACTTTCTTATTTTAAATTTAAAATCCTCAGGAGAAGACAAGAGAACTTTATAGCTGATAAACATCTGAGACCAAGGGGAAAACATCACAACATATCATCAATATTTTTAGTTTCCCATGAATGATTTACATTCCCCTGCACTATCAGATATCTTCAAAAGAACGTATCAAGAATGGAGAGCAGTACACTCGGTTCATGTAAAGTTAAATTTATTGCAAAAAGCCCTATGAATTCAAAGCTCTGAGATCAAGTTCTGATTTCCGATGTTGGCCACACACTTGCAGTCTGGCTTTGAAAAGTTTCTGTGGGTCTGGGGAATTTTCAGGCTCTGTGATGGCATGCCTACAAGAAAGTCCCCACTGAGCTCAGTCACAGAGCATTAAAACCGAGTGCAGTTCTCTTGAAGTGATGGCACAAATGTCTGTAGTTTTCTGTGACCTAAGCTCAGGGAAGCTCAGCCTCTGCCATCAGGGGGCTGGCACACCATCCCAGCTCAAGAGATGATTAGCACTCAACTCTCCCAAAGAAAGCTGGGACCTTGATTTCCAGGTCAGTCTGGGCAGTCCCTCTTAGTGTATGTTGCTAAGCAAAAGCAACAAAGTTTTAATAGGGTTCTTTCCCCTCCCCCCCCCTTTTTTTTTTTTTTTTATTGTAACTTTCCATATTGGAGCAAGCTAAGACTACTGAATGGCAAAATCCTATCTTTTTATAGCAAAAGCTATTCTTAGCTGTTTGGTGAGAGGACAACTGAGATTCAATAATATCCCCAAAATCACCGAGTACATTGCAGAAATTGACTCCAAAGATCTTAGTAAACAGCATACTGATGCCTTGCCCTTGACATGTTCTTACCTATTGCAGTGCAGACTGAATCAAGGCTATTTTCGCCAGTGGATCATCATTCCTCATTATAGTTACTGCAAAGTGGTGAGTTTGGAATCTAACAGAGAATATATAAATAGACCAGGAATGCATAGAGATGAAGGCATGAGCTTGCTATGTTTTACAGAAACTATGCAGAATAAACACTTGATTACAAAAGTGGTTTGAATTTACTTGGTATTTAAGAATTTTTATTTGTGTTTTCCTTTTACCCAGTCTTGATTCAGTCACAGAAGTGCTGCACGTAACCTCCAATCATTGTGCATTTAAATTAAAAAAAATAACTAGAATCATCATCTCTTCCATCCTGCTGTGAGCTCAGGGAATCTCTGCTTCAGCAGATGGCCTGTCAGGGGTGAACAAGTACTCTCAGATCAGCACTGGAAGTAAGAGCTTTCCTTCTGCCAGGTACATAGGGTCCATGGAACATTTTCTATAAATGCATGTGTGTCCATGTGTGTATGTAAAATCCACAATGCAAATAGTATGATCCAGTATAATCCCCAGCCTCCCTTCATTGTTGCAGAACTTTGGTGAATAACTGCTAAAAATGGAAGGAGAATGTGCAATCATCTGAGAACAAACAAACTATTTTTTAAGAATGCAGTGAAAAATAGCTTTAATATTCAGCACAACTTAATGAATTGAAGACACTTTTCTACTTAGTCCCTGCCAAGCTGGAACATTTTTTCTTTGCAGCTAAATGAAAGTCCTTCATTCTCTTTAGAAAAGTGTTGCATAGAATAAGATAACATCAGTATGTGTTACGCTGGCTTTTGTTATAATATGACTGTCATACCCATAAGGTCTTAGTTACTGTGCATTTAACAAGTTAAATTTACTCTCTATAGAAAGAATTTTGGCTAAATTGTATTCAGCAAGGAAGAATTCACAACCTATGCCCCTTTTAATTAAAAGACAAAAGGTTCTCAGGTCAAGCTAATATTAATATTACTGTGTCATTAGAGAAAAACAGTCTGGCTATTAAAGTGACCCATGAAAATGTTTTCTTACTAATTACTTCCGTTTTAGGAAATTTTAAAGGAAAAATATTTTCAGAATGTTCAATAAATTTGATTAGTAGACCTGGTGATTTTTCTCTGATGCTATCTTCTCTTATCATTATAGCTGCTGATACAGCAGTACACTATTCTGTAACCCCCTTTACATTAGGTTTAACCTTCACTGGAGTAACCAGTGAAAGTGACACCAGGATTAGGACTGAAGATCTGGATCACCACCCAAAGATTCAATTTTTGCCTCTCTGTGGTGACTATCAGTAAAAGGTGGTATCTAGCCCATGTCTACAGGTGATGCAAATTCTTGAGTACAGGCATTTGTTCTGAACACACTAGTATGACCACTGAGTTAAGGAAACAAGTGAAAGAGACTATTTTGATTAGTGTCATTCACAGATTTTTTTTTTTAATTATTATTTTTTTTTCTTTCAGAATTTGGTTAATTTCTCATGATGCACCTTCTAAATGGATCTGTAGCTATACACTAAAAGGTTTTGACAAAAGATCTCACTATTTCTGGAAAAGAGAGTAGTTTTTTTCCCTGATGTTCCAGAGCTGCAGCCAGGCAGTAAAATCTGAATTTTGCTGTAAGCCCAAGAACTACCTTTGTGGTTTTATGAATGCACTTGAGCAAATCTATAATATGCTTTTTTAAAACTCAGATCCCCTGCAGAGTCTGGTATTTCTTCCAGCAAGGACTTGTCATCATGTTCCATCAGGAACCTTCTGCTCCAGTAAAAAATGAGTTCACTCATCTCTAGTCACAATAAATTGGTCACATACTTAATTGCTTTTACAAACTAAGATGTCTCTCTGAAAAATGAACTACCATCCAGAAAGACAATGTCAAAAATAAGCCAAGCACTTTCCAAGTTGTAGCTCTCAACTGTATTGGAAAGGGCATAAGTTCTTAGCACAGGAAGATAAAATGAGGTATGTTTCCATAATGAAATTGGAAAAGCAAACAAAATCTTTACATCAGTAAGTTAAGGCTGAGGTTTTCTAACACAGCATGTTCAGTCTGGTGCTTCTTGATGGTGGCTACAGAATTTTGTTGCAGAAACAGCACTGAGACATAATATTCCTCTAGCCCCTTTACTTTGCCAGATTCTGACTGAGCAAACAATAATCCCTGTCAGCAGCAAAGTAAGAAAGTAATGTTGCATTTCCAGTTGAATGATTCAATATTGTGCAGAAAGTGGAGACCACAGTAATGTCACACATTAACACCTACAGGGAGCTTGAAGACAGTAATTTGTTTCACTTTTTTACCAAGGACAGTCTGGGACAGTTAGATTTATGAAGCCATAATAAAATATTGACCATGTCAGTGGTAGAATTACATTCATTTTACTTTCTTGTTCTTTCTCCTTTACTTATTTTTAGGGCTGTTTATAATACCTTCCTATGTATCTGCACATAGCTGTAAAAGAAACATATTGACTTAAATGAATGATTTATAATGTAATTTATAATGCTCTCATAATTTCAAATGATAATAACATGTTTCCTCAGAGACTTTACTCAAGTAAAGAATAAATGAAAGAGTTATTATATTTCCCCTCTCCTTCCAGAAATTTTCAGCAGCTTATTACAAAAAGCCCAGCTTTGGCATTCTGTGGGATATTCTTACCATAGTAGCCCTGTGCCTCCCTGAGTTCCCTACCCTTCTCTTTTGCTTCCCTGCTTGTTGCAATGCCTACCATTTGCAGATGGGAACTTGCTATCTTCTGCCTGTAGAGCATTGATACTAGACAAGCAGAGCAATGGTGGTGCCCCTTCTGCAGGAATGGGTTCATCCTGTCAGCACAAAAATGGCAGTCCTGACTTCTGTGTTACAGAGCTGCACACACTTTCAATTGTCTTCCATAAGGGAAGGGAAAACAGCAGCTGTGCCCCACAACAAGGGATGAAGTGTGTTTCCCAGTGTGGAACAGCTGTTCCCTATGACTACCTTCTGTGGCATAGAACCTGTGATGGCAGATCTACTCCACATGAATATGAACCCACAGGGGTAGTTAGTGCTCCATCTTGCTGACCTTGGTGTCTGACCATGAGTTCTCCTTCAGACAGAGGGACAGCAATGATGCACAGCCTGATCAAAGGGAAGGGATGCCTTTGGCCCATAGCTGTGCTACTGCACACACTACCTGAGGGGGATGAAGAAATTATCTCTGCTTCTCACCTGGGGCTGAGTCTTTTGTACCTTCTTATTCATGTTCTTGAACTCTCCCACAGCCTGGGACATCAGCTGGCTGCAGAGCTGGCCCCTCACAGGTACCACCATCTTCTCTCCTGGACTGTTTCCAAATCTGGAGATGATGGAGGTGGCTCTTTTAGCCATGGGGTGCACCTCACTGGATGAAAGTTCAGATGCACATGAGTATCTGAGCCTGACACTAGAGGTGTAAAAGCGGGTAATTTTTACATTATGGGACCTCATGGCACTTCTGGGGCATGAGAGTGAAATCCATCTTCCTCTAACTCAAACCATCAGCAGTGTATATCTTTTTGGCACATTCAGAATGGGAAAGGGTGTTCCAGGGCTTATATTTGGTGTATAAGAGAAGAAAGACTGAAAAGATTCATCACTGAAAATCTGACTTTCTTCTGGAGAGACTGATGATATTTTTTGCACAAAGAAAAATTAATGGATCTGTCTGAGTTCAGAATTAATTAGAAGAGAGATACAAACATGCAGAGAACTTTTCAAATGTCTTCAGTAGTGTAAAAGGCAATGCACTGCTTTTCTGTGTTGTCTCAGGCTATTAGGTCGCCCTGGTTCCTGGACTGTGGTTAGAGAAATATGTAAGCATTACTTTATGAAGTACAAACATCAAGAGAATTGTATTGTCTGCCTTCCATCAGTGCTGTAGGAAAGAGCTACCATTTTTGTATGTCTATAATAATATGTTGAATAATTTCATTCAGCTTTTTGAGTTATCCCAGGTGTTTATCGGAGCTGTATGGGGAGACATTATTTGCTTCATCATCACCCTAGATAGTAATTTCTCAGTTTCTTCTGAATATCTCACTTTGGGGGAGAGAAAAACTCCTGTTTATTCT
The DNA here is from genome assembly GCA_020086605.1 of Lanius collurio. Taxonomy (NCBI): domain Eukaryota; kingdom Metazoa; phylum Chordata; class Aves; order Passeriformes; family Laniidae; genus Lanius; species Lanius collurio. The sequence continues at coordinate 20,169,564 of JACBWW010000005.1, read as the reverse complement.
GTGCAAACCCTTCAATTTGAAGAAAATTTCTCCCAATTCTGCATCACTTTGTATATATTTCACCTGCCTGTGAACCCACTGCCACATATCTCTTTTTTTTTTTTATATACTTTTTTAAGTGTTCTATGACTGTTTCCTTTCACTGTACCTTCGTTTTTTGTCCTTTGCCTCTCAACATCCATGTCAAGTTAGAACTGGTAGAACAGTCCCTGGGGCACACCAGACACTGACACTGAGATTTGTGTAGCTGAAGGAAACTTCAGTTCTTCTCACCACAAGCCATTCTCACCTTCTTGAAATACAATGCAGGAATATTCAGCAATGAACAGAGCTCAGAAAGAAAACGGTGTTGAGACTTTATGTAATTGCTGGGATAAGAAAGAATTATTGGTATCCATCAAGAGATCAGCTGGGAATGCAGCCTTGGCCCTGGGACATGTCCTGTCCCTGTTCTTGACAGACCCTTACCCTGGGCTGTAGGGGAGGACACAGAGAAACTTTCTGGGGGCTCCCCCATCTCTTGGAGATCCACAAGAGGTTTCTGTGAACAGAACTTTAAGACTGCATCTTCCTTTGCAACTGGTCCACAACTCAAAATGAACAAAGTCCAGCTGTTACCTCTTGAAATATTACATGTTCTAAAAATATAAAGATGAATGCTGACAGTGAGATGAAGCTTTGATTGAATAAGAATACATTCTCTGCTTCACCTAACTGCAAAAAATTATTTATTAACTTTCAAATGCAAGATGCAGAGATTCAATCTGTTATAGAAACAGTAAAAGTAAGAAAGGAATGGCAAATGTCATGAGTTATAACCTCACCTAAAAATTGAGGTCACATTCCATTCAAAATGAAGTGTTCTGCTCTGAAAAATTGCATCCAGACAGCACACATGCTTAAAAATTAAGCCATTTTATTTTGTGGTATTTCTACCATAAAATAATTTTTTTTAAAAAGGCATAATTCTTTTTACATAAAGATCACCTGAATTTTCACTAGTTTCATCTATGCTACCATAATGTCATGTTCTGAAGACTTGAAAAGGTCTCTTCCAATTACACCTGACAGGTTTTGAGCATCTGAGAAAGAGCACTCCAGTCCTGTGGCTTCAGAGAGCTGCACAGCTCCATCCCTCCAGGCAGGTGTTTCTGCTCTTTCCAGCTGAACTGCAGACAGATGGAATTTGACAGTGTTTCTCCTTCAGCTGCTTCCTAAGAAAAAATTAGCTAGCTTTGTCTTTTAGTTGATGTAGTCACAAATGACAAATAATTGACAGCCAAAGGTATTTTCCAACACTAAATCCACAGATCTGACAGAAAATACTACTGAAATAAAAGCAATAATGAGAAAGTAAACTCCCATGGGGCTATGAAATTAAAATGTTTTATAAAAATGACTGCATTTTTCATCTGTGTCATTAATGGCAGATGCAAAGTTAAACACGGTATTGGTACAAAAGATGAAGTTAATAATAGGGAGTCCACTGGGTCTTTTTTCTAATATTGCTGCCACAGCTAGGTTTGAGCTAGACAAGAAAAGAGATTAATTGCAACTGTACAAATGGTGAGTTCAAAAAGCTGTAGCATGGGGATGAAATGAGTGAGTTCTACAAAGTTTTTCCTTCAGCAAATCCAGTTTTTTAAGGACTCCATGGATTTATAGTAAGAAGGCCACAAAGGAAAATGTTACAGAAATGAATTTGCAAACTCAGGGAACAAAGCTGTTAATAATGCTTCTATGTCCAAGAAGTTCACTACTTGGCATATCTATATGAAATAGTCTCAGCCTATAGTAGTGTAATGTGATGGAAAATTAATATTCAGGCTGATGTAAGAGACTGCTGATATAACCTTCATGCTGGCCCTTCCTTTGCCATTGTATCCAGTAATACCATTTCTGCTCTCTGCAGTTACAGAATAATAAAACTCTTGCAAGTTTTCTCTCCTGACCTCAAACAGTGGAGGAAGCAAATTTTGCATTCTCTTGAGTTCGGGAGCAGGTCATAGCTATTTGCTTTTACTAGTGTCCCATTGTATTTCCTGCTCTTGCTCTTATTTCTTTAGTTCACATCAAAGGGAAATAGCAGCTCAGCCTTATTTTTCCAAATGTCTATTGATCTAAGGTCCTAGGGACAAACCTTGCCAGCACAATGATCATATGGTTTTGTTTTCTGAGGTCTAAGGGTGGATCTCAGATTTATGATAGCATACAGCTTTCCAAGAGTATTTTAATGTGATAATACCTGACTAAACAACTACTAAGTAGAAAACACTCTAAAACTGACCTCCAAAAAAATAAAACCATTTAAGACATGCTGTTTTTTTTCAATCCCACTTACCATATTTTTTTTTTCTTAAGTCTTTAAGTTCAAAACAAGACAAGAGGGTGAAAAAACAGATGGTTATACAGGAATATTTCTGTGTATACAGGGATTTAGTATGTGCTCATTAGTACCTCTGTGGACATACATACAAAGATCCAGTCAGAAGGGCTGATACTTTGCTGCTTGTGTCATTTCACAGGTTTCAGAAACTTCACTGAGTCTCCTGTAGTCACAGCAGATTTTACAGACCTTCAGCAGAGAAAACAAAACCACCATAGGCAGTTACATAGGTTTTCCTCTCTGTCAAAAATCAACGGGTTAATAAGCTGCAAAAGACTCTATTGCCAGCTTTTTGCAGGTCTAAATATCATTAGTTCTTAACTGAATGAATGGTTTCTTGCTGGATTGCATAAAAATATTCCTTTAAAAGAGACTTTCTTGCCCACCCCTTCCACATAATGTGCTATGCATACTGGTTATGCAGCAAGATTATTACAAAGGTAATTTCTTTCTGCACCATAATAAAAATTTTATTGGATCGATAGCTGCTAAAGTATTGAAAGCCATCATAAATTTTTATGGCATTAACAGAATTCAGTAATTTGTCACTCAAATGGGTCCAAATGAACAGGGTCTATGAAACTGTTTGACAGTTGCCAAAGCTATTTAAATAATGCGGGTAATTTGTAAAAAAAATAGTTGGGTAGGTTTGTGTCAAACCGTAACTTGTACATCAATAAAATCAGAAAATAACTTTCTGCAAAAGACTGAGAGACTTGATTCCTGGCTGCCACTTCAGCTCATGGCCTGTGAGTCGAGTTCTGGCAAATATGTTTTACTACTGAGCGAAATACAAAATTCTCTGCTCCCTTGGAAACACAGATGCTTCTTTAGCCTTGCAAAAACTGGAAGTATTTACAATCAAGTAAATTATTTCTCTTTCTCAGGAAATAGCTAAGGGAAAGAAAACACCAGTTTTTCCCTCAGTTTTCTTCATAGCAGTTATTTTGAGCTACCCATTAACTTCTGAGCCATTTTCATCTTAGGCTTTTAAATGGCTTTGTGCTTTACCAATCAGCCATGAAACAGTGTAAAACTCGGTATCTTTTATTAATCTTAAATTGCTTACCTTTGGCTCCACAACATTTTCCTTTAGGCCATTTTGTTCCCTTTTTCAGTTGCTGAGGTTTTTCTGTCTGTTATTGGGTTTTGTAATAACAAAAACTGATATGACAACATGGAAGAAAAAACATTTTTTTAAAAAGATCCTTCACCAAAATCTAGTTAAATTATTCAAGTAAGGTTTGTAAGTTTTTTGGATTTTTTTGTTTCCCTCTACCTGAATAAATACATTTTTTGACAGAAGACAATTATAACATTTCCTCATCTTTAAAAAAGCCACAAATTATTTCCAGACTATTTTTATGATTTTTTTTTTTTTTTTTTTTTATTTTGGAAGCAACCCTGTTTGTAAACATGATGATACCTCCTAAGGCCTTGGCCCAATTTTGAGCCTTTTGTTTCACTGACATGTCAGGGTAGAGACCAGAAGGAAACATGACTGAACACAAAATGTTTTATGAGGAGATTTCATGATACTGTCATTTGTCTTCCTGCTGCAGCAGGAAAGCATTGCCAGAGCCCATTTTGTACTGTGGTTTATATTAGCTCTGTTGGTGCTAGCATAATCAAGAGTCAAATTCATTCTTGAAAACACAAACAAAAACAGACAATATGACTGTGACTCTCCATCTTAACAGGCTGATCTGCACCAGCCCTCAAGAGCATAATGTCAAAATCATGCATCACATTTCACAAGCTTCTACAGGAGCTTACGCATTCCTTGGTGCTGGTGTGTTATCAATTCTCCTCACCCTCAATATCCACAAAGCAGGGGGTTAATCAGGGCATTTCTCTCTCCTGGTAACCCCATCTGCAAAAACCACCCTGGAAGTTGTTGATCCATCATTTTTCTCTGGACCAACGCTCACTCACCACAGTACTACCAAGTTCCATAGAGTTCACACCACTGAGACACAATACTCATGCCTCAGGCATATGTATGAAGGTCAGGCTCAAGTACTGGCCTACAGAAAGTACGAAGGCTTTCAGCTCATGAGATAAAAGTAAAATGTGCCAACTATATTTATGTAGCAGTGTTAATTGTTTTCTACTCTAAAATACATGCATACGAAAATAAAATCTGGAAGTACATGCTTCAAAATTTCAGGAAGACAAACACATGATCAGCACAAGCTTTGTCAAGGTACATGCTGACACAAGAACTACAAACCAAAGCATGTTCTCTAAATTTATATCTGGTTATCTGAGACCAAACCCCCTCATTGATCTCAAAAGCCTTTCTGTACAGAGTAGATTGAAATGATATGCTAAATCTTGCACATGAGCTGAATGTGAAATTAGCTGTGAAAGGCAGATAAATTACTTTATTATCTTTTTCTATTTATAGAAACAAAAAGCCACTGAAGGTTTGGTTTGCTTGATTTCCCAAGCAGCTCTGCATGAACTAAAGCTACTCCGAGGGTAATATTAAGTAAACAAGTGTAGTTAAAGAGAATGGCCACCTTTATATTCCCTGGCATAAGAAATAATCTTCAGAAAAAAGCAAGAGAAAAGGTTTTGTTTCATCTTTTCAGAAAACCTTGTTAATTTAAGAGAAAATTTTTTCTCCACTTTTCTCAAAAGTCCATTTCTAGTGCTCTTGAAAGGCAATTCAATTATCATAAATCAATTTATTTGTTGAAATGATACTTGCATCAGGTTTTGTATATTTCATTACATCTGGTGGTTTTTAACACCAATTAATTAAACTTGTTACATCTGCAGATAAAATTAATTTGAAAGCATGAAAAATCAAAATTTTAAAAGTTTATGAAATCTATTCTAATCTGCACACTGAGAGAAAATATTCTTGTAGTTGCATCTGAGAGGAGCATCTTTAAACATTTTCAATATATTTAACGATTTCTAATTAATTAGGAAGACAACAATTTAAAGGCAGAACATTAGACTAATTCCTAATATAATGCACTGAAGCATATGAAAATAAATATGCTGTACTGGAACTTCCATTACATAATATACCTCATAAAAAAATCATGTCTAGCCCTTTTTGAACTTTCATTACTTTCTAAAACTCAAAGGAATAGCTGAATCAGGTTAAATTAACTCTGTTTTCTCAAATCAAATATAGATAGAGATATAGGAGATACAAATGTTCAGTAATTATTGAAATGCCTTCCTACTTTTTCTATTTTATTATGATGTTTTCTTTAAATAAGAGCTAAATTTATTATTAAAAATAGGATTTTTTCACATTTTGTCGTTTAACCAGCATGTAATGTCAGAAGCTTCAGCACAGATTGTTCTATTCTGAAGAAAGCAATATAGAGGAGCTCTTAGTGAATAGAACTGTAAGCAATATTCAGTCATCAAGTATCTCTCCTTTATACCCATTGGAGCTGTCTTTAAAAGAACAACAAATATTTATTTATGATGTATCAACAGTTAACTGAGCTTGGGAAACTATTATGTGCCATAAAACCTCTACCTCTATTAATCTATTGACTCCTAGAAGCCAAGAGACATTAATTCTATTTCCCAGGAACATCTTTTGAAGGTGTTTAGTATCTCTTGAATATCATGAGTCAGAGGACAATCACCGTTTTGTGGAAATTGTTTACCACATTTTGCCACTTATTTCTGTTCTCTGTAAGCTCATATGCTTCTGTGCTGTGCTTTCATCCTCTTTACATCATCTCCAAGCTGATCTTTAACATGCAAATTCTTCCTCAACCAAACACACAAGTATACATTGCAAATATCAGGAGCTAATAATCCTTCAGTGAACAACTATTACAGCAAACACCTCCATCACCC
>JACBWW010000005.1:19935590-20153389 GCA_020086605.1 Lanius collurio | reverse complement strand
AATGATCTTTTTCTTTGGTCCAATACCCAGAATATGCAATGAATAACAGCACCATAAGGAGAGTCCCTGCTGCTTAAAGTGTTATTTTTTTCTGTATTTATCTATTTGGTTTTCTCCCACTGGAAAAGATATACACACCAGTTAGATTGTCAGCTGCAAGAAATCCAAGTTCTGTTCTTGGGGCAGCAGGTCAAAGCTCAAAAGCAAAAACATTGCACATTATAAATTTGCTCCTCACAAAAAAGGTACTTGAGAACTCTAGATATCTATCATTTCTGTAAGAAAAAGGGATACTTAGGTCCTCAAAGGTCTAAGCATTCCTAGGAGCAACTCAGTGCTAAATGGTTTTGTCTCTGAAACACTGAAATAACACATCTATTCAGTGATTACTAAATATAAAGGTCATAAACATTAGCAGGAGTAGGCAACTGAAGCCTGGGTCTAGTGACTTCCAAATGAGTGCCCCAGCCAGAGGTATAAAGAACTGTCCCCCTTGTTTTTTGCATCCATGCATGTGATGTATGGTAATGCACCACACATGAAGCAGTTAAACAGAAGGAGAGGGGGTTATAATGCTGCTGTTTATATAATGCTTTTGGAAGGTGGTAAACATGAAAATAAATACTAATGTAGAAGAAAAAAATCAAATGGAAATTCAGTCTCCTGCACTCCACTATCATGCCTGACCCATAAGCTCATAAAGAAAAAGGCCCAGGAACCTCATTTCATCATGTCTTATGAATCTTGAGTGAAGCACTGGAATAAAGGCCCATATATTGTATTTAGATCCGATTCTCTTCACACTTTTCCTCCTTTCTGGGTAATGCAAATCTGCACTCCTGTGCTGGCTCCCCAGGGCTTCTCCTCATCTTGGGCACTGTACAGCTACACCCTGGCTCTGAGGGGCAATGGGTGCTGATGCCGGGCCAAGTGCCTAAAATACAGATGAGACAATAAAAAGTATTGCCTTATCTGTTCTTCTTAATGGATAGAGCTCTCAGGCTTAGATCCCAGACCCCCAGATATTCCATCACCTTAAAAATTCAGATACTTCAGAGCATTGGCACTAGAGCAGCAACTGTAAGGGAATTTCTTCTTAGGAAAAGAGGTATGTTATCTCATATTTATTTGGGATGCTGCATAAAAGGGTTGAGGATACAGTAAGTGTTAGTGGGAGCTTGCTATTGTAGAGTAACTGGTTTGCATCTAAAAGCCTTTATTTTAGGATTCTAAATGGAGATCAAAAAGGCTTTGTCACAGAGTTATTTATTTTCCATTTTCAGGGAAAATGCACAAAGTGAGAACCTTAAGTGCTGCTATCCCTGCAGCCCAAGATTTCAATCCTAAGAATAAATAACTTTCCAAATTTATTGTTGCACAGAGAGTTTTCACATTAATGGTTCCAATGAATCTAGTGGGTTTTTTGAAAGCTCATTGACATTTATCTTCTTCCATCACAATAGAAAGCAAAAAACCCCAGACTTTGATTTTTTTCTGTAATATTGCTATCGAATGACAAAATTCTTTTTTCTTTCTATGACCTGAGTTGTCTAGCACTTTCATACTATATTCAGCTTTCTATTATTGTTTATAATGTGGTTGTAGGAGACAACATCGGAAAAAAAGTATAGAAGAATATTATTTAAACAGGCAACTTTTTTTCTGACTTAAGTACATTAATGACAAAGAGATACAAAGAGATACACATATAAAGTCATATTTTGCATATTTGTATATACAATTACACTGTTAATGTTCATGTAATAAATGCACAAAATCACATGGAGTACTATATTTCAGTCAGTATTTAGAAGTAAAAGAAATTATGCTTGGTCTGAGCAACAGTCCCTGGACATCCACATAACCAGAAGGGTTGTGGGCCAGGTTAAGCAAACACTTTTCCTCACATTATTTTGCTCTCCAGACTTTATTAAAATTGTTTCACTAAATGTACATGGAAACAGTGTCCCTTGTTCAGATCAACAGAGAGTGTGAGAATTGCTGGACAATTAGCACGGGGATTCTGTTTTTCACAAGCTGAGCCCTGACTTGCTGTCCATACCACAGTGGGAATCCCAGCACATCTGTGAAGCTGCCAGCTTCTTCAGCAATCCTGAGCAGCTCCGGAGAGGTGCAGAGAGCAGCCAAGTGTCTGCACATGGGCCCGACCCAGCAGCCAAGGGAACGGAAGGACTGAGCCCGTAATTCAAACAAATGCACAATCACAGCAAAGACCTCTCACTGGCAGCAAGCCCAGCACTGCTCACCCTGCAGCAAGAGGGATGTCCCCAGGGCAGCAGCAACCCCAGCCTCGATAGGGTGAAGTGTGACACCAGACTACCACCTTCTGTGGGTTCTTGTGACACTCCAGGAAGGAAGGCAAGAAAGGAAAAAAGAATGATTTTTCATTCTTACATCCCAGACCCATTTCTCATTTTCTCCCTCTCTTCTTTTTACTTCCCAGGTTAAATGATGCGCAAGGTGGGTAGCTTTTATTGTTCATCACTGTAAGACTGCTGGTTCAGTTTTCTGGAATACATGAGCAAAACTCAAAAAAAATTAATTGAGTTTTGCTGAAGTTTGTGTACTAAAACTTCAGTGTTTTCTTTGCACCTTATAAAATATCCCAGCATGTCCTCTGTTGTGACCATTATGTCTTAGGTCACATCTCATCATGGATGCCCCTTCTTCCATCCCTACTCTGTATATCACTGGATTTCAGTAAGTGATCATGCCTGAACAGCAGAGTTCAAATATATTCACATGCTGAAAGTCAGCTGAACCTACTGACACTATAATGGATTTTTTAAGAAGCAAACTATATTTTATGTTCTTCTGTTGTATTAATAAATTCTGGTGTTCTGTGGTTGATCTGAGATGATACACAGGCAGCAAGTGATCTAGCTAAGCAAATTGTATTATGTAGTCTAAATTATTAAAATGAAAATGTAGCCATTGACATCACTTATAGTTATCTGCTACTACATTTCATTTCTATGAGAGGATGATATTTTTATGCTCTGCTGAAGAAAGCACAGCTTTCTGTTCCCCTAAAATGTAAAGAGACTCCAACATATGATCATCAACCACTGTATGCAGATCAATATTAAAGCAATGAGGGTTTCTGATTACCCCACTTGTACAGTAAGTACTTTCCAACCAGCTGTGAAGTCAAAGATGAAACTCTCAAACTAAGCTTGTACTAACGAGGTCAGCTTAGAGATAGAACACAGCAGATTCCTGTTATCCTCTACGTACGACATTGTGATGGGCAGGCATGGGAAGGCAGTACTGGGGACATTTTAGCTCCTGAAGCCCGAATGAGAAAATCAGGCTCCAGCTGAATGCAAAAATGCACCAAGAGTAGTCATTATTCTACATTTTTGCTCTGCTTGAAGCATCCTTCCAAATTTTTTTCCAGGCCATCAACCATTCATATGCGAAGTTAAGAAACATAAAATACTGTCAGGCACAACTAAGAGAGTAACACTTTTGAGCTGGATCCAAAGAAGGAACCTTGGCCGGCTGACCTCAGATGTCTAAACACAGAACTCAGATTTTTATAGCGCCTCAGCCAGCTTCAGACAAGCCAGGGACTTAATAAGGAAAACACCAATTACTTGGTATTACTAAGTGTCTTCATGTTCATCAGAGCCAGCTTTAGGAAGCAAAACTAATTTCTTGTCTTTTTTTTTTTTAAACTAAGGACTTGAATTTATCTTTTTTATTCCAGCAAACAGTTCAGCACCATTAGTCTCAAAGGAATTAATAAGATGGGATCATTTTCTGCAAATGCCTGTGACTTGAAAGTCTAGCAAGCAAGAAAAGCATTCAAATGCTCTGACATGCCCATAGCACTTCCCCATGGCCTTCTCCAGCAGCTGGATTTTGTGAATCACAGTTCACGGACCCTCCCAGATGGGCTTCTGAGTGCTGTATTGTGAGTACTTCTAGGTGGTTACAACATTAAAACATGCTGGGATATGACACATTGCAACACCCAATCCCCTCTATGAATCCTCTGAAATTCATGTTATAGCCTTCAAGTGGTTGAACAGCTCTACCCATGCAATCCAAAATCCCTGTGTAGGAATGTCTTCCCATGCTTGCTGGCTGAATTCCTTCCATCTGTCTCTGTTCTTTGTGTTGAGCTGTTCCCATCTCCTCTGTGTCCTGAACACTGCTTCCACAGAATTAAACTTATTAAAAATGTTCAGATGTGGTTATTGTGAAGCAGTCATGTATGTCATTGTCCTATTAGTTAGTTCAGCTTAGCAGCCTATTTGACTGCATAGTTATAAAAGGGTTGAATAGCCCATATGTCTTGTTAAAATATGGGAAGATTTCTTGGTTTTGGAGAGAGAATATAATGAACATGGGAATTACTCTTCATTTCTCCTATTAGTTTTTTGAACTAATTTGTGATGACTAGTCAAATACAAATGTAATAAGAAGTTTCCTCTCAGCTCCATCTTGGAGCTATCAGGGGAATGATGCTGGGGCTGTAGGAGCACAAGTACAACCTGCTCAATTGTTACAGTGTCTCTTCCATAAAGAACCAAAGCATATAAACGTTTCCCAAAAAAGTAATTCAGCTGTCACAAGGTACAAGGGACATTTAAAAGGTCATCATAAGAACTAAGAAAAGAAAACTGAGGTAGTACTTAATTCAGAATACTTTTAGGCATTCAAGGACAAGTTAGGATCCTAAATAGATCCTTGGATCTGGGCCCTAGAGTGCTGAAAACAAAAGTGAGGAAGGAGATAGGATTGTAACTGGGCAAGTTGAATAAAGAAGCCTTATTTTGACCTAGAATATGCAAGAGCATGCTTGCAGACAGTGGGACAGGAGCCAACAGAGTTGAAGGTGAGGCTGAGATAATGAGAACAGAAATAAAGGAGCAAAGAGAGCTTGAAATAGCAGGGACTGAAGAGATGAGAGGCAGATAATAGTCCACAGACCTCAGAACTGGAGACAGGCTGTGACAGAAAAGGGGAGATTAATGGTGAGGGATGGGGCAAAAAGATGAAGAGAGGCAGAAACCCTAGTCTAAAGACTCATTTTTGTAAGAGATGGTGGAGTGGTACAAGAGGGAGGTAATACCTCTAGCAGCAATGATGGCAATATTGTCAATGAAAACTATAAGAAATAATGTTTGTCACACAAAATACTTGCTCATAACTTACTGTATCAAAATATAATCTCTATCACCATCATTAGAAATGACAGTGGAAAACAATTCACTCTGAATATCTGACAATCAGATCCATTCTTCAAGAACATGTGTTCAAAGATGTTTACCTGCAGAAAGAATTGAAAGTTTTCTTGACATTTACAATTGGTATAGCCTCTTTTATCTACTCCCAATATTCTTCCTTCCAGACCTTTTTTCCCTCTAAGTGTCTCATTAAATTCTTCTAAAGGTTGCCCCTTCTTTATTGTCACAAAACCACGTTATTCCATTCAGTGTTGACTCTGTAGTAAATTCCTGTCAAAATACCTTAGGGCTGACTGTGAAGAGCATAGGGGTGACTGCCCAGTGTTGCGTCACACCGGGCAGGTGTTTCAAACCATCATTCAAATTCAGTGATTCTCAGGCTTATAATTCACACTTCAGAAAACCTAATGTCTTCATCTTTGTCCATCAATATTCACGCTATGATGATTATAAATGCCTTTGAAAACACTCTGTTCTCTTTTCTTTGTATTCAATGTCTTTAAGTTCAGCAATTTGTCCATTGACTTTGCATATAAATTTTACTTCCTTTCAGCACAGAAAGTTGTACTGATACAAAAATAGGAGTCTCTTCTTCCCACTTTTCCCAAGGATCACCTACTTCCAGGCAAGGAGGCATTTAAACTTGTAATTTATATGAATGCAAATTTGATTTTTTTTTTTACATTAAAAAAACTAAAATTTTTTTACATTTTTCCCTTATGAAATATTTACAGTCCTTCCCTGTATTTTTATCAAAAAGGTTAACTAACAAGTATTTTTTTTTTTTAAGAAGGTATTTTACATGGAAGACTTGAATAGAAACTAAAGCCTGGAGAAATTATTAACCACCAAATAGAACGTTAACAAAATCCTGCTGCAACCTCAGTTGAGACCATGACAGCTAAATGAGCTCCTGGAAGTTAAACAGAAATATAACTCTTGAAGGTCACAAGCCTGATGAAGTCAGGGTTTACACAGACAATATCCATCTTACTCCTAGGAAAGACTTGGAACTGTGTTAAAAAGCAGAGTTCCCCTGGCTGTGAAAATAAAGTGGAATGAGACAAAAAAACCCAAACCAAACCAACCAAACCAAAACATGTGAAGAATATAGCACTTCTGACGTAAACCATGGATTGAAACACTGGATGTGGAATCCTGGCTCCTGTCAGGTTGGATGTTGACTTCAGCAACTTGAGGCTTTTCTCTGCATCTGTACTGCAAGGCAGGGAAAATCAAGCATCTGCTGGATGCTTTGAATTGTTCCTTTTCAAGATGTGTTTTGTTTGCTTCTTCTTTGATCTTTGCATCAATGACTTGTTCTATGGAAGCTGCTTCTCTTTTGTTTCATTTCATAATCAGCAGTATCCAGTTGCTGCAGGGCTCAGCAGAGAGGGAGCAAGGCTGGCAGCTGGGTGCCTGCTCCTCCTGGGCTCTGCAGAGGGCTCAGAGAAGCTTTTGAGGCTAGAAAAGCCACGTGGAGTAAAAATAAACATTATACAACTCTTACTGTAGGGAAAGAGGCTTAAGGAGATTATGGAGAACCGACACAAGACAGCACTTCTTCACAAAATATAGACCAAGGGTGCAGGTCCCAGCGCAGTGCCGGTGCAAGAAAGCCTCTCTTGTCCCAGGGTGTGAGGCAGTGTGGGAGCTGTGCTATTGTCTCAAACCACCTTGCATGGAAAAAATGCAAGAAATGCAAGAAGTATTGTGAGTCCTGAATGCCTTTACCTGGAGCCGTGGGCTACACAGAGGATGTGCATAGAGCAACGACAGCTCTTCCCAGCCTGGACACGTGGGAGTGGTGGGCAGCAGCCACAGGCAGGCACTGCTGCAGGGCTGCTCCTCTTGGCCACAGGCAGCAGGCAGGGGAGATGTGCTGGAGCCCATGCTGGAGTCCATGCTGGACAATGCCATGGGAGGGCAAACATCAGGAATGGCATAGGGAGACGTGAAATAGCCATTTGAAAGAATGGAATGGAATGGAATGGAATGGAATGGAATGGAATGGAATGGAATGGAATGAAGCTGAAAATGTTTGGTCAAGCCTATACATCAGGAAAAGTCTCTAGACAGTAAAGGAGATTGGTACAATGATTTCTCCAGGACAGCAATTGCAGCCTAGTTGCCAAACACCATTCAAAAGTGACATGGGGCCCTTTGTTATGGTTTAAGTTAATGGGCGAGATGGCTCAGGAAGGGTTTGTGCCCACATGAGCAGCAGCTTGGCCTCTGAAAGTCACTGAGAGTTTTCTTTGCACTTTTACAGATCCCTGTCCTACACCAACAACCTTCTTTACTAACACTGGCTAAAGTGCATCAATCCCTATTTCGTCTTTACATGATAATGAGCCTAAATAGGCAATCTGGTATTTACCTAAAGCTGCCACTGATTTCAGTGGCAGCTGGGATTGCTCAGCAGCTCTGTAAATCAGGCTACTTATATTTAGCTATTTAAATATGGAGATGGAAATCTAATTTTAGGTGCTCAAATTTGAAAATTTTGACCCTAATATTCAATACCAATTCATTTTCCATCACCTTCAGCAAAATTATGAGGAAAAAATTAGAATATTTTGAACAAATGATGAAATTATATTTTGTTCTCAAATGATTGCATATATCTCTTTGAGGACTTTTTAAAATAACTGAAGCTTCCAAACTAGTGCATTCAAATTAACTTTAACCATACACACTGGTTATATTAAGGAAAGATATACATCATGCAAAAGTTTTATTTTCCCAGGCTTAACTTCAGAAAATTTTAATTTATTTTCTGTAGAATACAAGTTTGACCAGAGCTCCGGGCAAAGACAACATATTCACTGGCTTTCAAAAGGGAAATATATGATTATGATTTATTTTCACAGGAATTATGGTACCAATCATAATGTAACACATGTTCTTGGTCTAATGCATCTTTTCTTTTTTTCCTCTAGTGACTTAATTGTATTATACTTCAGAGAATATTTTTAATACAACAATCTAACTGAATTGCTGATGCCCTCTTCTTCACCCCTGTGGCTTCACAGAGATTTCATATAAAGACCCTGAAACGGGGATATCCTTCCATAACTGAGTTAGCTGTGCTGCAGTGCAATTTTCATTTGGGTCTCCCATGCTTCACAAACCGATGATTAAAAAAAACTATGTCTTTTTTTCAATTCTTTCTTAATAAATGGATACAAAGTATGGCAACATACCGAAGAATTGGCCCCAGTGAGGAAACGCTTTATTTATTTGATTGGAATACCTCACCTAACAGACATGTGACTCCTTCAAAAGCCTCTGAGTTTTGGTGGCTGCAAAAACAGTTTGCCACCTCTCAATCTTCTGCCAGAGTTCCCACTATGCCATCTGGTGGGATCGTGTCCATGGACCTTATCTACTGGGCCTGCAGGCTTAGTGATGGTGTGTGGACCCTCTTTGCTTTATTCTTCATTTCTGCTTTACTCACTGTGTGCATGGATCCCACACATGGATGCTTTAGTGAGAAGTCATGTAGGTAACTCAAGCTTATTACTCCTGGCCATCAAACCCAGACTGCCAGATGGCCAAAGAGTTGAGGGGAGCCAATTGCTGTTGTCTCTGCTTTGCTGGGGCAGCTGGGCTAGGTAACCGCCAACAGAAGATGGTAAAAATCACCCAGGCAGTAAAGTTTTAAATCACCACAGATGCTAGACAAGTAGACTTATTTTATTGATTCCTGGAATAAAATAACTACCACCATCAAAAGAGAAATCAGAAGCCATGTACCTTTTACCTTTGGTCTTTCTTCCTCTTTCAAATTTGCTATTCCCTTTACAGGGACCGTTACTCCTTTTTTCTACTTTTTGTCTCTTTCCTGTTTTTCCATCATGATGGGTAATCGATCAGCAATTTTTTGCCTATAGATCCTTCATCTTTTCCCTCTCTTTCAAACAGTCCATTTCTTCATATAAGACTGATCCCTATTTCATCATTCCTCCTTTTCATCTAAGTTTGACATCACTGTAAGGCTTCCTTATGCAATGAGCACAAAAGTTATCCAACCTGGCTTTCTTTAAAAGTCACAAATTTGTAGGCAAGGCTCCTTTGTTACCCTGGTTGTAAACCCTTGTGTCTCACTGTAAACCGAATGTTGATCAGAGCTTTTCATGAAGCCCAGGATATATGCTCAGTCACACAGTAGCTGTCATGCAAGTGGTGCACAAATCCAGAAGGGAAGAGCTGAACATGGCTGGAGACGAATGGGAATTTAGGGAGAGAGGGAGGGAGATGGTCTGTGTGGTGAAAGGCTTAGTTGTCTGTTCAAAGAAGCAGGATAGCCCAAAGACTGTCTTGTGAAATGGGAAGAGCGAAGCATAAATAGGATCAGTTTCAGCTATGTGTCCAAATACACATCATCTCTACCCGCATCAGTCAGAGCTTAAAAATCTTCAGTTATTCTCTCGCTACCACAAATTACCAGGTTCAGATTTCCAAAGTCACATTTTAAAGAATGACTTAATGTATTTTCTGCAGTGGGTGAGGCAGTCAGAGAGGAGTTCATATTTTAGCTTAAACTAAGTTAACTTTTTCACATGGAATTTTTTGGCAAAGCTGAGTTTCTTGTTAGCAACCCTAGGATTTTTGACATACAAAGTACTTTTCACTGGGTTTTTCTAACTGCTTCTCTCCCTCATTGCATTTCTTGTGGTTTTTTTGTGATGGAAATGTACAGAACCTCTAACACTAATTTGTTTAACAAATAGAGAGTGCTCTGACCTCTCCACTTAGCATATTTAATAGGTAATCTCCATACAAATTTGGCACAGGAAATAAATTTATACAAAACAGGTTTAGGCTGAAATCAAATCGAAAGAGGAATAGAAAACATGCATGTGTTTTGCACTGAGAACATACAAAACAAAATAGAAAATGCATGTAACTGCTTCCCAAATACATTGAATATAGGATTACCAACAGCAGAAAAATGATCACAGTACTCGTTTGTGATAACTTCTCTCATGGAAAGAAATCTCCTTGTTTTGATGACTGTTGTTTTTTTGTTCAAATATATATTGAGTGAGTAAGAATGAACATGTAATTCTAAATGAAGAAAGTAGAATTTATGTGAAGCTGCTCTACTTTTATGGGTGTATATACTATTTTTATGGGCACGAGGTTAAGTACGTATGCAGTATGAGATGTTTTGCACTGTAGGTCCATATAATCACAATACTCTTGAAAGGGGAATGTACTCTTGAAAGAGACAAGTCTTCTGGCTGCCCACAGAAATGAAATAGCAGACTTGCAAATACTGAAGTTACAAGACTGCCCAAAGACCTCAATTTTTCCTTTTCTATTTACAGGGAGTGGAAAGTCATCCACTTAATTACTCCCTAAGCTTTTTTTGCCTTCTCCCAGCTGTGAGACAGCAGTAAGCTGCCTGTAGTATGAAACAGAGCATTCATGTTACAACCTTAGGCCAAGATTACAAACTCACCCTCTGTGTTCCCCGGATGTGCTGATTACAGTCACAATACTTCAGTTGTTTTCAACTCACAAAGCGCCACAAGTACATTAAGAACTGCATTGCCAATAAATCACGTCTGCATCCCTACTGGCATTGACCAAAGTTTAATTTGTACCCATCTCTGAGATGAACAAAAGGGAGACAACAAGCCAGTTCCATTTGATGTGGCTATGCCAGTCATATGTGAGAAGCTGTAGTCTCACTTCTCCAGCACTGTCTGTATAGGTACACAGTAAGAAAAGCCAGAGCAGGTGAGTTGGTTGTTAACTCAGAGTTACTCTCAATTCAAGTCTGATTAGATCCTGAAAGAGCACATGTGGGCACAATAATAGCCTAGTATGGTATCTGAAAGTGCAAAAGCACGTGTCAGTAACAGTACCCCTGCAGCCCAGAAGGTTCAACAGGGTTTTATCCCAATGGAAATAAACCTTACTGGGTATATATAGGGAGATATCTGTGTGCAGAGATAACCAAAATTTATTTTTGGGACACAATTACAAGAAATATTTAGCTCAAGGTCTGCTTCTTAAACAACCTGTAAACTTGTCCATTTGTAGAGAAGTCTTTTAAATCAAGAGAGCAGAAATGTTAACTGCAACCACAAAATCTCCAAAAATAATTTTCTTGATGACAAATCACTTTGGACCATTCATCTTTTTATCACCCAGCAAGCAATACACAGAAACGTTTAAATTGCAACCCTTAATGCTAAAGCAGAAGGGCTACCTAGTGTCCTGCCTTTCTTAGCTGCCTATCCAGCAGAGTTTCTGACAACGGCCTTAAACATCTTCAGAGGCATTTTGGCACAGCCAGGGCAGAGCTGGGACAGCACAATCCTTTCAAAGCTTTCTAGCCAACAGCAAAGTTTCATTCCATCAGCTGTTCCTCTTTGGAACAAAAAGGGGTTTTGCTGACAAGCCAAATGCTGGCTGCGGTGGCTGCTGCCTGAATTCCTCACAATGGGATTGATTGTGTGCGTTGAAATATGTTTGAATTTAAGCAGATAGGAGTAAAGATGTATAAGAATACTAGTGTAGGCTTTCTGCTATTGAAACAGCAGCTAGTGAGGAGCAGCTGTGGTTATCTAAAAACACTCATGCATGGAAGAACAATTTTTGTTTCAAAATCTGAAAGAAACTCTAATGATGAATCATAGGCAGGCTATAAATAAAACATGACTATGGATTTGCAGACCCAGAAACATTCTCATTAGACAATGTTGGGTTTAGGACTAAATTACCTTATTTTTATTTTTTTTTTAATCTATCAAGATCATTTTGGAATAATTACTTCTATGATGTCAAATCCTTTGTAATGCACAGTGGAATTTGTAGCATGATATGTGACAAGCATTAAGGTTAAGCAAATGAGCCTGGCTAAATATCTGTTAATCAGCATGACTCACCAGCCTGATATACATTCCCAAGTTTACACCCTTTTTCTACAGATAATAAAGGAGGGAAGGATAGAATTACCAATCTTCAACCTTCTTTGGGCTGAAAAGTTGGATAGTTTTCTAAGCCTCATTTTCTAGTCTGAAATGTCAAAGATACTTTGTCTAGTGAACAAGAAAGATTTGGAAAAACTTAACAGTACACTGGTGACCAGTTTTAATAATGGTAGTTATAGCTAGCAAGAGCACCCATTCTTCACAGAATCACAGAATCATCAAGATTGGAAAAGACCTTCAAGATCATGAAGTCCAGCCATCATCTCAGCATCAGCATAATCATGCCTAAACCATACTCCCTAGAGCCACATCCAGACACTTCTTGAACACTTCCATAGCCTTCCCACTTCACCACCTCCCTGGGCAGCCTATTGCAACACTTTACTATTCTTTCAGTGAAAAAACATTTCCTAATATCTAAGCTGAACCTTCCCGGGTGCAATTTAAGGCCATTTCCTCTCATGTTTTCATTTGAGATGTGGCAAAATAGATTGTCCCTCACTTCACTACAACTTGCTTTCGAACAGTCATTGTAGAGAGCAGACGTTCTCCCAAGCATCCTCATCTCCAGGCTGAGCAACCCCAGCTCCCTTAGACACTCCCTATGAGATCAGTGGTCCAGACCCTTCACCAGCTTCACTGCTCTTCCTTGGACATGCTCCAGCACCTCAATGTCCTTTTTGAAGTGAGGGGCCCAAACTTGAACATGGGACTTGAGTTGTGGCGTCACCAGTGACAAGTACAGGGGGACGGTCACTGCCATGGTCCTGCTGGCAACATTACAGGTCAGGATGCTACTGGTCTTCTTGGCCACCTGGTCACACTGCAAGCTCATATGCAGCCATCTGTAAAACAGAACCTCCAGGTCCTTTTTCACTCAGGCATCTTTCCAGACATTCTGTCCCCAGGGTTGTAGTGCTGCATGGGATCACTGCAACCCAAATGCAGGATCTGGCACTTGGTCTTGTTGAACCTCATACAACTGGCCTCAGCCCATCGATCCAGCCTGTCCAGATCCCTCTGCAGAGCCTTCCCACCCTCCATCAGAACAACACTCTTGCAAGGTATCTGCACTGCAATCTGACTGAGGGTGCACTCAATTCCCTCATCCAGGTAGCCAGTAAAGATATTAAACAGGACTGGCCCCAATACTGAGCTTTGAGGAACCCAAGACTGGTGACTGACCTTCAATTGTATTTAGTTCCATTCATTTCCACTCTCTAGGCCAGGCCACCCAGCCAGTTTTTCATCCAGCAAAGGATACACTTGTCCAAGACATGGGCTTCCAGTTTCTCCAGGAAAATGTTGTGGTAGACAGTGTCAGGCCTTCATGAAGTCTAGTTAGACAATATCCACTGCCTTTCCCTCATCTCATAAGTTGGTCACTTTGCCATAGAAGGAAATCAGGTTGGTCAAGCAGGACCTGCCTTTTATAAACCCACGTTGGCTGGCCCTGATCGCTGTTTTCTTGCCTATGCCAGATGATGACATTCAGGATAACCAGCTCCATGACCTGCCCTGGTAACAAGGTTGGGTTGACAGGCCTGTAGTTCCTCAGGCTGTTCTTCTGACCCTTCTTGTAGATGAGTATCACAGTTGGCAATTTCCCATCAACTGGGACTTTTCCAGTTAATCAAGACTGGTGGTAATTAATTAAAAGTGGCCTGGCAAACTCTTTCACTAGCCTCTTAATTGCTCTGGGGTGCATCTTCCTAGAGAACATAAAATTTTGCCTAAAAAATCTAACTTACTTGTGGAGAATTATAAAAATTGGGATAGGTGGAACCTGAAATTCATCAGACTTTAGGGGATTTGGTAGCTGGATGGTAAATGACTGAACTCTCCTTCACTGCATGAATTCTAGTCTTGTATGGGACTCAGAAACAAGAGACTCAGAAATAATTTAATAATGTTTTGAAGACAGGCCTTTATTAGTATTTTCCACCATAATTTGCATAGATACCTTATTGCCCTCAAGATGCTTCCAAAGTCTTCAAGACAGTATGCAGGTACTGCTCTCTGTGTATTCAGGTTTTACTGCAGGCCAAGGTAGTTGCAAATAACCATTTCATTTGAAAGTAAAAATTTAAGCCTGAAAATAAAGTTCTGTTCTCAATTTCTTTGATAGTCCAGTCTTACTTTAACTGGTACATTCAATAATGAAATGCAGCAGTAAAAGCACAACAGTTTGACATCAACCTGTCCTGTTTTTTCTTACAGGTGAGTTCAGGTATATTTCCTCCGTGAGAGTTTCCTTAATGTCATATACAATCTTTTCTCTTTTCCTGGTCCCAAAGATGATATTGTCTTTAAAACAGGAGAATAAGTGTTTGTTAAACTGAAATGAAAATGTGGATAACTGCAGAATGTTTAACATATAAACTATTTATATTTAATTTGCCATTTCACCAAATGTACAGGTACACATTTATTCAGCTAAGAAATATTTAAACTGTGCTCTTTCTATTTTTTCTTTTTTTAAAAAGATATATTTTTCAACACTTTGTATGTCAACAAGTAAGTAAGATTGATTGAATTTGTCAGCAATTAAACTTCCATTAAAAAAATTAATTTCCTATTGATACATTCACTTTCTTTGTTTCCAAACATCATAGCTTTGCAATGCTTCCTTTCAAAGGGAATGGAAATTTTCTGGTTTGAAATGAATGGTGTAATCACCTTTAGTTTTCTCCATAGATAAAATTGGCTTCTTCCCAGGTCTCTCACACCGTTAGGCTGCCAGGTAGGTGTCCTCCTGTGTAAGCAGTGTAATCCCTGTGCCACAGCAGGTAATACATTCTCAGCTACAACCTTTCCTTTATGCCTGGAGTACCTCCGCTGAGAAGAGTTTGCAGCTCAGGAGCAGTAACCAGTGCATGAGCTGAATGCTTAAGCTCCTGTGAGGGATAAATAGGCAAGAGATGTGCTTATTCTAATTCAGAAATCTTCTCTACCTGGGTAGATACCTACCATATTGAAGAAATTTAATATCCTCAGCAGCCTTTTTTGAATTGACATGGGCTTTTTGGTATTGCAGGACTCCATTGTCTGTCAGTGCTAATGACTGGTGGTCAAGCAGCTTCAGTAACTGCATTTTCTCTTAGTCAGATATTAAATTATTAAACTGGTTATGAGAACTTTTTTACTGGAGTTTGGATATCTGTCTTTTCCTGTTCTTCATGTCTATTTATTCAAACCCTCACTCAGAGAGTTTCCCAATGCACTAAGTTGATGTTTCTTCATCTCTTCCCTCTCTCTCTGATTATTTGCAGCTACTACCAGAAGCTGATGGCATAAAACTGCTTATGTTGTCATCTGAAGCATAAGTGAGATATATAGCATACACTCTTTGAGTAAAAAAAAATTCGGGTTTTGCTCCATTGGGATCCTATACAGCATCAGATTCAATCTACTTGCTTGCCATATGGACAAATCCTGTTTAAAGAGATGCCATCTGTCGAGCTATATGCAGACATGTGCTCATATTTTCTATTTTAAGAATTTTCTCCCAATTTTTAATGTTATTTTTCTTTTGGCATTGGATTGGTCACCTGATCAGTTATAGTAAGTTTTTTAAATTAGTCAGACACTGAGTATGTTTTACCAGCAATCCTGCAGCATGCTGATGGCCGAAACCCTTCTCTGAAGCCTGATGCACTTGGCTCCTGGCAATTCTGGGAAGGCTGTGGGGTCTGTGCCCTGGGCTATCCCCAGGAGCTGGGTCCCCACAGACAAAGCCTGCTGGCACCCACGCAGCTCAGATACTGGGACTTGCTGAGGCCATGACAGCAAACAAATCTCCTGACTCAGGTGATTCAGGAGAACACCAGATTAGTGGTCTAGGTTCAGTTTTTGTTTCATGAGCCAAAGTGAGTATTTTGCAGATGGACAAGTCCTTGAAATAAATAAAGTGACCATGAGTAATCCACAGCATGGAGCAGTTCTAAGTCCTGAAGAAACAAGGCATAACACTGAATATTGAGTTTCCCCTTGAATGAAATCCTAGCACTGACCTTTACTGTGCACCTCCCAATTATTTCAAAAAGAGCCAATATTTTACCTGTTATTTCATCAAAACTTACCAGAAAAAAATACAGGCTTCTTGCTGTTTTAAAAATATCATTTCACTGCGCTCCCAGGCGTCCCATGATGGAACTTCTATTAAACTGAAGGCTGAGGACTTCTTAACACAGTTTAGGACAAGCCTTTCATGCTTTTTCATGTTATTACTTTTGAAAAATAGGTTGTGAACTGGGACATTTCATTTTCTTGGTCAGCAGAAGAGGAGGAGGCAGTCAATGGAACAATTGATGATTATGACATAGATTCAAAGATAATTAAATGGTAAAGGAAAGGATTTTACTTGACAGACATGTTTTGCTGCCATCAGCACAAAGACAAAGGACAGGATATATATGTAAAGAAAGAAAGCTACTTGGAGAGAGACAGCAGCATTATAAAGATCTCTAGCAACAAACACATACACTCAGCAAGAATGGCTACCTGTTTAAAAATCTTCAGTCAGACTTCTTCAGTGAGAAGAAACAAACAAAAAAGATAAAAGCGTATTAATATGTTTCTCTAATTGGAAATTCTCTGAAAGCATCCATATTGCAATGAATTTTAAGTTGCCCAATTCTGAATATGTTCAGATAATCTGAAGGACAGAAATTCTTCTAGAATAATGGTGGGTCAGCAATAGGATATCAGTTATCCTTTTGGATGAACACAGGTTTCTGGATGGAGTAGCTGAGATATTCGGGAATATACATGGATCAGAATTAAAATATCCAAAGGGAAGCTTAAATGCCAAAATGCACTTACGACCTTTTGAGTAAAAAAATTCCTTTCTGGCCCTCCTAAATTGCATAAAATCTTTGGATGATCTATCAACTTGAATATTACTAGAAAAAAGAAAGCCAGAAATATGTTCCTTGTTTTGTATTTCAGGTCTATGATTTCTCAGACTTTTTTTGTGAAAATTTTTTTGTCCAAATATTTGGACTTTTCAACCATCAATCTATAATTTTAAAAAATATTAAGTAGTTAAACAATTTCTTGATAATGCTGGAGGTTTTTTGCAATTTAGGGGGAAAAAAATTAAAATTATGTACTAGTGCATATATCAACTTTGCTTCCATCTCTTTTAAAACTCTTGTGTTTTCAGTGTCATTTTAAAAATTTTAAAAGCATATAAACTAGAGATCTAGCATTATGGTGTTCAGATGTTTTGAGAAACATGTTTCATCATCTTTACACAAAAAAATTTCCAAGAGAAATCATTTACGTCACCAGAAAGTACAGAGATTTTATGATTAGTTCTGATATGTAATCTGGTTTCAAAATACTACCAACAAACAAGATTGTGGTATCATATTTCTGATAGTAAAAAAATAGTAAGACACTGACAAATGTCAGCATCATAAATTAAAATATGATAATTTTGCCCTGCTAGAATAATGAGGAAGATGAGCAGAATTAAGTGCATTATTAAGAATCAGTTTCTTTAAACTTGAGAAATCTCAGGCAGGCACTTAACTTTCCACTCAGTGGCAACTGCTCCTGGGGTCATGGCCAGTGCAGAGAAACCAACCTGTGCACAAACTAGGAGACCATGTGTCCTGTCACACATCAACCTGGCATGGACAAATGGACAGGCTTCCCCCAGCTGACTGAGAGAGGGTGCTACCTGACCCCAGGGGATCCTGAATTTGCATTTCAGGGACACTTCTGGTATTCTTATTATTTGTTAGGATGGTGCTTTGTAAAGCACATTTGGGGCACATTTACCCTGTCTGCATATCTTCACCCCAGTGCAGTTATTCCACTTAGATACCTCCTCATAATTACATACCTAAAATTTTTCAAAGAAATTAAAATATTTCTAAAACCTCCACAATGTGAAATTTTGCAGGCTGCAGAAGAACAGTTCCCTAGATGACAGGGAGTTCATAGAGAAGAGATTAATACATTTCAGTCTTAAACCATGCTCCTAGATTCTCTGCTCTTTTGAGATTTCTCCACCTGTTGCCATGGTTTCCAGTGTCAGTTACATCTTTGTCTCATAGTTCTCTTTTTCAAATATATCTTTTTTAAGATAGGTTTACAGCTCCTTTATCTGGACAGTGCTGTGGGGTCCAGAGAGTCTCTTGGACTCCTCCCCAGACACACTTAGCTAACTAATATTGGTCCTAACAATAGGTGTATTGTTTTGGCATGGCCTGGTTTTTGGTAGCAGGGGCCCACAGAGATGGCTCCTGTGAGAAGCTGCTGGAAACTTCCACCATGTTCAGCAGAGCCAGCCTCTGAGGACTCTGAAAGATGGAGATGCTGCTGGCCAAACTGGGCCAATGAGAGAGGTTGGTAATGCCTCAGTGTTGACATATTTAAGAAGAAAATAAAAACAAAGTCATGAGATTTTGGATTCTACTCAGAGAAGAGGAGGAGGTGAAAACACATGAGAGAAAACAACATGGCGACAACCAAGGTCTGTGAAGAAGGAGGGGGAGGAGGCGCTCCAGGTGCCGGAGGCAAGATTCCCCTGCAGGCCGTGGAGAGAACCATGGTGAAGCAGCTGTGTCCCTGCAGCCCCTGGGTCCACAGGGGAAGCAGAGACCTACCCACAGCCCGTGGGGATCCACGGGGGATGAAGAGATCCACCCACAGCCCCTGGGTCCACAGGGGATGCAGAGACCCACCCACAGCCCGCGGGGATCCACGGGGGATGCAGAGACCCACCCACAGCCCGTGGGGATCCACGGGGGATGCAGAGATCCACCCACAGCCCGTGGGGATCCACGGGGGATGCAGAGATCCACCCACGGCCCGTGGGGATCCACGGGGGATGCAGAGATCCACCCACAGCCCGTGGGGATCCACGGGGGATGCAGAGATCCACCCACAGCCCGTGGGGATCCACGGGGGATGCAGAGATCCACCCACAGCCCATGGGGATCCACGGGGGATGCAGAGACCCACCCACAGCCTGTGGAGAGGTGCCCGTGCCGGAGCGGGTGGATGCCTGGAGGAGCCTGTGATCCAGTGGGAGACCAGTGGAGACCAGACTGGAGCAGCCCGATCTTGGAGGACTGCACCCCGAGGGAGGGGCTCACGTTACAGCTGTTTTGGGAGGGCTGTGTGCCCTGGGAGGGGCTCACGGCAGGTTTGGGAGGGCTCTGTGCCCTGGGAGGGGCTCACGGCAGGTTTGGGAGGGCTGTGTGCCCTGGCAGGGGCTCACGCTGCAGCAGGTGAGGTGTGGCCGCTGCTCCCGAGAGCGGACCCACGGCGGGGAAGTTCAGGAGAACCGTGTCCTGTGGGAGAGACCTACGGCCTTACAGAGGAAGACTCCTCTCCTGGAGAAGGGGAAAGAAATCTCGGTGATGGACTGACCACAGACTCCCATGCCCTGTGTCCCTGCGCTGTCGGTGAGAAGGAGGGAGAGGCTGGGAGGAAAGATGTTTTTAAGGGTCTATTTTACTTCTCATTATCCTCTGCTGAATCTGTTAGCAATAAATTAACTTTGTAACTTTAAGTTAAGCCTGTTTTGCCCTTGAAGTGTTTTCTCCCGATTCTTATCTCACTCATAAAGCCTTCATTAACTTTTTTTTCCCCTCTCTCCTCTGCCCAGCTGTGGTGGGGGAGGTTGAACAAGTGACTATCGTGGGAGCCTGGCATTGGACCAGTGTCAAACCATTACACAAGGCTTCTGCACACAACAGTGGCTATATTTTTAACACTGCTGATTATGCTGAAATACTTTGTTGAAAAATAAAATTTCACATCAGGACAGCTCTGTCTGGAGCAGAATGAAAACTTCATTGGCCCCTGCCAAAATCATGCACCTATCCTGGGTCCACCGTGCTACTTCACTCCTTTGTCATGGAATGCATGAAAATCGGCATAGAACAGAATGGTTTCTTCCCCTTTAAATTACTTCATCTTGTATCACTCATTATAAACTTCCAATGAGTCAAACTATCTTTTTTGCCTTCAGAATTTTCTGCATTGAATTCACAAAGAATTAGGCAACATGACTATCAAGGTTTATGGGCAGAGAGAGCTCAGCCTAAGAATTCTCACTGAACAGATTATAAATCTTCCTGCTCATCAGGATGATCTCAAATTCCCTATAGTTACCAACATTCAGTATAAGCAAGGTCAAAACACAGCTGACTCTCTTTGCCAGTTCCTTTTTGAAAAACATGATAAATTAGAAATTGGATGGCAAGTCTCATAAATATGTTATTTACCTGTGGACAGCTGGCCTAGTCAGGATTTGCTATATTGAATTCAGATATTAGTTCTAGAGAAATCTCACCAACTAGAAACTCACAACATCATCAGGTAGTCTCAAGACATATTTTTTCCCTAATTTGAAAATATATAAATGAGAGAATAAAAGTTAACTCTATGGAAGTAACAAAATTCCATTAAAAAAAAACTACTGTTGGTCCACATAATGTGCGTTCCCACATCAGTTTTCTGTTCAGGACACTGAAGTCTTAACATCTATTTGAGGGCAGATTCATTTACAACTTTAAATGGGATGTTTTACAGAAGATAGGAGGTGAAATAAGTACAAATAGACAAAGTTTGTTATCAAGAAGAAGGGGAAATGGAAAAGGTAGGGGTAAGAATTTTCTGCGAAGACTACATCTCTTAAAGTATAAATAATTTTTTAAAAAAGGTTTATAAACTAATGGTTTGAGATCAAACTTTCTGAAATGCCAATAAACCTATCTGATATGTTCACACTTAAATCTGATTTCAGATGTACATTTTATCTGCTGTGCAGGTAAAATTACTTGTTTACACACAAAATTGTAAAGCACTAGGGATGTGGACAAAACTTCATCTGAATTTATCACTAGAGTGAATGAGGGGGCTACAGTCTTCTGAACAAAAAGACATGAATAGGCCAAAGGAACACAGAATAAAAAAAAAAGAAAAAAATAAAATCACACCATGTTCTGGATGCCTGTCAAAAGCAGGCATTCTTCCAGGGCATGTTAACTTATCTATTGGAGAGGATATGTTTGATTGACAGAACTGAAAGAAGAAGGCTGAAGTGTTGCTGATACTTTTTGCTCTAAAACATCTGTATTAAATTACGTTTTTCTCTCTTTTTGTCAACAAGTTGGCAGTGTGCACACAACATGTCAGCTCTGTAATACCAGCACCACTGTTGGAAAAGCCCAGTATGAATGCTTGTTTCTGTGAATAGGAGTCTCTAGCAAGAGAAAATGTAACCAGTGGCAAAGAGAATCAACAAGTGATGTGTGTCAGAATTATACTTCAGCCTTATAATACTCAATTTCTGGCTCTGTCCAGATATTAGCTGGCAAGGAGTCATATCCACAGTCTCAGTCATAGACGCCTGCACTCCAAGTACAAGGAATCCCATTCCCACAATGTTTTCAAGCAGGCGCTCCATCCCCTGCTGCCTGGCTGGTTAATGATGGAAACAGCTCACGCACCATATGTTTGCTGAGGCACTTCAGAATAGCTGTGTTGGTCCTTGCTCAAAGCAAGGAATGAAAAGCCATGGCAGAAATGTAAAAGAACCATCAAAAAGCTTGTTTCAAAAGCAGCCTGACTTCAGGTTGATTTACCTTTTCTGCAGGTTCTTGAGACGAGTCTTGTGCAATCACCTTGTCTATCCTATTCAGATGGTTCTGTCCATTTTTACTCTGTCCTAATGCCTACAGAACTTCTCTCTGCTCCCAGGAGTAACTAGCTGCAAGTAAACCTAAAGAATCCCAGGTTTTGAATATTATGTTCTCATAACACTTGCAAGACTGCATTATTAAGCTCCTGTCCGGCACACTAAATACCTTCTTTGTACCTGACAGTGATTGGTGAACACTCTCTACAAGGTGCTCCTGTTCTCAAAACACCATACCAGGGTTAACACTTATGAGAAAGGCAGCATGAGGGGTTTTACTCATTCCCAGTGAGAAAAGGATAAAGAGGCTCACAAGGAATGCATCCCTGCCACTATAGTGGGAGTCCTGATAGAAAGTGGAATAGAGACAGGTGAAGAGCAAGCACCAAAGATAAACACTGCTTTTGCCATGTAACCATCGTGACTACAGAGGAGGTGACTGCTGTGACAACAATCAAGAAGGCCACTGCATCTGTTTCTGAACAGAAAGCTTCGATGGCAAAGAGGATTAAAAGGATGGCCTGAGATAAATAGTCTGTCAGTCTGAACATTTTAATCAGAACCTTTTTTGCTGGTTAAGTAGTATACACACCCACCATGATATGTTTTTTAATATATGTCAGCACTGACAGCCTTTCATTTATGAAAAAAAGATGCAGTGATATAGAAAAGCCCTGTTTTAACATTTTTGAAAAGCTGTTTTAAAGTAAAAGTTATTATAATCATACTATCTTGAAAAGGTGATTTTGTCTCCCGAAATCAAAACCAAAAAATCAGTTGATTGATTACAGTTTTTGAAAAGGTTTTTCTTCTGCTACTTCAGAGAAAGTGAAAAATCAGAAAACTAGAATATTTAATGTAAAATACATTCCCAATTCAATTATTCATCATACAATGAAAATCTGACAGCCACTTGAGTTTGTGCATACATTAGCATAAGTTTTCACATATTCTACACATACATCTGGAAATATTTTGATATTGCCAAGGTGTTTCACCTTCTCATAGACTATTCTAATCTTCCCTCATGAAATATCTGGGAAAAGGAAATAATGTCTCTATCTGAATTTTAGCTATCTCTCTCATGTATTAGATACAACAGGTGGAATTTTACTCTACTTTTCAAAACAACATTGTAAACTTGGAGTCTTTTTTTTTTTTCCCCCTAGAAAAGGCACATGAAATTAATTTACAATAATACAGGGAAAATGTTCCTTTGGTGGGTTAGCCTTGGCTAACACCCAAGCACCAACCAGATGCTTGCTCACTCCACCCCCTTGGTGATGTGGGGGAGAAAATAAGAAGAAAAGGAGCAAAAAACTCATCAGTTAAAAGACAGGGAGTTCACTTACCAGTTACTGTCAAAACAAACTCAACTTTGGCAAAATTAAATGAAATTTTAATTAAAAAAAAAAAAAAACCAAAAAAAACTCACAATTGCTAATTCTAGTAATGGACAACAAAAATGCAAACATTTAAAAAACACTTTCTCTGCCCTTTTCTCAAACTTAGATTCTCTCCACCCTCATCTCTGTTGCTGCAAGCAGCACAGGGCTGGGTTATTTTGGTCAGTACACAGCAGTTGCTCTCTACTGTTCCCTCCTTCTCATACTTTTCTTTTGCTGCAGTATGGATCCTTCATGGGCTGCAAGGGACATCTACACTGGAACCTGGAGCACCTCCTCCTCCTCCTGCTCATATGACACGTTGTGTTCCCTCTGCTTTTTCTCACCATTTTTGTTCCCTCCTCCTCTCGCTGTGGCTTCTGCCCTTTCTTAGACATGCTTTTCCAGAGGAACTGACAGCTTGGCTGTGTTTTGCCAGAAGGTCTGTTGGAGAAAGCTGGGATGGGCTGTGTAGCCCCTGATCTCTTCTCACAGAGGCACCCCCCTCCAGCCCCACCTCTCTTTGACACTAACACCCAATACAGTGACTCGTTTCAATCTGAGCTGTCATACTGATGAGATTCAACTCACTTAACTTTCACCATTTAGAAGTTTGACTACAAAAGATGTTTTTCTTTATGATGAAGATAACATTTTCACAGAACAATCCACCCATCTTTCTGAAGTGTTCATCTTATCCTTTGGAGCTCTCTGTTTCTTGAAATAAAGAAACCACAGAGGTCATATCTTTCTTCAGTATTGATTGAGCTGAATCCCCTGCCTCAGCACAGCTAATTATCCAAACTCTTCCTCTCATCAGGAGAGAGCATATCAAGAGCAGTTCTGGACTCCAAATATGGGAAATGTCTCATGTCGTCTGGGGAATTATCTTATTTTTAGCCATCAAAAGCCCAGACACATGGTGAAAGCTTGTCATCTGATCTCTACCATTGATGGAGGAGAGTCAGGAACCTTAAAAGGAAATTTAAACACTTTAAACACCTGTTTTTAGGTGGAAGTCATCACTCTTCTGAAGTATGAACTCTTTCCCTTGTCTGTAGAGGGGATCTTGGTGACTGACATAACTAAATACCTCTCCTTCAGATATCTCATCCTTAAATTTCAAGACCATATGCTGAAATTAATCTTCAGCTTTCATTCTATATCAGTCTTTGTAGTTTATCTGAATGTTGTTATTAACAGTAGAGTCTGATAGGTGAAGAAGTAAAGGATTTACTAGAAAAAAATTAGAAATGAAAAACCAGCTTAAGAGATGGTATTCTTCAGGCTGTAGGCTCACAGCAAGCCATCATGTCCTCCTGCAAGCCTCTGCCATCAGGCGAGAAAGAGAGAGGAGAGCAGCTGTTCTTCAAACCACTGAACAAAAAGACTCATGCTGGAGAACCAGAATAATTTACAAATTGTATCTCTATCTTTCCTTAAGCACTAGTCTTTATAAATAACAGCTAAGTTTATTTGGTGCCCTAGAATTTAGATGTTGTATCATTCTCTTGTAATCAGTTGACTATACCTGACTGATGCTAAAATCCCAAAACAAAATTATTGGCATGTATCTGTGACACAAGTACCTGGAAGATCTTTGCAAGGGGTTCATTACTAAAGAAGGTACAAAATCTGTGGTTGAGGCATTTTCTCCCTTGATGTAGATATTATATCATCATATTTAATAAACTACCTACAGTTTTGATGAAGGATAGTGTTAAATACTCCAAAGTTTTCTTGTCAGTGAACATTAAGGTCCCCTGTTGTGTTAGCCCAATACCTAATGACACAGCTTTCGCACTTTCAGAGCAAAGTGTTGAGTTGCCCCAATTCCAATTATAGTTGATAATGACAAATGGCAAAGTACTTGTTTCCAAATGTTCTTTCTGAAGAAAAAAGCCTGCCATCCCAATGTCTGCCCAGTTAACTTTCACTCTCTTCTGTATGTCAAATCAATTTCCCATGAATTGGTTTTCAATGTGTTTACTTACACTGTATCTTCAACCATGTATTATCTTTTAGTACAGTTTCTGTTATTCCCCTCAGGATTTATACTATGCTTCATAAATTCTGTCTCTTATAATTAGCAAGAGCTACAATTTTCACAACTCAAATTGTTCTGCATTTCTCTATGCACAAATTGTCTCCCACCTGTAAGATACCAGCAGTGTTTTTCCTTATTGTTCTATAAATGTCTCACTACACATGAGGTAATCTAACATGTTTAAACTCTAAGATCACCCAGCCACTCCAGCTAATAAAGTTTTGATGTTTCTCCTGTGCTGTTTTACTAATCAAAGGTAAAGAAGAATACTAATCTATTTTAAACAATAAAAAACCAATGAAAACTACTTCAACAGGTGTGAAATTTCTAAAGGTTTGTGCAATTTATCTCCCGCAATTTATTCCTTGGACTCTTCCGTGGTTGTTACTGGTTTGCACCCAGTGGTGAAATTAGTGTTTGTTCCCTCATAGTTATCTGCTTCTGAAAAAAACCCCACAGGCTTCACTCCATTTAAAAATACCTTCTATTCCGCAGCCAAAGAATGTGTCACTTCTCAAAATCTTGGCTTATGCATTTGTTTTTTCAGGTTATGTAAAATACTGCTCCCTACACAGTGCCCAGGATGGCTCCTGTGCCTTAGTCACTGGGCCTGCTGGTGACCAGTAGGGCTGTACAAATCATGAGTGGAAACACAGTGAATACTTTTTTTCCCATCAGATTCTCTGCCTACCAGTGACCCACAAGACTGTACAAATGAAAGTTGGAAGACCAGTGACTGCTTTTTCCTTCTTTTCTCATGATGGTGCTCCTTCTTGACTCACTCCATGGTTTCAGCGAGATGCACAATCTCTTTTTACTTCTTATTACACAGCATTTCTGTAGGCTGATAAACAGCTGTTGGGTATTTTCTATGCCAAAGAAGATCACAGCAGTGATGGGGAGAGTGTAATTCTTACAAAATAAATGAGACATTATATAAATAAAACACTTTTAAAGCCTCCAGGCTGCAAGGTGCTATCCAAATAAGTATCACCCACACCCTCATGTGCTGCTAAAAAAATTCAGGGTTAAGTGTCAGTTTAGATGTGCATTTCAATGAGGATTAATAGCTCCACAATAAGTGACTCATGCAAAAGCATTTGTTTAGGGGCAAGGCAAAAAACACATGAATTTTGCCTCCAAGAGAGATATGTTTGGGGGGATTATTTTGTACATAAGCCTAATGATTGAGCAAAAGGACTTATGAATTCTCTGCATGTTTGAAAAACATACCCAAGCATCTTAAAACGATTTTTTCAAAGATTTTTTTCCAAAATACATTTTAAATAAGGTTGCAAAAATTGTAGCTCTTCTTAGAAGATGAGGCACAGGATCCAGTATTTTTCCTTTGAACCTCCACACTGTAATGTGTTCTTTCTTAAATCGTTCAGCTTTTTCTTTTTGGTTCTCACTGAATGGCTTTCTCATTCTTACATAAGGCTTTTACTTCTTTGATGCATGTAAACACTATATATTTCAATAGTAAGTGATCAGGCAGGCAGAGCAGCCTATCAGTGTTGCACAAGGATGGGCAGCAATGATTGTCCCCCTTTGAAAATAATTTTGTAGTATAGATACCATGAAAGAATTTAGAGATATATCCTGGAAACACAGGTCAAGTTGTAAAATATATTTAAATATGTGGGTGTTGGTCCTGTTTGTTAGATGCCAACAACACAAACTGGTTTAGACATTGAAAGCATAATGAAGAAACCCCGTACTATGAAGGCTGTTAAGAGGAGATACAGTCAGGAGGAGGCTCTAGGTGCTGGGTGTCAGTTGAGTTACAACTGCAAAAAAAGACTTTGTTTCCTTTCCTTTTTTGACTAATACAATCTACAAGTTATCATGATGATGACAGGATTAAATATACCTAATAATTTACAAAAATATTTCCATGGTGCCTTTAAAGGGTTGATAATTCTATCATCTTCAGTGGAATCTAAAGCAAAATAGTACTCATTTCTATGAGCTGCACAAAGTGTAACCATGAGGTAGAGCAAAAGTGAGATCACGCCAGTTAGTGAAAAAAGCACAAGGGTTGTGCTGAGAAAGGAGATTATACTTAAAGCCATCATGAGCAAAAAAGAAAAGCAAACCTGTGTTCTGCCTGATCTAAGGGCTGCTACTGAGCAAAGAACACGCCAGAAGAAACCCTCACCAGTAGGAAAAGGTTTTAACAATTAATCAGCAGGAAAAGTTTTTGTTATTGATATTTTTATGGGAATGTACTGCACAGAGACCTGAAACAGCACTTCATGGCACTCTGCCCTGCTGTCACAGACATCTGCAAGGTTTTCTTTCCAGGAGGACACAATCTCGGAGAGCAGACAATAGTGGGATGTTAGCATTTCCCCCTGAAATAATATAACCCAGCTAAAGAAGTATTTAGGTTTCTGCAAAATGTGCTTCTTATCACCCAGGTGAAAAGCAGCTTTGCAGTAAAGGACCTGGGGGTCATGGTGGACATCAGGTTGAACATGAGCCAGCAACGTCCTGTTTCTGAAAAGATGATTAAGTGTTCTGGGCTTCATTAACAGAAGTGCTGCTAGCAGGATGAGGGAGGTGATTGTTCCCTTCTCCATAGCACTGGTGAGGCCAAACCTAGAGTGCTTGGTCCGTTCCTGGCTCCTCAGTACATAAGAAACATGGACCTACTGGAGAGAGCCCAGTAATGAGCTACAAAAGCAATTAATGGCTGAAGCATCTCTCCTATGAGGAAAGGCTTACAGAGCTGGGTCTATTTAGCCTGGAGAAGATAAAACTCAGGGGGCTTATCAATGTATATGAATACCTGAAGAGAGGGTGCCCAGTGACAGGACAAGAGACAATGAGCACAAACTGGAACACAGGAGGCTCCCTCTAAATATCAGGAAAAACTATTTTTACTGTGAGGGTAACAGAGCACTGGCACAGCTTGCCCAGAGATTGTGGAGTCTGTAACCTCAGAGATATTCAAAAGCCATCTGGAGATGGTCCTGAGCAACTGGTTCTTGTTGGCCCTGCTTGAGCAGAATATTGGACACAATGACCTCCAGGGGCTTCTTCCAGCCCCAACTATTGTGCTATTCTATGAAAATCTAAGCTATAAAGAATTCAAAACATTGATTTCTCCATTTTATAAGAGTGGGAATTTGTTTTCTATCCAGCACTTGTAATTAGATTTTGATTTTTACCTTCTGCACATAATCTCTGCAGAATTTCAGCACAACATATTTGCCCCCTCCCTCCACTTGCACAAAAGACCTTCTGTTGCAAAAACTTCATCCAACACTTGAACAGCCCTGGAATGACAAACAGCTGACAACTAAATAGCTTTGCCCAAATCCCATCTTATTTCACAATAACAAAAGTGCTATTTGAGGGAATTAAAAATAACCTTCTCCTTAACATTTTATACCAAAAAAAAAAAAAAAAAAAAAAAAAAAAAGGATTGTCTGACTGAAAAGCCTGCAGACTTCTATGGAAAAGAGCTAGGAGAGACAGGTATGACTATCTGAAGGTGTTAATAGTTTTGACAGGGGTATTAAATACTATGGCACAGGTTTGAAATAGAAAGGAGAAAGTGGGGCCCTGGTTTACAGTATGACTATAGTTCTGGCTTACCAGTCTGGGCTCTGGTCTACCAGCTCTCTGGTGCCGCTGCCTCAGCTCAAGGTCTCAAAGAAAAACACCATCAGTTTTCAAGCAGCTTGCAGAAGAACAGGAACATCAAAAGAAACTTTTAATCTGTTCTGATGTTTGCTACTCGTGGGAGAAGAAAGCATTTCATTCAGAGTTAGAAAATATGACCAGAATCAAACAGCTTCCATCTGAAGTTCTCCAGAACAATTACTATTGGAGCTTGTTAGATGGTGACCTTAATTTCCAGGAGCAGGAACAACAGTATAGAAGTTACATGCAGTGTTGCATTCATCTGCTTTGCAAATTTCAATTTTCCTTCTCATCTTCATTGGTATTGCTCATGTCTGCTGGTGTCATGAGTCCTAATTTAAGATCCTGCTGACTATGCCAAATTGTATCAGGTGAGTGATCTAGATCACTTAAAGAACCACTGTGTGAAAGAGATTAGCAAAAGTGGTTTTAAGATCATGTTGCAAAAGCACGATTTAAGAAATTATGACAGCAAGGTTCACTCTATTACCTGCTAAATGGAAGAAACATACAAATGAAAATCAAGTTATAATCAATCTAGAATGATTTACCCAATGACCAGAGATGCAAAAGCTACAGTGCTCACTGTGTTACTCCACTTCTGAGTCTCCCATAGAGATTCTTGGCCCAGCTACAGAAGGAGGCTTTACCTCCTTTGGAGCTTGGACCAAACTACTGCTGGTTTGGTTAAGGGATTGAGTGCATCCACCCCAGCTGCTGCTTCATTAATTCTCAGTCACAGTCCTGTCCATCTTTAGGGAAAGCTGACACTACAGACTGGATTAATTCACTCACTGAAGACAGAAAAAAGTCATAAATCCTTCATAGCAGGCTCCTTCTTGCACTTTTAACTCTGTTCTAGCACTGCAAATAATTACTGCATGCAGCAGCTAACGGATTTTTTTGTATTGGATCTTAGTGAGAAACTTGCAATTCAAATGGAGTCATGAGCATTTAGAAATGCAGACAAATCACATCCACAAATTTAAACTACCTCTTCCTTGGCAGTGCATCTTGGATTTGTAAACTGGTCCCAACAACCTGCTTCAAACACTCCAGCTGTACTTTATTGCCTTCTTCCTTTCAGTAAAAGTACTAGACCTAAAGTTTTTAATAACATTAGCTTCAATGATACATCACATTTTTCTACATTGCATTTTCTCTCCTTAAAAGCACTTAAAATTAACCAACCAAAGATTTTTGGCAGAAGAATTCTAATGAGTATTACCAATGACTTATATGTCAGTTATTGTTTAATTTATGGGTCATTTTATTTGGTTTTAAAACTTGGTTAGCTGGCAAGTTCAATTAACAACATTTCAAATCAAAGCACTTTATTTCAGTAAGAATTAATTACATTCAGGACAACATATCTGACATGATAGAGGGGAAAAAGGCTAAATCTAGCAATTAAATGACATTTCTTCATTAAATCAAAATAATTTTGTTCCACTGTCTATCAAAAGGAAATATTTTCCCCATTTACACTAGGATTGCCATGTATAGTTAAAAAAAAGAGTGAGTTCCTATCTTGCTATTACTACCTGAAGAAATATAATACTTAATATAGTCTGCCTGTATAGAGGTGATGTAATTTTGTTCACTGTTCTCTTTTTGGAAAGGAAAAGTATTTTTGACTATGTTGCAAAGTATCAAAAGATGCATGCCAAATCTAATTTAATTATATGATTCTTTATTGTTAATGATCAGGTTGCTGAATAGCAAAGCAAATTGTCAATGTTGTGTTGAATTGCTTTATTTTACCATGAGGAATGTTTCTATTTTGAAGTATTTACCCTCAGCTTAGTTAGAGTCTGACAACACTGCTGGTTACAGTAAGTACAATCTTCCACTGATTAGAGCACCTGTGATGTCAAAATCTACAGTTTGGAATTTGTGAGGCTTTACTTGAGTTAAAACATTTTGACCAAGACAGCCATATAGGCAATTCTGGAGGTTCTCCAGCCAACATCATGACACCTCTCCCCACACCAATCCAGACCTGCATTTGTGGACTGGCTGAACACTTATATCTCCTATTATATAAGCAGAGTATTCCTGCTTTGAATGGGGAAAACCACAAATATTAAAAAAAGAAAAAAAGTACTAGAAATAACTCATTCACTTCTACTGCTTATTTCAAAGATCAGGCACCCCACAGGTCTATTTTCCTGCCCTGTGGATTGTTTGGGAAGGATCAAGAATTTCTGTAGACAACTTCAAATCTCAAAGCAAGGGCAAAAGTCAGTCAACCTAGTCCAAGATTAATCCAAAAGGAGAGCTCTCTCTGATCCCCTTTCTGAGGACTACACCACCCTTGAACAATCTAGGATTCAATCTTTAGAAAAAGATTTGAAAATATAGTTTGCTCAAGAGAAAAAAAAAATTAGGCAATCTGACTAAGTTGCTCCTTCCTCAGTTCAGCTCATCCAAACAAGGATCCAAAACAAGATTTTGCTTTTAGAAGCCCTACAGCCTGTGGCTTTACTTTAAGGGCTGCTTTTGCCATTTGTTTCAACACTGAAGAGTATTTTATTCCTCAAAAATGCAGGAGTGTTCATATGTGCTATTTTGCAAGGGTGGCCCGCAGTCAATTTCCATCCATTAAGACAAGTGCTGTCACTCACTGTGGAATGTGCATTTCCAGCTTGTCATATACATGAGCCAAGGGTAAAAGGAAAATAGTGGAAAAAATACAGCACCATAACAGAAAATGATGACTCACGACCCGGTGAGATCAAAATATGTAGACTAAAATTGAATAATCCTTTCAGAATACTCGCAATTAACTGAATTTGATTGCTGTATGTGTACACCAGACATCAGCCTTGTGTTAAGAGTCTTGGCTTTCAGTCACCCTCAGAAAGGACATGTTAGTTTATTATTTTCCTCAGATGGATGAATTATATGGATTAACCCTTTAAATTTTTTGGGGGGATATTCAGATCAGTATTACAATAATATCTGCAGGCCAATTAGACACCATTACATTGTCTTTGCTGGCCACATTTCAGTAGCATGTGGGCTACAGGGGTGGCTTCTGTGAGAAGCTACCAGAATCTTCCTCTGTGTCCAGCAGAGCCAGTCCCTGGCAGCTCCAAAGACAGATGTGCCACTGGTCCTTGCTGGACCAATTAGAAATGGTGATAACACCTTTGTGATAACAGATTTAAGAAGAAAGGGGAAAGTTATTGCATGGTTGTGGTTGTGGCCAGAGAAGAGCAGAGTGAGAACGTTTGAGAGGAACAACCCTTCAGGCACTAAGGTCAGTGGAGAAGGAGGGGCAGGAGGTGCTCCAGGCACCAGAGCTGGGATTCCTCTGCAGCCCAAGGTGCAGCCCTGTGGTGAAGCAGCTGCGCCCCTGCAGCCCATGGAGATCCTTGGAGATGCAGAGATCCACCTGCAGTCCCTGGAAGAGACTCACAGCAAAGCAGGTGGATGCCTGAGAGGAGGCTGTGACCCTGAGGGAGGCCCATGGAGGAGCCTGCCCTTGCAGGACTGAATCCCCTGGAAGAGTGACCCACTCTGCTGCAGTCTGGGGAGGACTGTTGCCCATGGGCTGCACTCCTGTTGCAGCCATTAATGGAGAACTGTTTTTCGTGGGAGATACCCCACAGTGGAACAAGGGAAAGACTCCTCAGCCTGAGCAGCAGGAAAAACAACAGGTGATTAGCTGATCATAACCCCCATTCCCTGTCTCTCTGCGCCTCTAGGGGATGAGGTAGAGTTGGGAAGGAGGGAGGGGTGGGGGAAAGGTATTTTAAAGGGTTTATTTTGCTTCTCATTATCCTGCTCTGATTTTGTTAGCAATAAATTCAATTTATATTTCTGATTCAAGCTTGTTTTGCCCATGATGGTATTCAATGAATGATCTCTCCTGGCCCTTATTTCAACCCATGAACCCTTAATTATACTTTCTCTTCATTGTCCAGCTGCAGAGGGGAGTGAGAATGTGGCTTTAGTGGGTGCCTGGCATCCAGCCAGGGTCAATCCACTACATTTCTCTGCCTGAACAGTGATAAACTTAGAACACTATAGGAATTCACGGTACCTCAGATTGAGGAAAATCTCACTGGTTCTCAGTTTCACCAGCCCATAATGTCACTCAGAATAAATAATTTGTGTTAGGCCTGCCCTGCATTTAAAAACTCTGTGCCTA
Source organism: Lanius collurio (assembly GCA_020086605.1). Classification (NCBI taxonomy): domain Eukaryota; kingdom Metazoa; phylum Chordata; class Aves; order Passeriformes; family Laniidae; genus Lanius; species Lanius collurio. The sequence goes on along the minus strand of JACBWW010000005.1, from coordinate 20,120,311 downwards.
CAGCTTAGTCTTTTACACCACTACGAAGACCTACCCTATGAAGATGCCTTTGTACAACTCAGTGAAAATCTTCTCTCATGTGGTGATACAGCCAGTACAGAAGTGTTTTGAGTTTAAGGAGTTAGAAAGGAATTTGTATTTATAAGAAAGAATATTCAGTTATGAACATAGGAAAAACAGTAATTTAAATATCATGACTTAATACTTTATGAATATATATATATATGTGTGTGAGTTTAAAACAGATTTGGTGATGGCTTTTGGAGCAATTCTTCTAGTGACTACTGCTATGGTTGTCACCCATCCTGTTTCTGATGGATGTGACATATCAGAAACCTCTCATGTTGTTGCAAATAATTTTGATGTTGGTCATGAAGACAGCTAACTTTTTGAAAGGCATTCTGCTTGGATACCAGGGTTCCAGGAGAGAGAAAGAAGATGGAAGCTGAGTCCTGGGACAGTGACACACTTGCACTTTGAAAAAGTACACAATGTGAGAAAAATTCTTCAAATCTCTTTTTGAGAAAAGTGGACTTACCAAGAAATATTTTTCCACAATCCCAAGATTTTAGATCTCCTTGAAGAAAAGACAAATATTTCAGAAGCATCTTTGATAAAAACCAAGAAACCGACAGATAAATATTTGCAGATCATGCTGGAACTTAATGAACTTCAGGAAAAATACATACATCCCTTCTGAATTTTCCTGACTGGCATCTAAAAGGTGTGAGAAAATGCTTTATTTCAGGCATCCAAACTCATCTTGTAGGAGAACACACTTCAGCTCAGTTTAAAAAAATCTGTTATGTCATCAATAACTACTTATTAACTGAAACATCTGGAGATTTTCTCTCTTTGTTACAGTGTAGTACGATGTCTTAATATTTGGGGTGTTTTCTGGTAACTCCTACTTCTAAAATAATAGAATACACAGAATCTCTATTTAATACCTACCCTTCCTAGCTGCAAAGAAAATCTGGAAAATCCACAGTTGCTTAATAGGGAAGAATTAGAGCATTTATTATTTTTAAGTCCTCATCTTTAAGATATCATTAAAATAGTTTAGATTGTGATCAATGAATTATGAATATTTGGCCAAGTTAACCCCAGGGTTCAATCTTTCCTTCATGTAGCAATGGATGACAAATGCTGAAGGTGTAATTACTCCTTTTTACCATATGTTTTATTCCAGCAGGACAGTAAGCAGTAGAAAAGATAAGTGATCACTACCTTAGCAAAGTCAGACATCTCAGAGACTAGGTCAGGCCACCAGCCTTCACAGAAATGATTGACAAGTGCTTGCATGGCCACAGACTGCACTGCAGGCACAATAAATGCCATTTGGGGACTGGAACAAGCAGCTACAGCGTGTCAGGCTCAGAAAGCACTGCTTCCCCTTGCTGAGTGGATGCAGTTGTAAGCCCAAAGAGAAGCATGAAAACATGCACAGAAATAAAACCAGGATACCAGGTTTGTTTATCCCAATGCTGACCTCCCCGTCATTAGGCAGAAAAAGGATACGGAATACAATACTCAGAAGGCAGCCTGTTTCTGTAAATAATGTGGTTACATATGATCCTCCAGTTAATGAGATTCCAACTCAGTACTCTGTAGTGTACCATCATAACTACCTGGTAGTAAACAAGTCTGCATCTATGAATGCTGATAAAGAAAGCAGTGGAAATTTTAATATCTGAATCTGTGCTGAGCGATGTCACTGTCCCAAGATGTCCTTCAGTGTTGGACAAGAAAGCTGCTTCTGCAATCAGAAAAACATCTTTCTCTTCTAGTTCCTAACAGTCATTGACTGGATGATTCAAAAAAAGTTTATTTGAAAACATTTAACATATCTTTAGGTATTTATATTATTTTCAGTCAGCTAGGTAAGACTGATTTCCCAGTGCAGCAGGACAAGTCACGTTTTACTCTAATAAAACTCTAAGTAAAAGCTGAAAACGAGACACCAAAAGGCATGAAGAGCTCATCAGTAGAGATTGACTGACATCCAAAAAGTTGCATATAGTGGGCATGAGAAACTCTTTGCCCTTACCTGCATGTCTTCAGTATTGCTGCCATGAGCAGTCAGTGTCTGACTGTTGTGAAGCATTTTCCGTTAATTTAATTAACTGTAATGATGGTTGATAAGGCTGGACACCTAGCTGTCACCATCTAAAAGCCAGACATCTGGTCTAAGACACACATTTCTGTTCTTTAAATTTGATAACATGGCATCTGAAAGCAAGTCATCCCATTTAGCTACAATTCTTATCTTAGGGATGGCATGAATTGCCACAGGAGGTGCCTATTCCTCTCCATTGCCTCTAAAGGACATCTTGATAAGTGGCCATTCTCATTCTAGTATTATTTAATTCATTATTATGGACTGGTTTACTTGCTTAGTTTTGAATGTTTAAGATTGATGACTTGGTTTGGGTTTTGTTTGGTTTTGTTAATTTGTTTCTTTTTGGTTTTTCTGGTTTTTTTTCTGAAAAGAACATATATGGTGGCCTTTGAAAATTCAAGTTAAATTTTGCTGAAGTTGAATATAATTATATTCTTCAATAATGGGAAGCACTTTTTCTAATAGATAGCAATAAAATGTAACTTTAGAAGATGATGAAAATACATGGACTGAAAAATGGCTGTAATTATTTGAATATCATTACTGTGAGAACATTATTATTATCTATTACTAGTATTTTAATTTTAGAGCCAGGCTAAATAAAGCTTCCTAAGGGAAAGAGGACATGTAAAATGAATGGTTTGCTATTACAACTAGTTTAACAGTAAGGTGAAAAATAATGCAAAAATCAGTATTACAAGTCCAAAATAAGAGTTGCAAACTCTCTTATGTTCTGTGATATAGAAGAGCAGGTCTGCAACACTGTTGTATTTTAAGAACTTAATCAGGAGAAACTGCCCAAGTTTCTGCCTGGGGTTAAAATGCAGAGTCATCATTTCACAGCATGATTTGAAATTTTGGTAAACCACAGAAGTAATCTGTCATAGTCCATCTTGTCACAAATGTTTTTGCTGTGACCTCATAAGCATGAGGAATGTTTGAAGAGCAGTGAAGGGGAATATTTACTTTGTAGCCACTCCAATTTAGACTTGACTTAGTACTTTCCCTACACACATGTATTTTCAGTAGGTTGCAAGTACAGGCTATACAAGAAACACCCCCAACTCCCAGCTCCCTCCTCACCTTCTCTCTAGCCCTTGTAAATGCTTCTTTTCATGCTAGCAACCTTGGGATTTCCTCTTCCAGATAAATTTCTACAGCTTATATATGTGTTCAGCAAACACAGCAAAAAGCAGCTGGGTAACAAGACTGCCATTAATATATGCCATGCAAAAGGGAGTGTGAGTACAGAAGTAAAAGTGAAGATTTTGTCCATGCCATGTCTACAATGCAAAGAAGGGTGTGAGAAGGCTCTACGGACCCCAAGCAGAGAACAGCCCTTCTGGCCAGGGCAGCTGTCCTGTGCAGTGACCATCACAGTGACTGCGGCTCTCCTTGCCCACCACTCAGGGGGGTCTGTCCCGCAAACCTCAGCCCACACAGGTGGTGGCTTGGCTTCTCTCCATGCTGCTAGAGTTCATGGTAATGGTACCTAGTTGAAAACTGGGCACACAGGTGGAGTTTGGTGCAAGAGAAATAATTCTCCCAACTGGAATTTCACAATTTCACTGGGCAGATAAGCTTGATAGATAAGCAACCTCCTGAAATCTCCTGAAATATTGTTTGCAACCTCTCCAACAGCACCCTCTATGATGTGTGCTTGCAAACCAATAATTGCTGTTTGCTATAGAATAAAATTTGCTGAATTTTTCAGTTACCTTAGAAGATATGCATTTTACTAAGTCTAGTTTTGCCTATTTTGTTTTTTATTTATGATTCTTTCTTGAAAGGCGTAAGTTCAGCTAATTTGTTTTCAACCAGATACCACAATTTTATTTTGAAACATGCTGGCTTGTTGTGACTCACCAAAGAAGTAATGTGTGATACTCCTTCTTCAGAACAAAATTTTAACATGGTCTGTTTACCATTATAGTCAATCTTCTGCCTAAAAGCACCCAGATGAGTGAGGGCTCCTCATCAAAACATGAAAAAATGAGGCTTTTCTGTAGCTTTGCTTCTTTAAGTGGGCCCAATATTCTGAGTGTAAAATTAGAAATTGCAGATCTAGTAAGTGGTTCAATTTTAAGTCCAACTTTTTCCACTTGTAAAGAAATTCAAACAGCATTAGTTTGCAGCTTCCTAAATCAACTCACTACAAAAGTTGTTGACTAAGGTCTCCATGCTGACATCTGGAAAATAGTGAAGCTGAGGACTCAGTGGTTTCACAAAAGGGTAGATGACCAATTTTTTGCTGATTTTCTGTAAGTTTGCACTTGATCTAGCACTAACTGCTATTATATCTTTCTTTTCCCTCTGAAGTTTACATAAAAGTTTTGCTCATTATACCCTAAATCAATTTACAAAGAAGACCTGAACCAATATGCCCGATTTCACAGATATAGAAAATTAAGGCATAAGTTACTTAGGCTGTGTAACTAAACAGCTCAAGGCTGACCCAAGCTTCCTGAGCATTTGAGATCTGGTTAGCCAAACCTGAAAAACAGAGTCAGCTACCTTACAAATTATGACCCCTTGTCTGGAAACCAGATCTCTTGCCTGAGGCACTGTATCTGCCCATAATCTGCACACAGGCCATTGCAGGGCTCAATGAAACAGTTTAACTGGCTGGCTCTGAGAATGGCTGGGATTGGGAAAGGTCAATACTTCCAGCTGAAGAGGCAGAAGCTCAGTTAAAAGCAGTAACTCCGTGACTTGGGGCTTCTTGGTCTTCCTGTGCTCCAGATGTGCTGTGGTTTCAGCACTCAGAGTACTGCCTGTCCCACATGCTCTGTTCTCACCTCTGCCCTGGAATGGATATCACAGTGCACCTCCAGATCCCTTTCTTTTTATTAACACTGCAGGTTCTGGAGCACATTTTAGGTTGTTGGCAACCTCCTGGGTAAGAACTTATATCCTCCCTTTCCTAGCCAGGCTTTTCTGGCAAGAATCAGTTCTGGATGCATAAATGCAGGTATCTACATGTAAGCTGGGTGCCAATTTATCTTATTTCCCAATATAGCTAGAGAAGACAAACAGTGGAGCCTGGGCTGCAGGATACTTTTTCAAATGGATTTAACTGCTTCAGCTTAGCCTTCCGGTGCCATCTGAGATGCCCTTGGGTATCTGCCTTGCCTCCAGCAGTCACTACAGGTGACCTGAGGTCCCCTGTAAATCCTGCAAAATATCTGACAGCCCAATGGAGATGCCTAGCTTCCTCAAAGACATTGTAAATGACATCTGAATCATGCCTGTGTTTTCTTTGGAGATTAATGAATCATTCTCTAGGCTCCACTAACTGCTGACTTGCTCTAAATCGACCAGCGTGGGAGTCCCAGCACCCCACTCGTATGCAAATGTCACATGAAACTCAGCTTTCTGCTGCCTTGTCTAACTTTCACTGCTCTGTTATCTTTACTGAGACACATACTTGGGCTTTGCTTAATATTCTGCTCTTCTGCCAATTAACAGTCAAATACGGCTGCCTTATTTTTAAATAAATTCCAGGCTTCTTGCAAATAATTCTTCCAAAGGTTAATAGGGCCTGTTAGAAGCTACTAGAAGATGTGCCAATAGCTTGCTAGGACTTCACTTACAAAGTCTCCACATTTTCTTCTCAGATAAAAGTTCTCTCTCAGTGTCTTAGTTCAAGAGGTCTACATGTTCTGCTGAGCTATAAAAGTCTGCTTTGAAATCTTAATACTCTTACCTCCCACCTTTTCTTTTTTAAATTAAAAGATGAAAATCTTTGTAGTGTCTGTAGGAGGCTGAATTTTTCTGTTTCACAATCACTAAGTTTTGTGGCTCCTTTCCATCCCCTGTTCCTGGGTCAGGACACTACTAGCTACACTTGTGCCTAAGTCTGTGTTTGAAATACTGGAAGAAATGCAGCCTGGGACCCATATCGACATTTCTGACCATCCTGACATGAAAGCTTATCTCCATGGTAGAGTACTGAATAGAGGAACTGGGACTGTGTCACTGCAGTTGGACATCCAGGGCTGAGGCTGAGCCTGAGTTGTTGATGTTGACGGTCTTTCCCACCTCTGTGTTTATTTCCTGATAAACCCTGCAAGGGTTAGCAAGTTTTCTGTTTAGTTTTTCAGCTAAGTCATTTACTTCCCTTAGTTTGAAAGCAATGTTTTCTTCCCTGCCTGCTCTTACTGTGTGCTAGCAGTAGAAGGCCGGGAAATGGATGACCATGAAAGCAGTGTGTGTTATTGGCATAGGTGCTATTCCCCTGGGTAATCAATGCAGGAATCTAGGTGATAGCAAAGTCAGCTCAAACTTCCTGCTAAATAGAGCACCAAATGTGGAGGGGGGTGCCCCATCCTGCCTCTTCTCTCGTATTCAGCTCCTGCATAAGGGTAGCATTGCTGAAAACAAAAATGGACCTTTATAATAGGGAAAGCATTCTTCCTGCCCAACCTTTTCAGATCCAAAGTGAAAGCCAAGTGAAAAGAGCAACGAACACTAAGGCAGGGAAGAAATGTCCAAAAAGGGGGAGTAAAATTATTATCCTAGCAACAACAGCAGCTGAGGGAGAAAACCACTTAGTTGAATGAGGGTGTTTTGGTTTTGAGGCTGGTGATTCTCCCTATGCTCAGTATACACAGGACTCTCTGAAGGATGTGGAAGCTGCCATTTCCTTGGCCTTTTCTGCTCTCTGACCTAGGGAAGTAGAAAGCACTGACTTGTGGGCAGGCATTCCAATCATTTCTAAGGCCCCAAAGCCACCAACATGGCTCAGGCAGGAAGCAGGAAAGGAATGTCCTGCCAGCATGAAGTATTTACACTTGGCAGAAGGGAGGTTACAATGTCAAACACAATTCTTGAGGGTCCTCAAGCACTGTCTCAACAGAAAGGTCTGTAAGTGGAAAGACAAGAACCAGAGTTTTGGTTCAGAACTACAAGGCACTGCAAAGCTGCTCCAGTCTCTCTGCAGGCAGAGGACCTCTACTAGCCCTCTCATGAGGGAAGCAGACACCTTTATCTCTGTAAGGAGCAACTGTATTACCCAGAGCCCCTAGGGTTACTTGGCATATTCTTGAGCTGAATTACAGGGTCTGGGGAGGAGTAAAGAGATTTTGTAGTCAGAAGGAGATTTTAAAGTTAACTGAGAATTTAGCAGTACTTCCCCTCAGCATGAGCAAATCTTCCTTTTCTCTCTTCAGTACCAGATGTCTCGCTAATTCTCCTATTTCCAACGGGCAGACAGAGCTCGTTAAAACCATCTATATAGTCTGTACAGGTGTGGTGGGTTGACATGGGCTAAATGTCTGGTGCCCACCAAAGCTGCTCTATCACTGCTGTCCTCAGTTGGACAGGAGAGAGAAAATATAATGAAAGACTCATGAGTTGAGATAAAGACAGGGAGACATCACTCACTGATTACTGTAATGGGAAAAGCAGACTTGACTTGGGGAAATTAGTTGAATTTATTACTAATCAAAATTGGAGAAGGATAATAAGTTAAAAAAAGCCTAAAAACACCTTTCCCTGACCTCTCTCCTTCTTCCTGGGCCTAAATTTGTTCCTGATTCTCCATGTCCTCCACTGCAGCAGCATAGGGACATGGCAAGAATGGGACTATAGTCAGTTCATCACATATTGTTTCTGCCACTGCTTCCTCCTCAGGGAGAGGAGCCCTAATTCTGACTCCTGAATACTACTGACTTTGGTGTCTGCACAGCTGTTCCTCTCACATGTTCTCGCTCCGCTCTTCTCTGGCCAAAATTACTTCTGAGCAACAGCTTCTTTTTCCTTCTTTTTTCCCCCCATAAATATGTAACCACAGAGGTGTTACTAACACCTGTGATTGGCTTGGCCTTATTCTGTGGCAGGTGCAGCTTGGAGCCAGCTGGCATTTGCTCTGTCAGACTCGGGAGAAGTTTCAGGAAGCTTTTCACAGAAGCCACTCCTGTAGCCCCCCCACTAGCAGTACCTTGCCAGACAAACACAATACCACAAGAAAAGGGTTGTATTGAAGGTTTGGGGCAAAGGTAGGTCTGCAGGCTCTGAGGGAATCAGAGCGTGTGCTGTTGTGACTGCACCCCTTGTCTAGCTCTCCCTGCCTTCTAATGGAGGAGGGGAGATCTGAAGAAATCCCTCTGGATACCACTTGCAACCCATCATCCTTAAGGTTAAGCTCAAAAATGAGTATCTAGAAAGCCTCCACTACTTCATGTATTTTTTATAAGATGAGTGGATTGGATTTCTGAGAACAATGTGACTTCAGTTAGAGGTCTTTAATTCCTGCATCAACAGTTTTCCCTTTAAAATCATTGGACATATTGCTGGTGATATTTGGACCTATAGCCCATAGCATATATTTTATTCTTCCTTCACCAAAGAGACTGGTAAGATCTGATTCTGAAGCTGGAGGTGGAAATGCAGAGCTTAGCAGTAGGCTGATTTCCCTATGATATACCCTGTGTAAGCCCTGTCATTGTTCATAATTTTTTCTCAACACAATTTGCAAGAGAAATGACAGTAATCTACATTTCCTCTAAAACTATTATCATTCTGCTATGGCACTAAAATTCATCTGCCCTCAAGAAATGTTTCAATAGGAACCTCCATATATAATACATGTTTTCAATTTATTATTAATGCACTTCAATCTGAATCACAAATTCAACGTGATGTCTGACTTTTTTCATACCCGTTCTTTTCTGTGTCAGCTCTTATAACATGTTCCTCATCATAGCATATGAACAACAGACCCAGAGTGCATTAAGTGATGGACTTAAAAATCAGTCACACACTGTTCAGCTTCTCAGCTTTGCCCCAGAGGTAGAAGTCTGGACCACGAGGAACATTCAGTTTTGATGGGATTTTTAGTTTGGTCTGATGCATGTTTTTTTAAAATATTTGTATTTGAGCCAGTCAAAGCAATGGCTTTTAACATCAGATTCCGTGATAGTCAGGTTAGTGACAGTCCTTAGTTCCTGCACAATTAGCTTCACTGGCTTGGCTCAGTCGTGAAGAAAGCCATGCACCCAGGACAGGCAACCCTCACCCCCGTGATAAAGCACCAGTCACTCCCTAGCAGTTACCAGCTTTGGTCTTGACCCCAGCATGTCAGGACATTTTGTAGATGGGTATGCATTCAAAATAAAGATTAAAGTCTAGCCATTAGCAACAAGTCCTAAGACCTAACCTCATCTGCACGCTGAGCTGTGGCAGCAGTACCCTCTGGTACTGGCAGAGCAGTGAGTCAGCCACATGCAGCTCACAGGTTTGCATTTGTCCTTAGGTTACCTCACAGCCAGGAGATACTGGAGCAAATCCCCAGGTAGGGGATCCTGCAGTGATGACACAGATCACTCCATACACAACCCACAGAGAGATGCAGGGCTTTGCTAGGACATTGCCTGCATCCCTCTCACAGAGAGCAGTGCACCATCTCATGGGGACACAGCAACTGCCAGGCTGCATCAGGCTTTCTCACCATGCAAAATGGTTCCTAAAGCTTCTTGGGTCCCTTCCCAGCAATACCCATTTGCTCCCACGGAGAGGAGTTTTAATAGCCCAGTTACCACCAGGGGAGGATAACAACTGTGCCACGGGACATGCAGAGCCAGTGGGACTGTAAAGGGATTTCAAGAACCCCCTTTAGGAAGCTGAGAAACAGGGGGAAATGAAGCCAGAAGCAAGTAAAATGCCACACACTGTCATTTCCCTTTGCAGAAATCAACAGAGCTATAGGGAATTGTAAATTTTAGAAGTAGTTTTCTCTTTTCAGGAGTACAGGGTATTTTGCTGCTGATGTAAATATTCCATTTATGAGTGTAATCTTGATATCCAGCTCCTGTGTGTTGTTCAAAAGGCACACCTCAGAATACTTCCTCAGGCAGTCAGTAAAATAGTAAAAATCCCAGAAGTCACAATTTGCTACAGAAGCACGGATACTATGAGCTATACAGCAGCTGGAAGGAGTCCATAAAATACATCAAAGCATCCCTTTTGAAGTTCTTTGAGAACATGAATGGCAAGCTAGTGCTGAACAACTTTGCATCCAACCATGGCAAATCAGAGATTGCTTTACTTGAAAGGAACAATCTAGCCAAATTTTCTTTCAAACCTCTGAAAAGAAAAAAGTCTTTCATGTGAGTAAGCATTTCAGAAGAATGAGTCTGAGCCAAATAATCATCATTCTAACATTCATAAAACTCACTTTATTAAAGGCATCAGTGCATATTACAGTACTAATGGAGATATAAGAACTGGGGAACAGACTAAGCCCATCTCCCAGCAAGTCAGAAGCAAACCTGGGAAGACAACTCAAGCACTCTAACTTGCAGGCTTCCTGTGTATCAGGCTACATCTCCCCTTTTAAAGAGCTGTGTTGTCATCTCTGCAGTATATCCCTGCATGTTACAAAGCAGGCTGAAAGCCCCAGAAACCAAAGAGAGGAGAGAAAAGCAGTTTGCACCCTTAGAGTCTGATTGCTTTCTGTAGCAGTGAGCCCATCCAAGGGCAACCAGATTATATCTACCTGCAGGACAGACACCTTCCAGGACCAAGTCCTCATCAGGCCTGTGTAACCTGTGCCAAGATCTCATCTGACACAAGGCATCATGAACAGATAACAAGGAAAACCAAGGCAAGAAAGAAGGAAAAAATATATCAGTAAGATAATAATACATTTACCACAGTGGACTGTGAAAGAATCTGCAGAAAAGCAGGTCTTGGGCAACAGATATCTGATAAATACTGGATAAAGAGTAAATTTTAAGAGGCTGTATTCCACTAACAGAGTTTAATTTGGAATTGCACTCTGAACAAGGTAGAGAAAGCACAGCAGCAGCTCTTGGTTGCTGTGAGAATGTTTATAAGGAGAGAGATGGATCAGTGGTCACAGCAGCAAGCCTGATACCCTGTGAGTTTCCCTTATGACTGTCTGAAGGTTACATGCTTTCCATGCCTGTGAATCCCTTGTGCCCAGCCAGCCAGCCATTCCCCAAAACAGGCCAGTCTGTTGATCACTTCTTTTCTCCAAGCTAAATTCCTGTTCATGAAAGCCTGCTGTCACTCAGGTGTTACTATTAAATTTGCAGTTCAGAATGGTGTGAGTGTTTAAAAAATTTAACAATGTTCTATTTGTGTGAAATAGCTTTATGATATTCTAAGGAATTACATTTTAGTTTATAAATATTTGATTGATGTGGCTTCTGAAATATTACCTTATCAGCTTTTTCTCTATGATAGACCCTTAATCAAGATTTTAAGACCAAAATAAGTAGAGGGTGCAATGTCCTACTTTAGATAGCTTAATGTGGGGGCAAGAAAGCTCAGGGAAGGCTGAGGGGGTAGATACTCAAGGACATGGGTCACCCACTTCTGTGTGCACACAGGCAACTTATGATACACAAGATTTGACAATTGCACCTCCATCCAGAAATCCAAGCACATGAAGCCCTCATGCAAAACTGGGAAGGGCTGCAGGTTCCCAGTTGCTGATCTACCAAAAGACAAGGAAAGCAGATGGCACACCCAAGGCAGCTGTGCAGGAAGCTGTATAGATGAACTTCTGGTAATGCTGGAAAACTAGACCCCTTTGGGATTAAGCAACACTAAGAGATGTCTTGGAGGCTCTGGGTGTTCAATGTAAGTGCTGATGGTGGAGGGAGAAAGTCAGGTGAGTATCCAAGTCCTTTCATATCCCTGAGCCACAGGTGAGACCAGAAAGGGGTATGGAACAACAGCCTGAGGCAGTGGGTTTCATTAGCTGTGGCTAAAAGTAGGAGATTTCCCAAGGAAAAATCTTGTTGGACAAAATCTTACATATAATTATGTTAATGAATAAGCCAAAGATGTGCAGTCTCCAGAGCCATTCAATATTTAATGCTGCTATTTTCAAGTTAATTTATGCTGTTGTTTGGGACTTTTTTCCTGCTCTCTGACTATCACTAAGCAGAGGTGACAGTTGCCCTTGAAAGAGAGATTCAGTTTGAAGCTGCCAGAATTTTCCTGAACTGGTTAAAGATTTCCAGCAGATAGTTGTGAATGATCAGAAGGAGCTGATTCACCTTACTGAAGAATTAGAAAAGGAAATAATCTTTAAGTAGTGTCTCACAGAAATACCTTACAGGATCTTAATCTGCTCAAAGGGCAATACTTTTGAAATCTGGATTTTGATCATAAAGGTGATTGACTAAGACACTCAAAGACATGGTTTAAGCACATCTGAACTCAATGGATCTTGCCTAAGTACATGCATTCAAGTGCACCTACTTACTCTGCCAGGAAGGGATCATTTCTCAGAATGAAGGTTTTAAACATTAGTCCTGACATTCATTTCAATGGTCTGCAATCATGACCAAGAGTTTCTGGCAGAAACATGCACAGTGAAAAGCACTTACACACTCAACCTGAGAATAAGTTCGCCTTACATTGGAGAGAGTTAAATGATGGATATGCCAAAGCTTTACAAAAAAAGGATGAAGCAGACAACTTCCAGATTGGCTGCAAAAACAACATGGGGTCCGGACTTCTGTGAGGAAAAAAAACCATAGTGGAAAAATGCAGAGGTTAAAAGATTAAAATTCTAGTGCCCTCACTAGAGTGTGCATCACCCAGGAGAGGAAAGATGCCAAAGACTCCAAATATTGGAGAAGTGAGGGAACTGGGGCTGATCTTCCTGCTCAGGTTGCCAGCATCAAGGGGAATTACTAGGCAGAGGCTTTAAGTGGACTTGGGATGAAAATCTAAGCAAGTGTTCAAGAAGCTGAAGGAGTCCTGAAGTTTTATGACAGCAGAAGACAATGACGATGACACAAGAAGTGATAGTGAGAGGCTGTAAAAATTCTACCAGTTGCTGGAGAAAATGTAATTGCTTTATGCCAGTTCCCTGAACAGGCTAATCAGCCCATCCTGACTGACTTTATTAGATCTCAGGAATGCCAGATAGAGCGTTTAACACCGTGCTTTATAGATAAAATCTAAGCTTTCCATGGAGAACTTTTACTGCACTCTGTGAGGAAAATTGAAGATCAGAATGTTTCTGGATACCTAAATATACAGATAACAAAGACCTTTGCAAATCATATTAAAAATACTGGGAGACTTCCTAGGAGAGAAGTTTTACCAGGAAATGGCCAAAGCACTGCCATTTCCAAAGGGCAGTACTGCCTCCTGCCCTCCAGACAGGAGAGTGTTGAAAGTGGTCACAGATACCTGTCCTTCAAGTGCAGCAAACAAGGACCTGTACAAGACTCTGTACTATCTGATAAAAACTGAGCCAGAGCTCAGATAAAAAGTGAGTACACCTAATGGTGATGCTTGGCAGAAGGAAATTGAAGCAATTAGCATCCCCATTAAACGCTACCTTGGGCATGTTCTCAGCCCCTTGCACCAGTGAGAGGCAGAGTTCTCAGCAGTGGAATTTCTTTGATTTTTTTCTAGAAACAGAATGATTCATCATTCCTAAACACTCAGAGAAAAAAAAAAAAAACAAAACTTTAAAAGGCTCTGTGAGGGTCATTCAGGGATTGAAAAATTTCAGAGGGGAACCAGACATATTTTAGATTGACCTCAGATGAACTGTGGCATTATGAAACGTCTAAAGGTTTGTCACATGTGGCAAAATACAAGACAAGTGAAATAACCCATATTGGTGGTACAGAAAATGCAAAAACCTTGCTGCCTGAAGCAAAGTAAGCATCAATTTGTTTAATCTGGTGGAAAATAATGCTTCTTGTTTAGAAATATTTTTCTAAACTATCAGATACTCCTTTCTTGTCTGAACACATGCTTTCAAATATTTTACATGAGTCATCACATATTTTTAAATGCATTTATTAGATACATACCCATAAGCATTTTTTGAATTGGCTTCAAACAAGCACTTCTTTCATTGAATATTACTGGAACCTCCATTTAATTCGAGTGAAATCCATATTTGTGCAAACTATAATATTATTTCAGTGTGCTATTTTAATTATCACAACAAGCAAGGCTTAGGATTGTGAATACTTACTGCACTGTCTTGATGGAAAATGTTGTGGATATACACAACTGTAGAAAAAGAAACTTTTCATTCCCACATAGTAATTTTTATTACAGAAATGCAAGTCTAGTAAGGGATGCGATTGTTACAATCAATCACAGATGACCACTGACAGATGAAACATGGATCATTCCAATGGACTCTACACTCAGAATAAGCCATATTCTGATGTGTTTTCATCTCTTAGATAGTATTCCCAGATGCTATCAATATGAACATTTTTGGAGCAGTAGCAATCCTGCAAGAAGACAAGAAAAATAATTAGGTTCAGAATGTATGTCTAAGTTTTAATTCATAGACTTTAAATACATTTTTTAAAATGTATTATTTTTTTCCCCAGATCCATTACAGGAAATAATTTTCTGTATCTGTTTATGTCCTCAAAAGTAATAAGAAAGACTAAACTTTCAAGTTTAGTCCTGAATTATTAGGTTGCCATTTACTCATTTACCCTTTTTCATTTTCAGAGTTGGGCAGATAATCTAGATTTCCTTTCATAGTTAGGTTTCTAGGACATTAATCTTTTCAGGGGCAGACTTTGGATGAATGGATTGCAGTAAAACTTTGAGACTCAGCATGTTATTTTTCTCTTGCGTCTTTACTGTTTTTCCTGGTCTGCACAAAGACACCTTCCTGCTTCAAAAATGCCTGCTCTTGGAACACTACTTATTAACCAGTGGCTTCTGATGTCTGTACATGACGGTACCCACTAAGTTTTTTTCCATCAATTCTATTAATCTTCAGGTTCAATCTTCTATTATAATTAATAGATATTTATTTCATCTTGCATTAGTACTCTTCATATATTTGCAATTTCAAAAGACAATTTCACAGGGTCACTCTGGTTTGAAAATCTGAAGGCAGATGCCTTTTTGATTTTTTTTTGAGATAAAGACCAAAAATGTGCTTGAGGACAACCTGCAAGACAGTATGCACTTTCATGTGAGTTTTCTGGAAAAGTCATATTTCTAAACTTATCTCACTGCTGGTGAGGAATACATGAGATGTGGGCAGTAGTTCAAAGGCTGCATGCAAAGCAATATGGAGCATTCATAGCCCATCAGTCTGACTGATTCTATCAAAACCATTTATATCCTTGCTCTAGTGGACAAGAGAGCTACATTTTTAAGTGTCTTCCATGCTGAGAGGCAGAGTGAGACATAAAACTATATAAACTGAAGAAAGGTAATTGTCCTTGTACTTCCCTTTTTTATTTCTTAGTTGTTCTTCCTGCAATTCAACTTTGCTCTGACCATGGGCATGATGCAACAGTCTGGGTCTTCTCACATGTGCAGTTAGAGGCCAAACAAGGAAAGGAACCATGAGCATCCCATGTCAAAGGCAGGGATGGACCTTAATCTGATGTATGTTACAACGGGTTTCCAAGATTTGCTGTCGATGTGCCAGTGACAACTCTCTACACTGGCCAGGAGTCACCATGTTCTCCATTCATCAAACTGAAAATGAACTCTTGCTGTAGCCAATTTACATGACATAATCTTCATAAAGTTCTGAGAACAAGCTGCACTGAGATTTGGGTAAGGTCAACAGAAAAGCAAATCTTTCTAAACTTTTTCACAGATGAAGGGGTAAAGTTTATCTTTTTCCCTTTTGACCCCAGACTACATAGACAGGATTTTTGACATTGTTCCATGGGAATAGCCTCACATATGGTTGATTTGGGGTTTTTCTTCTGCCCTGTCAAGTGCCTCCCTCATCTTTCATCCCTTCTGTCACTGAGCAGTGTGCGGTCTCTTGGTTCCCATAGCAATTTCATCAGCAAATTTCAATTCCTTAGTTTGAAACTGTGCTCCCAATCAGCAAATTTCAATTCCTTAGTTTGAAACTGTGCTCCCAATCCTACTTGGTAGGAAGAAGTATGTTCCCTAAAATGAGATTGGCTATGATATGAACAGAAGAACATAAGAGAACTTCTGTATTCAAGTCATTTAGGAGTGTTTGAATAGTGTTTGTACCATTTGGGTTTGATTGAACAATTTAATGACTTCCAGGGTATTCTTGTGAACATGTTTGTGTGTGTCACACATTTGCAGCAGCATAACTTCTTTCTCTGAGGCACTCATTGTCTGCTCAGATCCATCCTGCATGGAGGATCAGTGTGAAAAGTGACCTTTAACCTCTGCTTGCTGAAACAGGACTGATGCCCTGTTCCTCTTCAGAATGGTGCAGGTGCTTGCAAAGGCTACCATGTCAGAAGCAGCTTACCCAGAAGCTAAAGCAGATTCAGCAAATGTGTATTAAGGACAGCTGAACATGGTCTCAGTGAAAAGGACTAATAGATATGGAATCTGAAAATAACTTTGTTGAAATGGAAATATGACAAAAACTTTTTACACAAGATACTTCTTTCAGCTTTCCATCATACCTTGTTAAAATTAATTCATGGTACTGGTACCTTACAATGGCTTTCACCAAGTGTTTGATACACAAGGGGGAAAGCCAAAAGGTTAAGAACTCTTAACTCTGAACAGGACCCACACAACACAACTGCTGCCACAATCTCTTCATTATTGTCCAGTAAAAATGTTATCACTTTTCCACATGCTAGAAGTTAAAAATTAGTTCTAGAGAAAACTGTATCTCTCCAACAGTATTATCATAAAATCACCCCAAGACATCAACGTATAGCAGTCTCTGCACTCCACAAGAGAAAATAATATTTTGATAGTGTTAAATATTAAAAGAAAGTTTTAAAAAAATCTAGTTTTTATTTAGATAGGAAAAAATTGACTCAGTGAGATCAAGACGACAAAAACATCGTGTCAGTCATTTGAGATGATTATTGAAGTCAGTTACTTTTGTCATGACTTTAGTTTTATTGTTTGTAAATAGTAAATATTAATCTTTTTGATTAATCACAACCTGCAACAGTATCTGATGAAAAAGATAGCATTCCCTTTCTTGCAGAGGAAGGAGGGGATGATGAAACAGGTTTGGGGGTTTTTAATGCTAGTACAGCATGATTGGGAATTACTGGTTTCTGGCAGTGCCTCAGCACTCACAGCCCCTCTGCAGATTTCTCACCTGCAGCTCAGTGTGTGGCAGCCTCAGAGAGCTTATCAGCCACCCTCTTGGTTATCAGCCACCCTCCTGAGCCCCCAGTGACCTAAGAGATGAGCTGCTTCATCACAGCACATGTGCCTACAAGGAAAGGCCTTTTCCAAGGCTGAGAGTACTGTTTACCCAAGTTCCATCTTCCCCTTGCAGAGAACCTTATACACAAAGCATGTTTTGAAAGCTTCTGGGATCCTTCCTTGAATATTTAACAGTAAGTCTGTTGTCCATGAAGCTCCACCGTGCCAATGAAAGGACAGAATTTCTCCTTTAGTTTTGCTTAGAATCATTTGTGGAGGGAAGATGGCCATTTGTATTATTTTGTGTTGTAATGTGTTTGAAGTTATGTAAAATTTTTTCAGAAACATTGGTGGCCTTGTAATCCAATGAGGCTAAAGATCACCATGCAGTTGTGAATGTTGTCAGCCAGCACTTACATTTCAATGTCAGCTGTTGTACTTTTGATGTCTCCTTGAAACTGCCTTAAGTTGGTCTTGAAAGAGAAAATAGTTAATAAGAAAAGGGAAAAAAATTAATTTTCTGCATATAAGCTAAATTCAATAATTAAGCTTAATTAGAAGTGAAAAAAGCAAAACAAACAAGCCCTCTTATCACCTTATACACAACCAAAAGCATGTTCTGGGAGTATATGTAAATTGGAAAAACTCGTGGTTTGAGATAAAGGCAGTTTAATAAGTAAAATAAAAACCAACAAAATAGAAAAACAAAGCCAAGGAAAAGAATTCATGAAAAAAAAATTTAAAATATTGCTCACCACCAGTTGACCAATGCTGACAGACTCCAAGCAACAGCAGCTCTGGAGAGGTCCCTCCCTCACAAGCTTTTACTGCTGGGTATCATGTCATATGGTAGTCTTGGACATTCCTTTGGTCAGCTGGGGTTTCAGCTGAGTCTCCTCACAGCTTTTTGTGACCATTTAGCCTGGTCACTGGCAAGGTAGTCTGGGAAGCAGAAATGGCTTTGAATCCTGTGTAAGCACTGTTCAGCAATAGCTAAAACGTGGGTGTGTTATCAACAGTGTTTTGTTTGAAGATCCAAAAAATATCCCACATGAGCTGCTATGAAGAAAATTAACACAATCCCAGTCAAAACCAGTATAATCCCTTAAGCAAAATGCATAATAAAAACTGCATGTCTAGGCATCTAGAGCCCACACCAAACCCACGGAGCCATCTAACAAACCTCAACCTCACTGTATTGGGCTGGTCCTGGTGACAAATAGATTGGCACCACCTTCATTGTGACAATGCACACAGCATCAGGAATAAAACTTCATTAGGACCAGAAATGCAGAGTGGTTTCTCAGCTTCCAGGTTCCGGGGGTTGCATGGGGTGCAAGATGAGTCAGGAAGAAGTTGGTGGCTGAAGTGATGCCCAGGAAAGGAGGATCTCCCCATAACTAGGGCACCCAAGGGGCAAATGTTTTTCTGTGTGTGCATCCTGGGGGATGCTCAGTGCTTTCCCTTAGTGTGTAGGAGCCAAATCAAGCCCTAAAAGAGAAAATGAGGGGACTGGGGAGGAGCGAGGTAGAACATTGTGGCAAAGGGGCCAATGTCTCTGGCTGTGAGCAGGAGAGGACATGCAGTGGGTGATGCTGCACCCCACCAAGCTGTCCCATACCTGTGCCCAGGCCCTGGCACAGCTCTCCCCACTGGTCTGCCCCTCTGTGGTGTCTGCCTCCCCGTGCAACACAGCTCATCCCCTCCAGCCCACTCACTCCCTGAGCCCCAGCATATGACCCCCCAGCAGGATTTGGCCACTGAGACTGATTTGGGCTAGACTGTCTCAAGCCCTCACAGCATGGTCTCCATCCAACAGATCCCTTGGATCTTGGTGCAGACAGGCCAGTGTGGGGACACAGGGACCATCCAGCCCACTTCTGTCCTCCTCTCAGGCCCACCTGGGCCTGCATAACACTCCAAATCCACCCACCTACTCAATGGGCAAAAACACAAACTCCTCTGTCTCTGAAAATTAAATCATCAACAGCTGAGCTACCAAAGGCATGCTCCTACAGAGAGATTTGGAGCAGATCCCCTGCCTCCCACTGCCTTTTGCCACGTGGTACAATTTGCAGCTTATACCAAGCACATGATATTGTTAAACACCAGGATATTTCTGTGATGATGTGACTACTCTGCAAAGCTGTGGAGGCAAAGGGGAACATGGAGCGTGACATGTTTGGCACTCGCTGCACAGCTCCACTTCCCTGCCAACAGCCCAGTGAATGAAGCCCGCCACAAAAGGAGAAAATGCCCTTGTGAAATCCTCGGGAGAAGGGGACACAGACCCTGCTGCAGCAGCGTGGTGGCTGTCACATAACACTGCTTCTTGGACTGGCAGTGCGTTCCATCTGAATCCCTAAAACTTTTCAGGATTTGCACAGCTTAGTATCAAGGTTTGGATACAGCTTCACTTACCCCACGTACCACCGCTGGGTCTCCGACCAAGGCAGCCGGCTGCAGGGCTGAAATCCGATCCCAACGGAGTGTTGGCAGTGCTGCTGGCAGTGCAGCTGTGACACCAAAGCTGTAGCCTGCAGAGGACAACCACACTGCTCAGTGGGCTGGGCTTTTTAGGAAGGTAGCGAATTAAATCCCAGTGCTGGCCATAGACAGATGCTTGCACCTCTCAGCTCCGTGAGCTGAAACTTCTACGGGGAATCAGACAGCTGCAGTTCCAACCCTTTCCTTTAGCTCAGACATGGTAGTAACAGCCCCCCTGAGACAAAGCCAGGTCCACAAATCTCCCCAAGGACCTATTTGAACTACAGACCATAACCTGCAGCATCTCTGTTGCTAAGCATATGCCTGCCTGCCCTGCCAGCTGTTACAAAACACCTCATCTGAAGACTTGGATAAGCATATATAACATAGTTTGTTTAGTATTTTTGAAAAGACACAGGAAATGCAGGAATGTTTGAATAAAAAAAAATTACCTGTTACTGCCTAAAGATTCAAATACAGATAAGTGAAACAGGCTTCCTAGTAATAAGGACAACAGAAGTCTAGAAATTATGCCCTAGTTGAAGGGTACTGAGGACTATGAATAAAACTTTTTTCAGAGCTTCTGCACAGGACTAGACTATAAAAACTTTTCTTGAAGTAAATTCTTGTAGCTACCTTTAAGGGATGTTTAATTCCTGACACTAATTTAGCTAATGAACCTGTTTTCATTATATTTATCTTCAGATCTGAAGAAAATTCACTGTTACAGTAAGCCTTTAAAAATGGCAGAAAGAATCATGTCAGTATTTGTCATTATTTTTGATAGCCTATGATATATTCAGCACTCCAATCATTCTGCTCAGTACTATTATATTGATTGGAAAATGAATAGTTCAGTGAATACGCAGTTGGAAAATCTAATTTCTGAATTTGGTTTCTAAGCAATCATCTCTATCTGTTTTTTTGGCATGTCCCTCTGCAGTGGCCCAGGCACTGGACATACTCCAGTTGCAAACTGCTCTTTATTGACAGTTGTGCTGATTTTTAGACAGCATTTTGGGGTTTCAGAATTTAATGCTCCTAACTGTGGCAGCTATACAAAAGATGCTGCAGAGAACTGCAAATTCATTCCAAGCTGGGCTGGACCCAACTGCAAAAGGCAACATCTCCAACAAGTTTTAGTTGGCTTAAAAAGGTGTCTCAGTCCTGTACTCCTCTGTCCTTGTGATCTAGATCCAATTCACTTACCTTTTCCTTTCCCAGCAGCTCTCATGCAAGCTACAGCTGCACTGTAATGACACAGGCAAAGGAGGCATGTGGGTAAATCCTGAAAACAGGGTGGGTAGAGTTGAAGCTAGGAAAACTGCAGAAGACAGTGAAGGCACATGCAAAGAAAACAAGGGGATGTTCTTCATGGTGGGTTCAGAAGGAAAAGAAACCAAACCAGTAATATGAACCCTGCTTAAAGCTTCTTACATAGCCAAATGGTCTTCCAAGAAGTGTTCTTGAAGTATGACAGGATGGTTTCACCAGAGATCTTTTGCAACCCCAAAAGATGAGAAGCAAGCTCAGGAGTCAGCGTGAGAACATGTCTGTCCCATGTGCACCTGAGCATGAGCCGCCCCCCAGGCAGGCTCTGGTTGCACACTCCTTTCATCTTCTTCGGTGCTGAAAAGGAAACTGTTTCTGACGCAGTGGAGGTGAAATGCCCATGTCTTGGCACTGCACGTTCTGCAAGACCAAGCAAAACACTGTGAGAGGCACTGGAGTGGGGCCATGCTACTTCTGTACTGTGTCCCCGTGCCAGGAGGGAGACAGATCTGGATATTTTTCTGTCAACAGGCACTCACAAAGATCAATTTATCAACTTGACTCATAATGAAAGAGGTATCTAAGACAAAGGTAACATCAGTTCCTAGACATGAACGATCCATCTTTAGCTCTGGAGAAAAAAACCCAAGCAGCTTGCTCAGAGTTTGCACCAGGCGTGCATAGGGCAGAGGTGCTGCCAAACACTGTGCAGTTTTAAAAGATGTGTAGATGTGGCACTTAAAGCTAGTCTAATGCTGGACTTGGACATGCTGTGCTAACAGCTGGATTCAATGACCTTAAGGTCTTTTCCAACCTAAACAATTCTGTGATTCTATGGTGTTGGTGATAAATGTCCTGCAAATGCCCATGCCATAAGCCAGTTTCTTCCCAAGACCTAGTCTTGCTTAAGTAAGCCAAGGACAATTTTGCTATTCATGTTAGTGAGGTCATTTGCCACTGGGACTTGTTCAGATAATGTCCTGTGTTGAGGAAACACTTCAGTAATTACAGATAAAACTATTAAATTTGTGCATGTGTTCTCCGAGCACAGTCCTCATGCTCTTCAGCTCTCTAACTGCTCCATCACTTAGAGCTTCAAAGCATAGTTCTCAAAGTTTAAGTAGAGGTTAGTTACAGCAGTAACTAAATAAATTTGTTGTTGTGATTTCCAAAGAGAAGAGGAATTTCAGAAATGTAAGAGTCACAGTCAATGTTATGACACTGACACGGGGAAAGCTCCGTATTTTTATTTCTGTGCAGTCATAGCTTCATGCAGTAGATTTCATAAGAGTTCAAGAAAACCATGTCCTTCAGTGCTCCCTCTACATGCTTTTCCAGTGTTCCAGTTCAGATAAAAGCTGATTTTTTATGCTAGAAAAATGCAAAAATTGCCTCTAAACAATGGCATAATCTGAAGATTTTCAGACTGCCAAACTTCATTGTATCAAAAACATTCACAAGCATGAAGAAAATGAGATTTTCCTAAAACCTTGGTGCTGCATTTAGTCACAACCAAGGAAAGCCCTGTAAGGAACTGAAAATCCATTCTATATTTAGCATCAGCTTAATGGGATAATGTGGCTACGGTTTACTATTCTTCAGAGTTTTGCATTGTTTCACTGAAAAGGCCAGGCTTCTTTAAAAAGTCGGATCTTGCTACTTCTTCAAATAAGCTGTTTTAAGGTTAAGGGGAAAAAACTTCCACTTTCTTCTTTTGGTAGTTCATTATCTTAACCAAGCGTAATGCTGCTCTGAGGAGGCCGACACAAAATTATCTGCTTTCCGTGTTTTAAAAAGGCGCTCATACCATTCTGTAAGAAAAAGAGTTGTTACGCTACAGACATCTATTACAACCTCATTATTTCCCAAGGAATATCTTTTTCTGCATAGTACAGTTCATATTTAGAATCCTGTAATAATCATAGAACTACTAAGTTTGGAAAAGGTCTCCAAGCTCATCGAGTCCAACCGTTAACCCAGCACTGCCTTGTTCACCATATCCCCCAGTGCCATACCCACATGTCTTTTAAATACCTCCAGGGATGGTGATTCCACCACTTCCCTGGGAAGCCAGTTCCAATTCCATAACTTAAAATAGTACTCTCTGACTTGCTCTAGTATCTTATCTCAAAATCCCATTTGAGGAGAAAACTGAGAGCTTCCTGTGATAACAAAATGCAGCAATGCTCTAACCAGATGCTGAACATAAAAGAAACACATCCTAAAAGTTTCAGAATAGCCTAGCTGTGCCCTGGGTTTAAACTGATCTCCAGTCTTCCACCTATGAATAATACAGGAGATGTTAAATGAAATGCATAAGATTTTTGTGCCAAATTTTCAAAAAGAGTCCACCTCCAACTTCTTTTTTTTAAATATGCTAGGATATTGCCATCTGCGAAAGTGAAGCTGTGAAAGTATGAATCTGAAATCTGTCAGCTGTTCATCAACATGCTCGTAATAAAAAAATGCAAGTGACAGAAGGTTGGGTTTTGGGGAGGAGGTTGCAGAGAGTGGGGAAAGCATGCATATTTTGCCAGAAGGCAATGAGAAGCTGCACCTAGACCAAACTGGGATGCTTCTGCAGGCTGTGCTGCAGAGCCAGGATCTCTGCACCACTCAGGCCTGGCTGGAGTGAATCCCAGCCTACTCATGGAGAGAGCATGTGACAGATTCCTGTCTCTGGGGCTAGAAGTTGGACACCTCTGCAATTTCAACATGTCCCAGGGATATTCATTAAAGCAGGAGAGAAATGCTCATAATGGCACACCAGCTAGGTACCCAACACCCACCACTAACAGCTGAGCATTTGCTCCTGAGACAACTCTTGACTTTTAAAACCCACCATTTTTTAAATAATTTGTCTCTTGGGAAAATAAATAAATAAAAAATATTTCCAAGGGGACACTAATGTATTATAAAAATATTTATATTTCTGATAACTTTGACCTGATAGAAACCTTTCTGCTTTTTTATAATTTCTTCTCATTCAGTTAGAATTCAAAGGCTCTGTTATGGAATCATTCAAGACAGTGTTTGTAATACAGCATATTAATAAATTATTTTCTATTTCTAATAGCAGTTTTCCATTTCAATTTCCTTTATATGACTTCTGTGTTATTTTTTTCAAATGATAAAATTCTCTCTTTGACATAGTTAATTCATTCATGACTTTTAAAATTCATATTTCACATTAGCTCTGCTGGCAAGCTTGCTCATGTCAGATTAATCCCTTCCCCCTATAGTTTTCAGTTACCCATCTGAACAAATTCCTTAAATTTCTTCTCTTTTAGCAGCTTTAATTTAATCCAGACCTTTTGTAAGAGAACTTTTATTAATAGTAATCTTTTCACACATGATAAAACCCCCTGATTATACAGGATTGTATTAATTATCATTAGCTGCATGCTTCTTAGCAACTCTGGCACCAGTCTGCAGTACACACCTATAAAAACTCATAATGCATTGTTTCAAAATTTGCTGGAACAACATTTTCTCAGGGCTGAATGAGGCCTCATAAGAACAACAACTGCCTTAAAAGTCCAAACATCCCATAATCTGCTCATCTCCACAATATGTCACAGCTTTTGGTCTTCGCACAAACCCTGCTGTTGCAATCGTTTATCTTTCAAAAGGATGCTCATCTTTTATATCTTGACTTTACAATTTTAAAAGGCAAATGAGTAACAGCTTCTCCAGTGCGTCTTAGCAGATGCACTGCTTGTAAATTCACTGCTTGTTTTCTAGTTTTGACTTTTAACCCTTAATTAATAATTATATAAGGATTAAATAAGTTTTTAGACTCCTAAGTCAAGACCAGAGATGGCCACAACCACCCTTTGGTGGGTATTTGATCTCCAGAACACCCACACAGCATCTTCCTGTGCACACAGTGCACCAAAACTCTTTTCTCCAGGTGCAACACTGCTTCTGGTCATTGCATCTACTTTCCATTATAGGATGGCCAAAAGAGGAAGTGAATGAGAATGTGCAGCCCAATCTTTACATTGTATCTGAGACACAGGAACGGCAGTACCCTCAAGAGAGAGATTTGGGTTCAAAGCCTTCCTCAGATGGAGAAAGTTAAACCTTGGTGCCCCATGTCTCGTGAAAATTCCCTTTCACCCCTTCCTGGACACAGAAACAGGTGAGGAACAGGAGGGGGCTGGTGGTTAAGACAACTTTTCCTCTTAGAATAGTCAGATTTGGGCTGGATTTTCAAGACACATGAGTAGTTACCTGACTTACCATGTCCTTACTTGTCCTCCAAATGTGCTTTAACAGAAGGCATTTAAACATGGGCTTGGTTCTCTAGCAGAAAAATACCACTGAGTCCAGGGTGTTCTGGACTCAAAGTCCTGTGTCAGTGGAGAACCATCCAGGCTCCTTACCATCCAGAGACAGTAGAAGATGTCAGACAACATCTGGCTATCAGTGTTTTCTACAATCTTGTCCAACAAAATGCACCCCCTTGTCTGCATCCCATCTAGAGATCATCACTGTCCCTGTGTAGCATAGAGGAAAATCAGACCCCTCTCCCTAGGTGCCTGGGGCAGACATTACACTCCCTGGGTGACTGGAGCAGGCTGGGAGCATTGTGCTGGCTGACCATGGCACCTTTTCTTCCCTTGGGTGCTGCTCACAATCACAGTACAGGCAACTTTTAACCCTTGGGCAAACTCAGCACAGTGAGCTTTCCTGACATGTCACTATAACACATTTTCTAAAATTGAACACCTGTTTTCTGATCCTGTTTTCTGGAATCTTTCTTAAATTACAGCACATATGCCAAAATACTGCATTACAGCCTCTTGGATCACATGTAAAGCTGTACAAGCCACTTCACCCCTCTCAGACACTCTGCTTGTGTATTTGAGGATTTCTGGTTGCACCAGATATAATATATTAGAAGTTTTAAGCAACCATTTATCACCTCCTTTTTAGGCTGACTTCACACCAGGATGCAATAAAACTCCCATCAGACTTAAAATACCCAGCCTGACCGAACCTTCCAAATGAGGCATAGGGTCATTAACAAACTGATAGGTTTTCAATTGTAGCAGAAGCCAGCTCATGCTCATTTTTGAATTAGCTCCTCATGCATTCCAGGAAGGTAGTTTGAGAACTGGGATGGCCAGCAGCAGGCAGGAGACCGATACAGCTAAAGAAAGCTCATGAGCCAGTTCAGAAGATATGTTCCAAGTTCCTCCCCAGGTCTTTTGCCTTTTATTCTCCAATTCAGGTATTACATTTCCACTGGTTTTCACCAGGATTGTGCATGCACCTTGACATGTTCACAGAAGTTCCACAATACAGAGTTTTACAACTGGGACAGGTCCCTACAGTTGGGACACCAGGGTGACAAAACAGATTCTGGAGAATTTCCCACTGAATAGGATGGAGAGAACATAATTACCACATCGTAGCACTACAATGTCTCATAAACATAGAATAGACTAGATCCATTTACCACAAAAATCACAGAAAATAACTTATCAAAGAATATATCTTTTATGTAAAATATACATTTGTAGAATATAATTTTAATACAACTTTTATACTTATTGATGTTGGGTTTGCAACACTTTGAATTAAAAAAAAAAAAAAAAAACACAAAATAGTCTTGCTGCCAGAATTTTATTTCTGATAATACTTATAGTTTGAGGTAACAATGAAAGAAGACTGTGTGCTGTGAACAAAGTCAGTGATGTTTGTCTGCAGTCACATTTTCGTTATCAAAGTGAAAAGTAAACTTAGGACTTGGCATGTACGCTAGAATTCATAACAATTTAGGTCATGGCAAACTGAGAAAGCAAGGACTTATGCAAACCTACTCTGTTCAAATTTGTGACTTTTGCAATATATGCCATTAGTATGACAGAAGTCAAGACAGATGTAGTTTACATCACTATCATTATTAAGCATGTATCTTTGTATGATCCACAGCACAACTTACTGCAAGAACCAGGAATAATAAACACAGGGGTGTGGGTCTTTGCATGGAGCTTTAGCAATGATGACATGAATTCAGCTTTCCTCGATATAGATAAAAACTGATATTCCATGCACACATATTTTATTTACACTGACTCATCAACAGTGACTAGTGACCCCTGCCTCTGGCAGCAGTAATTATGAGCAGTCTTTCATCTTCTTTAACAGGCTGTACTTCGCACGCAAAGTCTCAGTGACCTCCTCAAGGTGTTAGTTGTTTATCAGGGCCCACTCAGCAGCAGCAGTCTCTTTCCAGTACAGTCCTTGGTATGGCTAAATTCCATTGTCCCTTTTTCAGCAGTCAAAAATCCATGATAAATTCTGTACAACACTGTAGTTAATATAACAGCAGCACCAGATATTATATTAATTCATTTGCTAAAAGCTGTTTGCAATTATCTCTCTATTGACAATATTTTACCAAAAGTAAATCAATGTACATCTCTAAATATCAGAAATGTATACTTTGATAAATACATTATTGTACAAGAATTCTGACATGCAAGTCATGCTATCGGGCTAGTCTATATACAGAAGAACATGTTACATGGTCAACAATAAGTTGTGTTTCTTTTCCTAACCAAAAATAAAACATGACAATCAGGTATTATTCAACAATTTCAAGGATCACTTAAGATTTCAGTCATTATGGTCTTCCCCATGTAGTTCTAAAACTCTACAGATTAAGGGTAATTTTTCCTCACCAGCCCAGAACCTCAGATTTGCCATTGCATTTGTCCTGTTGCATAAACAGAGGTTAATATTGAATGAAAAAGCCACTAGAGGAGATACAGTTTCAAAATTGTAATGAATGCTGGTTGCTAGGAGGAAGATTGATGCAATAGGCAACCGGTCAGTGCTGAAAAGCCGCTCAAAAAATCTTAGGAGTGCACACGAGTTAGTCTAGATGATACTAACTGCACTTGAAAAATATATATATATATTTCTATCTATACATGGATGTATAGTCCATATGAAAAAAAAGAAAAGAAAAAGTGTTCTTAGTTCAACTTAAAAAAGGGGGGCATTTTAACAGTATCTCTGTGCTTTATGGAGACAGATGGAGAGTACAAGGAGACAGGTTGCAAAACAGACAGACAAACAACATATAGGACAAAGCACCTCAAAAAACACTGACTGAAGAAATTTTTGAAGCCCATGAGCCAGAGGTATAAGGCTGGTCAAAAACCCAACTTGAGAACTACAACTCTCTTGCAATGGTACAAAAAAGCCCCCAAAAATTATTTCAATTTTACTTGGTACTCAGCTTCTGAAAATGTTGAAGAACCCTGGAGTAGAGAAATCACTACAGTACCAAGCAGCACTTGCTAGCTTAAAATTGCAAGTCTGGATGGCGTTTACCTTTCTTGCATGTTTTGTGCCTTCCCCAAGCCATTAAGAAAGAGATCTGGCTTCTGCTTGCGTGTAACCAGTAATGACAACCTCTTTGCAGTTATCTGTGTGCAAACAACCGGAGACATTCAGAACTATGATACAGCAATCCAGTACCAAAATAAGTTAATCACAAAATAAAGTCGTTTATAAACAAGTAGATAGTTAAAAAAATAAAGGAAAAGGTTAAACAAAGAAAAACAATCCCACATGCAGACCAGTTTATCAGTGCTTTCATTTCAGCTGGATGGTAACAATGTGAGAACACACATCCAGAGCCCTCTGTGGTCTCCACGATTGGCAACACTGCTTGTCAGGTGATGGAGACAGGATGGTCCATGCAAATGAGCAGACCCTTCAGAGCAGACATCTTCAGAATGGATTAGAGTCACAAGAAATGAAGGTTCAATGGAGTGACTGATAATTACTTGGAAGCACATTATTGTAAGTCAATCTCCCTGAAAATATGCTTATTTATTGAATATACTGAACAACAGCATCCACTAACTGTCCTTTTATTGCCACAGGAAAATAGGACAATATAGTAGATAAAAGGAGAAATGCTACCTTAAGTAATCTTTAAAAGCCAAGACAAAAATCTTCAGCTACCCAAGTGGCTTTTCTTACTACTGACAGTTGTATCATGCGGGAGTTAGACCATATTTGTGGAGCCTATGCTTAATGCTACATTTATTTTCAATATGTGGTAAACAGTATTTGATTTAATACTATGTAGCCGATTGACGCCATCTGGTTTACAAGATGGAAGGGATGGGAGACCGAGAGCGCCTTAGAGGACAAGGTGAGCTGAAGGGTGATGTTACTGGAGACAGTCGCAGAGTATTGCCTGTCAAGCCAGCTATGTTGTTTAAGCTTCGAGATTTTTCATAGCCTTGTATGAGAAAATGCACAGACATCAGTTGAATTCAGCCAAAAAATAGACAAAGACAAACAGTACAATGTAATGTAATCCAAGGAGCTATCAGGGACTCAGAGGGGATCTGCCTGCAAAAGAACTGAGTGCTGAGACACGTTACTCCCAAAAAATATTAATAAATAAAATTATTTACAAATTAATGCATCTGTTTTTCCCCCAAAAATTAAACAGACTGCCATACAAGAGGTCTGACCTGCTCTTCCACTTGCACTTAGTATCACTCTGTGGGCTTCCGCAGGGTTGCACAGAGTGCAAGATACAGGATCCCACCAGGGTGATTGAGCTATCTGGCTAAGCATAACCAAAAATCCATTAAGAAGACTACAGAAACTGTTAGAATGATATCATCTCTGCTAAATTCAATTTCTAATAAAGGACAATTTTTTCTTTAAAATAAATAAACCATAAACCAGATAAATTTTATACAGCATGTGTAAATCAGTTTTGCAGAGGTTTGAATGATAGTATAAGAAGCTTCATCTTCAGAAACATTAACCCTTAGACTTTGCTGTCTTACTAGACTTTTAAATTAGAACCAAAGTTCAACATATTTGTAAATGCCTCCTGAATGGCAAACTTAAACCATTGAATTTGTGCTTCTTTTCCAGATTATTTGAACGAAATCAATTAATCCATATAAGCAAGTAGTAAATAATTAATCAGTAAACGAGGCAACCAGAGAATGCTTCACAATTTGAAGGGAACATTGCACTTACAGACATTTCTGTTCACATACACTGTGAGCTCTAGCTACCAACTTTTTGCTAGTGTGTATTGTTTTCACTTTGTAGAGGCTATGCTGTTAAGCAACAAAAAAACATTGCTATCCGCTGCATCGATATCATCATATTCAAGTATTTTCAGCAGCTCCTGGATAACCCCATTTGTTAAGAAAAGGATCTGCTCATCGGTGTGAAGAGAGATATCAGCAAGGAAATATAGCCAAGATTGTGCCAGGCAGGGCCTTGCTCCTCAAGTACATGGATATATGCTTCACTGTAAGCATGAGAAGTCTCACCGATTTTTCATTGGCACTACTTACTTCCTTGAAGACAAGTATGCATTTAAACATCTGTCAGGTTAAGGCGTTCAGGTTTAAATTGCTTACAGGGAAATAATGAGACTTTCCCCACAAATGACAATAAAGCTAAACAACACATGGAACATCAGCAAGCTATTTTTTTCTGATTGAAATGGTTACTGGCTCAAATTCCAGATCTCTAGGTAATAGACAGTTAACAGCATCTTTAGGAGAAAATATATCTTAGGCTCTCCCCTTACAGTGATTAACATATTTCTTATCTACTGAGACTTGCATACTGTAAAACTATACTTTAAGCAAATGTAAAACCTCATGTCTGCTAAAACACTGTGCAATGTTCTCTCCAGATGGCAAGGGCAGGCTAGACTGTGATACTACACAGAATTCTGAAACATTTCTGAAACAGCCTCCAGTTTCTGAGTTTCTATCAGTATTTACATAGATTAGAAAGAATTGTGTTTGAAAAAAGAATTAAAGGGGAGCACAATGCTAGTGTATATATTTAATCTCCCTGTAAACATAAAGCTTTTTTAAAAAGAAATCAAAATAACCAGGTAGCTTTTTTACATAGAAACTAGGAAAGTAGTTTTTAAGATAATTTTCTTGCTGCTCTTTTAATGATAAAAGGAAAGAACTGATAGAGGAAGATGGCACACATTATAAGTGAAATGGAAGCTCCTAAAAAATGAAAACCAGATACACAAGATGAATAGTGAGAAATGCATGATCCAAAATCAGTACTTTTCAGGTATTTTAGTGGATCAGCTCTGAATCAGTATCATCTTAGAAATGGAGAAAAGGTGTTAATGCAAAAAAGCTCAGAATAAATTATAATTAAACACAACCAAGAATCAACCAAGGAACAAAACAAACAAGAAGAATGCACCAAAAGAAAGAAAGAAAGGGAAAATATAAAACATAAAAGTAGTAGACTTGATGTGCGAATGAAATTCAATAATTCAAACCCATTTGTATATTAGTTGAAGGTATTTTCTGATTATGGGTTAACTTCCCTACTCTGTGTAAAATACACTACAAAGCCAGCGGCTAAAAATATTTCAGCCTCAACTAAGGTAATCATCAGAGCCCCAGCTTTCTAATAAAACTATAAAAACATTTTCTTTTAAATCTAGATTTACAAATTAAAATGTTCCAAGGCAAAATACGTTTTACTGTTATATAAATACATCTTTAGCAGCTGATGGGAAACTTCTTTTATTACTTCTGATCTTCTCTAGTCATTGTTACTGCCATAACTTGCTGAGTGAACCCAAAAACCTGATCTTGCAAAACACCATGGCAATCCACCTTATTCAGGTGTTCTTGACCTCCTCGAAGACTCTTGTCATTAGAGATATTTAAAATAATCCTAGATGTTGAAAAGACAGTGTGAAATATATGCTCAGGGAAAAATGTAGTAAATCTGCGCAAAAACATGCTTGTGATGAATTTTCATTTAAGCTGAATATTGTATATAGGAGTATGTAAAATGCCTGAGCATAGAGTCACACTCTTTGCAAATACCATACAAATGGAATTGGTTGCATATCTGCCTTCACAGGTCTAACCTACTGAGCTCATGCTTTGAAGTGTAAAAAGAGCATTTGCAGAAATATTTAAGAGAATTACTTTAGAGTATGTTGCTAGCTGGGACAGGTATGTTTGCTATCCAACCAGCATGTTAAAAAAAAAAGCCAAAAATATCTCAGGCAAAAATGTTTGCCCAGTGCCACATGGCTACTTCAGATGAACTCTGAGGTGAAAATCTATACATCAGCACTCAGGAATGTAAAGTCTGTTGGAATCATACAGTGTCAGAAAAATATATTTTGCCAAGAAAAAAACCCAGTTCCTATCTAAGGAAATGGGAAGACTACCCCAGCATTGCTGATCTTAGGGCTATGTCCTGACGTTACTTTTGCAGCCCAGCCAGATGTGGCCTGTTGGGGTAGAAACAATCAGTCATGTGGGCAATATGAGTAAGAAACAGTTTTGCAGACTCCACCTGGGGGCACCCATCCTACTGAGCAGCAAGCAATCAGACTTGAAGAGGTTAAACAAGTAGAAAGGCATTTTTAGCATCTTGCAAGGTCAAGCATTGTTTTCCTACCTAGTTGAATATGATTGGGATAGACAGCCATCTTTTAGTATCACTGGTGTATTGCCAAGAAGAAAAAAAAAACATTTTTTGGCATTATAAGCTCAAACTTTTATTTGAAAGAAATCTAAATAGCATCTCAGGATATGCTTTTTTTGTGTTCAGAACAATAATGTGGCTTACTTCTGACATTTCAACCTTTAAAGTGTATTCAGCTGTAAATGTTATTAAGTTATTAAGGGCAGACCAAAGTTATAAAATGATTAATTTGTCTTTTAGAATGACAAATTGTATTGAATGATGAGTGGTTGAATGAGCAAGGTCTGAACTACAGGCTTTTCTATTAGAGATTACAGACAAATGAAGACACAAGTGAAATGAGGGTCCAACATCAAGCACATTTTTTGAAGACTAAAGGGGATGAATGTTTCTAAAAGGAAAAGAATGACAAGGAGTAAAGAAAAAAAAAATACATTGTGAGTACAGTCTTTCCTCTTAGAGCATTGTGCACATCATTTTACTCTAAGATTTTTTTCACAAGCATATTGCTGAGTAACCTTTTATGATCTAATGAAAGAAGTCCATACCTTTCCTGATCCCTCCATCAGTAGCACACGTGTAATCACCTGTTGTCAGTAGGAAACATGTTCCCCCTCTTCTGTTTTTGTCTCTTGTACTAGAACGTCTGATGGGAGGGAGCCTTTCACCAGGTGAGAGTGGCTGCTCACTTCCTGCACTGTCTTCACCTGATAACACTGGTTAAAGCACCATGCCCATTTACAGACAATAATGAATGAGGAAATGAGACATCACAAAGAGCTTACGCTGAATGCCAGATATTCCCATCACTCAAAAAGTTGTTATAAAATAAATCAATAGAAGAAAACAAGATTGCAATTCATCATTAATCAGTACAAAATGGCAAAAGGTATAAACAAATGATTTTTTGACTTTCCTGTTCTTGTAAAATTTATATAAAATTAGATTAAACTAATATGATCTAAGAAATATTCAAATCAAGGCTCAGTTAGTCACCTACTCTGGACTGTAACCTGTCAGAATACAGTCTGCCTTGGATATTTCAAATACTTATTTGCTATTTTGACTATCATTTTTGTAAACAAGAGGTCATGCTAGGCATTTTTGTTTAGAATATAATGCTTAACATTTTAAAGACAAGCCCTTACTCAGAAGGGCTATATTTTCAACATTTGGCACTATACACTGTTTAATAACACACTTAGCTTTCATTTCCATATTTATTACACTTGCACTGCTTGTCATCATAAGTACCCAACATTAAATGCTGTCTTTGGTCTCTGTACTTTATTTTGACAAATGGCAAAAGTTGTACCTCTCCTGATTTGTCACTCCCAAAGGATTCTCTTTTAAAATTATCGACTATTTCAAACTCAGGCCATATCCAAGAAAAAAAATCTCTTCTTAGTACACCACATAACTCCAGCTTTACCTTTTCATTTAAACCTGAGCATGTTTTTTTCTGAACTGTGAATGCAAAGGGCCGAATTCAGCCTTGAAGTTTTGCACATAGTTCATAGTGACTCTAATAACATTCTCTACCAGGAATAAAGCTACAGTGCATGATGAAAGCAGTGGCACTACTGAAAAGAAAGATAACACTTTAAAATGGCTCCTTCTTGCATGTCTCCTTTCTCTCTAACTTCAAGGATTATAACCCCTTGTAAATAAAGCTGTAGACACAAAAAAATAAGTGTCTCTTAGTGAGAGACAGAGTGATCACACTGAGCCTTCTCCATTCAGAATACCTTTAGTAGGACCTGATGGCATGAAAAAGCTGTTATCATTAACACTTTAAAGATGTTATCTCAAAGTCAGTGTCAGTCAAAGCACTGAAAAACTAACTGTATTTTATTGTCAGAGTCCTTTCAAGTGTTTCCATCCTCTTAAATATATTTAGGATGTTCAAAAAGATGTGTTAACTTTGTGAACAGTAACTCAGAGAGTGAAACCGAGCTTCTTTGAACATAAATGATACTCAGTAACAGAGCAACAGATCAAAAAAGAATATTGTTCAGAGACCGATTTTCCAGACTCTTCTTTTTAAAAACTAAATTTCAATTACTGAATCACACCAGTCATGAGTGGCTTTGTTCTTATTATTCTTTAGCAGCTTTACAACAGGAGTCTAATGACCGGTATTGAGCTTTACAAACAGATTGTGTTTGGCCTAATAATAAATATGCTTAAGAAAGAAATAAAATAAAAAAAAAAAATTCTTGCTGCTGAACTATTTAATTATACTGAGAGGTAAAATTTACTCTTTAATTGCAACAGATTTGGAATATGGAGTAGTGGCTTGGAGGGACTGAGGCTGTCATTTGATATGTAATTTCACTGAGTAAAGTACAAAATACTCCTTATTCATCATTTAGAACTCTAACAAATAAGGTAATAGAAACCACAAAAATCAACTCTAATAGCAATAATGTTGCTAAGGGCTGTCATTTTCTTTTTTCTTGACAAGAATTACATCAGCTATGCTAATATAATTTAATGAATAGTAAATATCATGCAATGTCTCATCTAACACAGATGAAGGAGGTTCTTTTAGCCAGGGAAGCAGAATGCCAAATGGAAAGAAAACTAGAAAGAAAATTTCCTCCTATTTCCTTTGAGTGCTGGGCTTTGGATGTAAAGCACCTGCTCCTTTTAAATGACTGCTTCTTTGTAGGATCTTGCTTAACAGGCCACGATGTGGCACAGGCAAAGCTGACACAAGAGACAGACACTGAGGCAAAACACCATGGAGTCCAACAGGGTGGGACACGGTGGCTGCTCAAATAGTCACAGTCATGCAGAAAAACAAGAAACATCCATACAACGCAACAAACAACAGGCAAAAGAAAAGGTTGATATCATCAGCAGGAAAGCATTCTCAACAGAGCAAGCAAAACTGTATAGACCAGCTACATAGAGGTTTGGGAACATCACTATACCTATTTTGTCCTCTATGAGACTGACACACGCAAATGTTGGAGGGGAGAAGGGTGGGAGCTACATCTTCTCCTGGCAGAAAGACTGGATGCTTTCTGACCCCTGCCAAACATACTGGTCTATAAAGTGTTTTCAGAGGACATGCATTTCCAGTGGGGTCCTACCTGATGATCTGTTGTGTTCCATCAGCTGGTTGTCCTTGCCCAGGCAGATGTCACCCTGTGTGCTATTGCAGGCCATGTTCAAGTCTGTCTTGCAGAAGGTGGGTGAGCTGGCTTGAGGAGCAGGAGGGATGTGCTTCTTTCGCTTCCTTGGCAGTTTCTGCTTTGCCATGGCCAGGGAGTAGTACATCCCAAAATTGTTAACTATCACAGGCACAGGCATGGCTATGGTGAGCACTCCTGCCAGCGCACACAGGGCTCCCACCAGCATGCCTGACCAAGTCCGTGGATACATATCCCCATACCCCAGGGTGGTCATGGTGACTACAGCCCACCAGAAGCCGATAGGGATATTTTTGAACTGTGTGTGTTCACTCGCTGACGGGTCATTAGGCTGGGCTCCCACCCGCTCTGCGTAGTAGATCATAGTGGCAAATATCAAAACGCCGAGTGCCAGGAATATTATCAGCAGCAGGAATTCATTGGTGCTGGCTCGCAGAGTGTGACCCAGCACCCTGAGGCCCACGAAGTGCCGGGTGAGCTTGAAAATCCGGAGGATCCTGACGAACCTTACCACCCTGAGGAAACCAAGCACGTCCTTAGCAGCTTTGGAGGAGAGCCCACTCAGGCCCACTTCTAGGTAAAAGGGCAGGATGGCCACAAAGTCAATGATATTCAAGAGGTTCTTGATGAATTCAAGTTTGTTAGGAGAAAAAATAACACGTACTAAAAATTCAAATGTAAACCATACCACGCAGACTCCTTCCACGTATGTCAGTGCGGGATCTGTCTCAATCTCATATTGTAGCACAGCTTCTGTCCCGTTGATGACCTGCTCAGTTTTGTTTATAATAGTATTGAAAGCCTCGTGTGTTTCCAAGCAGAAGGTTGTGATTGAAACTAAGATGAAGAATAAAGAGGCAAAAGCGATGAACTGAAACACAAAGAGATAAAAGAGACATAAGAACCACACAGCTCTTCACATTTATACTAATGATGTTGGTGTTTATAGTAAAACTTTTACTTATTCATCCCCAAATGTCTGACAAGTTCATATGCATAAAAATTTCCATGTAGGCCAGAGGAGAGCAACAGACAGCTCTCACAAGCAGGCCAGGAGTCCAGGAGCAGGATAAGTCTGGGTGATGGACACCACGACAAAATGCAACTCATTAGGAAGGTGGTAACAAATTCTTTAATCTGCGCTAAATTGTCTGGATTTGAATCAGTTGTCAGGGTTCCTTGCAAACAGTCCCTGTAAACACCAACTACAGCAATATTTAAAGATGTTCACCTCTCACACAGTGGAAAATGTGGGCTGACCCTAATGGTCTTGAGATTATGGTTCAGAATTCACATCTGTCTTGAAGGGCACCTCAGAGGAATCTAGGAGCAGATCCAAACTGGGTTTTCTTTGGATTTTCAATGATTCACAAATACAGGATATTTACTGATAGAAAATGCCTTCTGTGTTACAGGTAGATTTGGTTGCACAGCCTACTATGTTTGTAGCCATCCATCACTGATTCTCTTCAGCAGCACTAAAAGTAAACCTTGCAGAACCTCACACACTGGTGGCAGAGCTTTGCCATAGTCTTAGGATCCACAATCCTGCTAACCAAGTTACAAATCCAAGACAATCTGAACAAGAAGGGAAACACAATTTCTAGTAGAGGCACATGAATTGATAAAATACAGGTAAATAACCTGGAAACTGCTGTCACACAGAATTTTTTAGGACTTAAAAAACATATACTGCCTGATCTTCAACTCAGCCATTGCAGTCAAGCATTGAATAACAGAATATCCAGGACAGGATCCTGAGAAATAACACTGAGCCAAACAGCTAGAGTGGGAGACAGACTTTCTTACACCGAATAAAATACACCAAAGAAAAAGTGTTTTGAAGACAGATGTTCCTTTGCTAAAATGGTTAACTTCTTTTCAATGACATTACTACCATATTAGCTAGCACTCAAACAGCAGTGGTGTAGTACACAAACAAAAATATTTTTTACTTTGAATTTGCATCTTAATAGACATTTTATAGCCAATATTATCCTGGGTAAAAAAAAGCCTTCTGGAGACGTGAAGATTTTTGAAAGCGCTAGGGGCCCAAATAGGCAAAAAGATGCCTAAACAGGTTTTCAAAAATATCTAATACCTATATGTTACCACACTGAAATCTTGAACACCATTGGAAAAAATCTGGTTGCAAGGCAGACAAAATAACAGCCATAAGCAGCATTGCCTCTGTTCTGACTCTTTAATCCAGGATACAACATTGTGGCAAAACTGGTTTTGGATGTCAATGACTGAATTTAGTATTAGCACTCAGATTTAGTGTTATGTGCCACAAGAACTCATTTGGATTCATACAATACTGAATGCTTGCATTTTTCTAACACAGAACATTGGTTAGACAACAAAATATTGTCTCTACAGCCCGTAGAGAGAATTCCTTTTATTCTGGAAACAAGCTTAAATTTGCAATGCAGGCCTGGCAAATTTATTACATTCAGACTCACAAGATGGATCTATGAAAAATCCCATACAACTACCTATATCAGATATTTGCAGTTTATTTATGGCTTCCTTTCCTCAGTCAAGGGAGAAAAGTTACTACACCATGCCCTACAATTGCAAACACTCTAAATCTGTTACCTTTCAAAAAGGACTGACTCAGAAATTGAACTGAACACTTATCATCCAGTCTGGACTTCTAGCCACAAGCTAAGCAAATAATCTTACACTGTCTTATTTTTACTGAACAGGCTTTTTTGCCTTTGCCTTAACTACAAAATTGCTGCATGTCCATAGCTCACAGCACCTGACACCAACATAGACAAAAGATCCTCAGTCTTGTGTGAGACAACCAGAGGCAGCAAATACAACCAGATTTATATAACCTAAGTGAATTAAACTCAGCAGAACTTTGCAAAACTTCTCCACAAGATGGATAGAGAATTTATCAGACTCTAAGCCACTGGTGGGATAAGAATGACCCTTGGGTGTCTCTGAGAGCATCCTCCAGAGTCCTTCTACACAGCCAAGGATAAAAAGCAAACAAATCTTTGGAGGCTGTGAATCACTGAAGCTAAGTCAGCACTGTAGTTTGTAATTCGGGAGGGAACTTTTGACAGATAAAATATTGGGCAACCTCTTCAAAAGCAATACTCTGGTGATTTCAGACAACTGTGAATTTTTTTTTTTTGTCTGAAAATAAAACTACATTCAGCCTAACCAAAGTAAAATTTACCAACAACTATATAATTTACCAATCACTCAGATATAATAAGGATTAACTCTGCAATCAACCGTGCAGTGAATCTAACAATATGTAAATAATTACCACTGTTTTTTGGACTGTATTTTGGAAAGAGAGTCCATTCAGGTTCAGAACTTTTCTAAAAAAAATGCCAAATACCAAGAGATTAGCTACAGGTAGAACTGCCTGACAAGCTATTTATTACTGTTTTGCTTAACACTGACACTGCATTGACATTGCACTTGGCAAGGCAAATTGAAATTTTTAGCTGTGCACCTACATTCAGTGTTTTATTATCCCTAAAGGAAAAATACATTCAATCATGTCCAAAATCTGCTATCTTACTACATTATCCTAAAGACAATCATCTTCCAGAGGTTAGAACAAAGACAAGAAAACACTATCAATCTGATGACAGATTTCTTGCTAAGCCCACAATAACCACTCATAGAAATGTAAAACAATAAGATGCACACATTTTGCCATGCATGTGCATGGCATCACTGATTTTGAGCAAAGACACACATTCCTTTTATCTCTCACTGCATTTGGTTTTAAACTGCCAGCTCCTTGGATCTGGACAGAGCTTGCATAGCACCTAGCAAGAGGAAGCCTCATACACAAGAGACCTAAAATGTTTTTGCAGTAATCAGACGGGTCACAGAACACGCAAGAATGACTGCAAAGATCAGTGCAAGAAGGAACATTTCATCAGTCAAACAAAAATGCTTAGGGATTAACTTTACATTAACAAAGATGCTTACCTAGTATTATGTCACATAATACCAGGCAAGGCATTAAAAAGCCTCTAGCATGTTTTTCATACATATCTGTAGTGATAGAAGTTAAATGAAGTCATGTGCTATCCTCACTTTACGCTTTCCTTCTCCTACATCCTAATTCCAGCTTCTGGGAAGTAAGTAACCTCTAAAAATATATCCATTTTTGTTCATGTAGGCAAGCAGCACATTTCAAAGTCAGTAAAGATTTGAACTCACAGATTCTCTGGTGGACGTGACAAGTCCTATTCCTCAGTCCTCCATTAGTTCCTTGGCCTAAAATAACCAGGGTAGCACACACAACTCTTTGTTTATTTCATTTTTGCTTTGATGAAGAACAAAAATCTAAAAGCAGTTAGCTTGATCATTATTTCAGAAAGGTTACAGCAAGAGACAATTTTCTGTTTGAATCGTTAGCAAACTTTCACTGTGAGAAGTTCTGAAAACTTTGGGGTTTACTAGTTGCATGACAAGTTCAAGCCTTGGTATATAGCAAAACAGCTTATTCACCTCCTTTTTTAAACCTAATATTGGAGCCCAAACATTTTTTTAATATTGTCACAAAAAGCTGAAGAAAAATTTCAAATAATATCGAAGTAATGATGATCCTTTTCCATTTCTTAAAAAGGTTCTCTTTAAGAAATAATTGCTTCTTGTTTGTTTCAATGGATGTGATAAAATTAACTTTCTTTATTTAGGTTTTCTTTTTTCCTCCTGAGGGAACCATTTTTCTAAGTTGCCGAATGGTTGTAGACACACTACGGGGCTACCATTTTCAAAATTGAAATTAATACAAATTGAATTAATAAAAAGTTCAGTCCATTTTTGCCAGAAGAGAGCAGTTAAAAGTTACAAAAATATTCAGTATGTAATACACAGCATGCAGAACATTCCTCATTAAGCAGTTAAAGCTCTCAGTAGGCTGCTGATTCCCTCTGCTCAATTTGAAGGCAGTGTGCACCCAATTCTGTTCTTGTATGTCAGCATCAC
The DNA here is from genome assembly GCA_020086605.1 of Lanius collurio. Lineage (NCBI taxonomy): Eukaryota > Metazoa > Chordata > Aves > Passeriformes > Laniidae > Lanius > Lanius collurio. The sequence continues at coordinate 20,079,691 of JACBWW010000005.1, read as the reverse complement.
ACAGACAGTAGAGGTTCCATCTCCCAGCTTGTGCAGTTGATGGGAGCACCAGACAAACTCTGTTGCTAAGTTCTACTAATGTTCACAGTAAGTGGATTAATCATTTACAACTTTATTTCCAATGAAGCACACAAAGTGTATGTGAGATACCTAAAGATAACTTGTTGGAATCAGAAAACTTTATGATCCATACTTTGAATCCAGTGTCTCATGGAGAACTGAATAGCTCAGTTTAAAGCTATTTCAAAATTGACAACCAACTCTAGAACACCAAATTGAGCAGTCTGTGGATTAGCAGAACTTTTATGAGTCTAAAGTCATGTTTTACCTTGCACATAGCTCCTTAAGTGCCTTGAAAAATTAAGGTCACTAAAAATTGTGGCTGCAAATTACCTGACAACAGTCTTATCTCATGGGTCATGTCTGGATTTCACAGTAGGAAAAGGCACATGGTCAGAGGATGATGTGGTTCACATCTGACCCACACACGCACATTTCCTTTCCAAGCAAACCCAGACGTGGGACCGGCTGTTGTCGTGTGATGGAGGCAGAGTTTTACTGCAGCCATTCTAGGGCTTAACAGCTTAGATAGAGCCTGAACAAAACAACAGCAGAGCTAGAAATGGGTCCTCACACTCAATTGTATCATATATATTCTTAAAAGCAGACTCATACTTCTCCATATTCAAAATAAATTTCATCTGTCCATCCCACACCCTTAAAATAGGCTATTTCTACACAATTATTTAGTGTTCCAAGATGGGCAGGTCACAGTCAGTGAAGAGGTTAATGCACAGCCAAGTGTTAATAGCCACAGCCACCCTTACTTCTTGCTTCACATTTAAGTTTTGAATAAAATGTCTCACTGTACTTCAGTGTTTTCCCATAAAAAGTTTGTCTCATCTGGAAACAACTTGTTCTGGGGTTGGATCTCAACACCTCCTCTTTCAACTCCCCTCACTGTGTAATGTATATTTTCCAATGTGAGCATTTAATAGCAGCTTTTAAGATTCATTTAGTTTGAGTTACATTCCAGGACACAGAAGGTTTGCCCTTGACACACTTGACAACAGAAAAAGAAAATGACTGAATATTTAATAAGCCCTTGAAAATACAACACTGAATATTCTCTAATGCAGGTACAGAATTGCCCTTAAAGAAATAAGATTAAAACATTGCTTTAAATAAATATCTTCACAGGCACATTATGAGATTTGATACATGCATGTTGCTAGAAATTAAAACTATTTTTTAAAATCAATATTCCTCCCCACCACACTCATAGGCTAAAAATACAACTATAGAGCATCCAAGAAAAGAGACTGTGGTGATTTTTTTCTAAAGAAACTAGCTTTGATGGCTTGCTCACCACTGTAACCCAAATCCAGCTTTCATTACAAAAGGTAAGAGTTTACTGAAAAACTTAATTTTTCCTGACCAAAACAAGAGTAGAGGAGCTTCCACTCATGGGTTCTTTGCTTTCCCAACAGATCATTCATGCTAAACAGAACCCTCAAAACACGATAACTTAAAAGGAAAGCAGTATGGTTTTTTTTAATATCATATTCATTTGGAAAATAAAAAAAATCCATACTTTGGAGATTTTAAAATTATTCCCAGTGATGTCTGTTCACATTTGTTAGTTTAAGTCTCATCTTTTCATATTTCTGAATATAGTACAAATTATTTGGAAAAAAATCACTGATTAGTTTCTTCCTTTTACTAACCCTCTGACCATAAAAAGTAAGCTGATCTATGCATTAAATGCACCCACTCTCACTGACTGCAAGAATTTAGTCATATATATTCATTACAAAACTGTATTTCAAAAATTTTCTTCACATGTATTTTTAGACTCATCAATCTATTTCTTAGGCTAAAACAGTTAATAGTGACTATACCAAAATTATATTTTCCCATCATAAACATTACAAGCTGATATCGATTTTTTTTCTCTCTCTCAAGATTCAGGAAAGAAAAGTCTTGTTCCTGTAAATCTTCCATATATTTGTCCTACAATGTTCTCCAGAAGCCTTTTTTATTCTTCCAGGAATTCAAACTGCCAGCTAGTTTATGAAATCTCCCTAGATCTATAGGGGAGTTGAATGAGACCCAGTCAAACAGGGAACAAAGCCAAAATCACATAGTTTCTAATCAGTCCCCCCTAACTTGCAATGCTGATTTTTTAATCTAGTTTTATGGCTGCTTAGTCATATAAAACCAAAGCCTTAAAAAAAAATCCCATAAAGATTCCAATAAATTTGAGGGGTTTGGGCATTCAATGAGAATATGACTCAACTATGAATATTACTTATGCAGAAAAAGAAACTGCATTTGTAAAGTACATGGCATGCTTCTCTCAAGGTAGCAACTAACACTGGAATGAAATCACAGAATCAGATACCACTTCCAGCTTCAGAAAGGGTTCTCTGTGTTTAGATTTGACAGATTGTCCTCATTTCTGATTTCAACATGATAGATTTTTTTCCCTCTGTTTAGTTCCATCTGGCTATCAGGAGACTGTTAAAATCATAACGTGATTTCAGAACAAGCTCTTGTGATGAACTTATCTCTCTATGTATTTTAATGTTCTGTGTGCTGGAACTTGAATATTAATGTGCATTTTACATAAACCCAAATATCTCACCAAACATACCATCAGTCTCTTCACAGCTCTGTTTCTCAAAGCTGCTATTCTTCCTTAGCTGTGAGTAGCCCTTGGAAAATTAGCATTTCATGAAAAAAAAGAAGGAAAAGTCACGTTTTAATGGTGTAATGCATTTTCAGTGCATTGCATCCAGATATACTTAGTAAGAAAACAAATACCATCAGTAGCTACTAACCAAACTACTGGCATTTAAAATATAAACTCAAGGCAAACATACTATCAATTTACTTCACCACTTATAAATCACAATCTCTTACATTCTCCAAAGATTAAGGAATGCATACAGACATAGCATTTTAAATAAATCATCAAAAGACAAACAAAAACATGATACATGAAGTATCAGGCACTAAGACCAATTTTATGTCTCTAAAAATCTGTAACTCATCCTCCTTCTGGGGAATGAGGTGGAATGTCAGCATTAATTGGGTTCTTTTAATGTCTACATAAAAATTTAACAGCCCAACCTTAGCATCCTAACTAGGAAACTCTAGCCATTATAATTTCTCAACCAACATCAAGCCACAGTTAGAACAGTCCCTGCCAATATTTCATCCTACAAAAGATAAGTTTACTCTTCAATCCCCAGTACAGTTCTACCTCATTTGTACTCTCTCCTGCTAACAATATTTGGTGTTCAATTTAGCAGTTAAACTGCCAATGTTACAATTCTAGACACAGTCATAATTGAATGAAAAAAATCTCTACATCAGTACACTTTTATTGATATAATGTCTAAGAACAGCCTATAGCTAATGTCTAATGTGTAGATTTATAATGCAGTAGTATTTACAGCTGAGAGTGGCTACTATCTGTATGAAGCAGCAAGAACACAAATGTTCACTTGCTTGCTCATTCTTTTCTCATTTGTCATAGTTCTAAAAAAATGGTCTTTCAGTACCAGCTGAAAGACAAATGAAAAGGTTATTAATGCATCTTTTTACATTCAGAAATATAGGCCCAAAATTAAGTCACTCTAACTAAGCTGTTAGGTAAATCAGCAGTCTAAAACCAGTTTGACCCAGATATATGTCTGACTCAATAAATCCTGTTCACATTCTAAAGCAGATCATAAAGAAAAAAAACAGAGTTACAAATCATGCTGCATTTTAATTGCATTTAAGTGATACATATCTTCCCAAAGAATTCAAAACTGATTTACAAAGCTATCCTAATTTAGACACGTTCTCCTGCTCAGCATGGAAAACTTTTTCTCTGCCAAATAACTGGAAAGAAGACTTGAGAATGAATTTTACTGGGGGGACCACACCTCAGGCAGTGGGAGTCCCAGGGACAGGACTGATCTGCTGCCCAGGACATTCCCTTTTACTCCATTCTTGATTGCTTACCACCCAAGAATATTATTAATTTCCTAAATGACCAGTGTTGTTTCCTACCACACAAATCAAAATCATCTGACTTTGTTGCCCCATGGAGCAGCTAAATAAAACATGTCATAACAACACACAACATACATCCCACTGCATGCTATTGCCTCTTGAGGACTCAGCAGAAGTCATTGAACAGCAATTATGCTGCATCCAGAAGCTTCCCTTTCCATTCACTTGAATTTATGAAGCTTGCTTCACTTGCGATTTTTCTGAGCTGGGATTATAGCAGCAATGGTTTTGGTGTAACAGCCAGCTGTGCACATTACTTTAACTAGACTTGGCATTCATTTTCTAGCAATCATTTTTTAAAAAGGCATCAGCAAGGCTCACTCTGCCCTTGTCTTAGTGAAAAGGTCTGCATGGGTATGTGGCTTGATAAGCAAACCTCTGCCACTCATTCATTAAACATTGCTATAAATCAAACAGGCAAAATATTTATAGCAGCTGCAAAAACGCAATGGATGTTCTCCCTGGAGTCAAAGCAAAGGTGAGAAAAAGAGGAATTCACAGCTTGTATTCTTGTCTGGTTATAAGACATTCAGAGGCTTCTTATTACAAAAAAGAGCATATTCCAAAATGAAGCTAAAACTGTCTGAAGGGAAGAAGAATGCAGATTTTGAAGGATGCATTTCAGCCAATCCCAAATTTACATAATGTGTCAAATTAGCCTCTCTGTTTGCTTTGTTGCCCTTCTCCAGACTTCCCGCTGTTCACATCATTGCAGAAAAGATTAGGCTCTGGGACCTGGCAACTTGAAATACTACACAGGCAGTATCTTTCTTTCTGCACTTGATTTATCATGAGATGTTCTCATTTGGCTCAATGGGTCAAAACTGGAAAAAAATCTTCAGTATAATACTATTTATTATTAATAGACTTTCACACTCATGCAGACAAATGGAGAAAAGAGAGATATTCTTAAAATAAATTAATGAAAATTCTATTATAATGTAGTTTGCCTAGTACATAAATCTCACATCCATTAAAATTACAGAAACATTTTCATCTGTATCATCTCCATCTCACTTAAGCACTCAGGCTCATTTATGTCTGTTTCCTCTCACTGAAAACAAGTCTGATGGCCTAATTTAAAATTACACTTGGGTGAATTTAGAAGAGATTTTGAAGCTTGACGTCCATTAAGATTTGTCATACAGCCCGTTTCAGCTTTCATCAGAGAAGCCTTATAACCAACTCATGTAACCTCTTTTTGTTATCCCAAAATTAATGAAAACATTCTGAGATTACTTACAAGTTTTCCAGGCCTGTGTCTTTTCTGTACAACATAATAAGACTTCTTCTATTACAAGTGTTAGAATGAAAACTACCAAAATACCTCTTAAAAGTTGAAGGGATGGAGACATTTCCAAGATACTCAAAACTGCATGCAGAACCCTCAAACTGCTGATTAACATGCCTCCTTTGACAGGAAGCTTTTCCTTCCATACATTATTTAAGTAACATTGGTTTAATTTTCATACCTACCCCACAGTGATACAATAGATTTGATTGTAACTTGTACTTTTGCTTCATGATTGCAACTTAGTCATGGGAAAGTAAAACCATAAGGAACAGGATAACCAGACTGTGGCATTGCCTAACCCTTTGTTGCTTGGTAGGATCTGGTGGTTGAAGGATAGTCCTAACGATGAGCTTCCAACGGAGCAAATTTTGTGGAGTAATCTAGACTTAATAAAAGCAAATCATGAACATAGAAATTTCAGCCTGTGGCTCCTTACAGGAACTGTCACAGTTGCAACCCCATAGAGGAAATTTCTCTGCCATTTGCACTAGCAGGGTAGCCAAGAGCAGGAATAGTTTAACTGATCCATGGCAGAGCACACACTTCCAAGACTCAGCAGTCTCCAACTCCCTGGTTATAACTTGAAAATCTTCTGAGAAGTAGAGTTTGGGTTTGGGTGTTTTTTTTTTTTCCTCAGGTGTCCAGGGTTTGAGATTTTCTGCATTTCCAGCTTCAGTGTGTCCCTGCCCTGGTACTGTCTCTTCCCTGTCCTTCCCTCCCTTTCTCAGCCCCAACTCTGCTTTCCAGGTACACTGTTGGATCCCAGACTTTCTTCCTCTCTTCTTCTGAGCACCCCATTCTTATCTTATTTGTATATCCATGTCCTATACCTCTAATCATTCTTTATTTTCACATGCAGCTCTCTTTCCAGAGCTGATGTGCCTCCAACTCTTCCAGGCTCTTCCAGGCTCCAACCTCAGCCCTCACTTCATGTGCTACCCTGGTTATGTGTCCCAGGCTGTTTGCTTAGTTAGGCAGTTCTCTCAGTTTGTTAGTCTCAATCACTGCATCTTTCTACCTCTCTCCACATTTCTGGACCTTCAAGCCCTTGTCCTTTGACATAAATCACAACCACCTTCCTGTTTTCCATCTCCAAAAGCAAGAGGTCTTCCTTCTGCCTCAGTGCTGATACCACTCCAAGGTCCCCTGGTCCAGCCATGCACTGTCTTTTCTCCTCATCTCAAAACCTCATCAGGATTTTTTTATGCTGGCCTACACTCCCTGTGCAGTTTCTGTGACTTTTATATTTGTATCTGAAGGGCACATGTGCCTGGAAACTCATCTGATTTTTCCAACTTAATTACTGGTCTAATGAAAGATATTTTTTCTTTCAAACCTGGTCTCACTTTGAGATTGAAGGCTTCTTCCTCTGCATCAAATACCTTCCAGAAAAATGGAAGGGAGAATATATGGTGACCCTAATTAAAAAAATCTATCTTCTAATGAAATTAAAACAGCTCCTCTTCAGAGAAATATTTACACCTTTCTATAGTTAAATCACTGAACAGTCTATAAAATAGAAACAGGATCTCATCTTTAACCTTTACCTAGGCCAGACAGGACAGTGTCCTCCTCCATTGTCTCACATGACTCTCTGAAAAGTCTTAATATTTAAAAAAAAAAATATATCTTTGTGATACCTAAATCAATGCACCTTAACAGTCTGGTACTGCTGAAAGAGTGATGCACTCAGAGAAGAATTTCAGGTCAGAAGGGTGTTTTTTATAAAGGAGGGAAGGTAAGGCTGCTGAAACTCCTGTGCTTGATGTATGTGAGTATGTTTCAAGCTCATAACACAATCACATAGATCAAAGCTAAATTTAGAGACAGTGAATTATTCATTGCAGCTGTAGTCAGCTAGGTTTATCTGGACCCTGAGGAACCACATGCACCATCCCAGAAAACACTAGTTCACAATGACATTTTTTTCCAGACCTATCTTTTGGCTCCACTGTGCAAAAAAAAATTGCATTGGTCAACCAGTTGCCCAGAATCTTGTTGAAGGTTTTTTGAAAGGTAAATAACTACCTGTAGCTTACTTCCAGTTTTTAATACATTAAAATTCCATTTATCCTTGTCTCCAGGAATGCAGAAGTGACAGTTCAATTGAACTGAGAAAACAAATGTAAGAACGAGAAAATTCACCAGTGCAATAGTTATTAGGATACTCAGACAACTGTAACACTCAGATTTCATTCCCTGTTCAAAGCAGACACTTGAACCAAGATAAAAGTTCAAGGCCCTCCTCTAGAACCTGTGAGAAGCACATGAAAAAGATTACACAAGTTTATGACAGGGCTTATATGACACTTTGATAATAGAGGATTGGACTCAGAGACCCAAGAGGCTTCCCCAGCCCCTTGCCATCATGAATATTTCCAAATCCAATTAACACATTATTTAATACATAGATTATGTTCTAAGTTATTGCCATTGCAAGCATTAGCACTGAATCTGGGAATAGCACCATTTCAAGTGTGTTCCTATTATTTAGCTTAAACATTCTCTTAGAGCTTTATCACCAGTTTGCCCTAGGGACTGACACTAATACATAGACTCAGGGCTGGACTATTCAGCACAAGAACAAATATCAGCAACATTGTGCATCATCCTGCTGAAGATTCCTTTATTCAACAGCTTGTTATTGATGAGCAGAAGCTTGCTAGCAGCAGAGGGGAACCATACAGGACTTGCTCTGTGACCTCAAAAAAACCAAGGAATTAATTCCTGTGTCAAACCTGTCAAGCCACCATGGCATATATTTCTTCACAACCAAGTGCTCATATGGACAAAACCATTCATCCCAATCCAGCAGGCTTCAGAAGAAACCTTTCCAACATGCCAGGGAAAGCTACTGTCTGTCTACTGCTTATGACAACTCACCTCTTTCAGAGGTACAACAGTTATTCAGAAAATAAATATCTTTATCCTTTTCCTTTTGATTCTAAACCCCACTTATTTTTAAACTTACATTATTAACTTACTTATGAAAAAATTGATACTGAAATACACACAGTGGACCAGGATTTTTAATTACATTCTCCCCACAAAGGGGTGTGGGAAGAAATATAATCTTAATATAAAAAACATTTGGATGTTCTGGATGTCCAAAATTCTCCCACAGTAAAGCAGCCAGCAATAAAAAATACTTTGATTATCATGTATGTGTCAGAGTGAACATGCTGTTGTGTCGGCTGGAGCAGTTGTTTTTCTGTGCAGCCAGGGTTCAGGGCTAGCTAAAGGCAAATAACTCTGCACTGGTTATTTTTACAATGGGCTGGTATTTTTCTTTCTTTATTTACATATTTTATTTATTATTTGGGCTGGTATCTTTACAATGATTTTCACAGCAACAAAAAGCAACACTTGCAGCATTCAGTGGAAACTTTGCATTAAGTGAATTCTCTAGACATCATTTCTGGGGTGAAACCAGAGTTAGGAAATCATGCAGGAAAGGAGATCTTTGACGCGTCTGGAGAACTTGCTGATGGTTATGCATGATGGGGACAACGGGAGAACGAACTGCCACTGCTGCCACTACCAGGCAGATTTTGCTCACTAGAGACCTTTTGTGAATGTAATCTGCAAAAGGAGTGGCACGCAATGCTGCAGTGAGGCACATTTTGCAGTTTCTATTTCCAGTTTAAGATCTACATGAGATATTTACTGCAGGCACTTTCCTTTCAAGACTGGTTACATCTGCCTGCACACTTCTCTTTAAAAAAAGAGCAGGTTACTTGTACATGGAATTAAAAGTGCTGCTGAAATATGCATCTGACATACCAGCAGAAGTCGGTCACTAGTGGTGTTTATGAGGCTAACCAAAATAATTAGCAGGATCCCAGTTTTCTTACCAGTCTCCTAAATCCTAAATCTACTTCTTGACCATTAAGACTCTCTGTCCTTTAAGATGTTCAGAGTGATAACAAAACTGCATTAAAACATCAGTTGTGGGGTTGGTTTTTTTGGGGGGGGGTCGTTTTTGGACTGAAACTACTTGGACAGGTGACGAACATTAAAATAGTTTAATAAAAACTCATCCCTTGCAGTGTTCAGGATTACTTTGCCAAGCAAGAGAGAAGACACATTAATAGCCTGTATGTGACAAACCAGGAAGACTGTGGGAAACAGATGCAAACTTAAATGCATCAAAAGGTTCTTTCTAGTTTGCAGCACATGGCAGAGAGAGATTTTCTTTCTGCTCCATTTTAAGAATAAAAGGATGCTTCTTCCTTTACTAAAGGAGATGCTATAATATAAATGTTATCCCCTGCCCTCAAGAGATGAATAGCTCAGAGCAAAATCATTTGTGTGAAAGATTTACCAAGTACTCTATGTTTATAATTATATTTGCAATACAGGTTACTCATACATCATTGTGTTTGACCCAGTTTTACATCAGGCTGCTCTGGTGCATGTTTCTCTCTGCAATTACAAATTTGGCCCCTAGGGAGAGATAGGGGTGACTGGTGCCAGGTGAGCGTGATGCAGGACTCACACAAGGTACCAAGGTTGAGAGTAGCATCTCCACCCAACAAATGGAAGAATGTTGTGCTAAAGGGAATTTTTAGCATTGCAATAAATACATTAATCTGATCTCACAGCAGCAGTAGTGACTTCCAGCTATGAACCCAGTATTCCTCTTCTCTAGAGGAAAACAATGAAAAGAGAAGCTACTTTCTAAATTAGTAAATAAAGATTAGTACATTTAAATAGACTCACTTATACTGAATATTTTTAATCATTTGCCCTCCCCCCCCCCCAGTTCAATTACTCCAGAAAGATCCATTATACCACTTGTACTGTGTAGGCTTGGATTCCAAATCACATGTGCCTATAGTGTGCTTCCTGATCCTGAGCAAAATTACATCCCACCACAGCAAGAGCAGCTCCAAGGCCACAACACTATTATAGATTGTCCCAGTACCAAAAAAAGACTATTTCTAACTTCCTCATATAGAACAGAGACGAAAACCATCAAAGTTCAGATAAAAATAATCTGTCTCCCACCTCTCCTATGCAGTCTAGTTACTTCCTAGACCTTTAGGCCTCTCACTTCTCTGTCACTGCATTCATTTAATCTAGAAATGAAAAATTCCTAAACTGTGAATGGCATCCAGTTATAAGTGAGAGTGTTTGGATAAGTCATTGTGGTTTGGTTTGTTGTTTCTCCCTTGGTCCTTCACCTTCATTCATGTGAAGCTGAACCCTCCATGCCAGGGCACAATATCTGCATCAGTAGCACACAGAGTGGACACAAAATAGTGCTTGATCAGAGCCATTAGCAATTCCAGTACATTTCCACCTTACTGCAAATGTTTGGAAGGACAGCACACTGCAAGGCATGCAGGGTCTTTCACTGCCAAGTTCCATATAATAGATGCCCTCCAAAACTACAGACATGAAAAACACCCTTCTAGTAATATCTTTCTTTATGCTGATTGTGGACATTGATACAGTCTTAATGCATGAATAAGGCACTTAAATATTTTAAAACTTTTTGTGGCAGTGGATCTTCCAAAACACTGAAAACCGTCAAACTTCTTCCTCCCATAAGTCTCAATATATTTCTGGGTGGGAGGACATGAAGAAGTGTTATACAACCTCTGGAAATGTTCCAGTTTGAAAAATCATAATGTCTGGTCAACTCCCTTACTTCTAGCACATGATTTGCATGGTGCTACTTCAATTTCTAGAATAATGTAATCCAAGAGGTGAAAGCTGCTGTTATTAAGACAAGAACTGCTCGAGAAATTTTCACTGGGGACCCCAGTCTCCTCAGGAGAGAATTTAATTTCTTCTTTCCCATCTCATCCCCCACAATAGAGGTTTCCCACCACAAAAAAAAAAAAACAAACCAGTAGCTGGGGATCCAGATGCTCATGTGGGAGAGGAAAGACCATGTTAACTTCTCTGAGGAGTCAATGTGTGCCTAAACTACAGCCTTGGACTGATGTGGAGACCACCCTTCCCTGCCTTCCAAAGGGCTAAACAAACTTCAAACCTCAAAATTTAATGAAATGAAGGTTTTGTTTTCCAGTCAGCCGTAACCATTATTTTATCCCAGTTCCCAGTGAGCAAGATTTTCCAACTGTAACACTCCAACATACTCTCTCTTTCATTCTTTTCCTCTCCATCTCTTCTTTCTGCATGAAACATCATCTGAAGCGACAGACAGGCAGACAATGCACCAGCTTTTTCAAATCCTACTGGGAAACACACTTGAAAGAGAAATATCAAAACCATCCAAAACCTCATACAAAATACAATAGCATTCAATTAATTAACCTGTCAAGAGAGAAGTGGACATTATTGTTCTGATGAGCTTTTTAGATTGTTGGTTGCTTCCTCTTGCCAGGTGCAGCTGCAGTGATAGCAGGGGGGAGCTCACCAAAGTACTGTACTGCCAGTCCAGAACAAAAACTGGCCTTCAGACAAATAGCCTGGCCAGGCACTCACTCAATACAAGAGCTTTGCTCAAGAAGAAATCAGACAAATCAAAGGTGAGCTTTTTGTATGAGTTTGGGGTTTTTATTTTCCATTTTGCACAGCTGGCACCAACATAATTTCTATTAAAAAAAAAAAAAAAGGCATCTGGAGCTCAAGTGGAACCAAATATATGTAGCTATTTAGGCTCAATCCTATGAAATACTGAGCACCTCTTGCAGTGGAAACTGGGGTTACTCACTAGAGGGAGAGAGAAGCAGAACACAGGGCTGGTCTGGTGAGGGCTGCTTGCCTGGGCTGCCTGTAGCAAACATAGGAATGTGGGAATCTGACAAAGGTCTTTAGCTTTATGGAAAATGAATCCAATAGAAATATCAGTTTTTTCACTCTGTTTCAACTGACACTCTTGAGCTTTCATCTTCGTTTCTGCAAGGGATTTATAGTAAACTACATTCCTCCGCCTAGAGCTTATGCCTTGCTGCCACGGCTTTCTGTAAATTTTTTTCACTTGATTAACATTTCATCTGTTTCTTTGATTATATAATGTCCTAATGCAGCTCTTACTGTTACCCACACTGCCAGATACAGCTTTCTTCTTTGGCCCAATCTGTAAAAACTTCCTAGGATTCAGAAACTTCTTTATGTTACATGAGGTTAAATCACTACCAAGATTAAGAGGGTTTGTTGAATGTGGCCATTGCACAAGCCTCCTTATTGTGGAGCCCTTCTTGTTCACTGTAGTTTATTCATAAGATAAATGAGTAAGAAACAACTAATCCTTTAGGGTACAGATAACTGTGGTGCAAAGAACAGATAGTTCATGGGAGGGTGAGGGGGGAGCAGTGTTTGGTTTGGTTTGTTTCTTTTTTTTTTCCAGATTTCAGCCATAAAATTTCAGCTGAATCTCAATATCAATAGGCATCCTGGGGAAAAATGATACACAGTATAGTCTGGGAAAATATTCTAAAAGCTAGAAAATTATGGATAGCAGGAGCTTGGGGAGCAAGAAATATTGTTTCTCTGAGCAGACTAACAATACAAACAGGTTATGAGAGTATTTTTGTAAAATACTGGGTTATGACCCCAACTGAAATATATGTGAGGACAGCTAAGACAGAGTTTTGATCACTGAGTACAGATCTACATTTAAATAATAAATAAAGTTTTATTTTCCATGTCACTTGTAGGGATTTCATTAAACATGTTGGCTACCAGCATGCTATCAAGTCATATAGTGCTTCAGATATGAAGTATGAAAATGTATGTTTCAAAACTTCATATTAACAGTTTTAACATGAAAAAATATGCAAGATATAACCAGAAATAGTACTCAAATTCCCATTATTAAATCTCTTTGCCCATCTACCACTGGCTAACAATCCAAATACTCAGCTGTTAGAAATTGAGGATGAAGAAACCTGGAAAGGTTTTTGTGCACTTGTAGCTAGACATGTGCCCACTCTAGAAGAACTGACCACTGGTATATTACCTTATCCACTGTCACAAATCCATGACCACACTGGATAACCAGAATAGGAAAACATAAAGTCACTACCTGTACTGCTTGAGTTAAAGTATTTTTTATTTTACTTAATCTTATAATAGTACTATGTGAAGACGTGATTATATTTGTTTTCTGCTGTTCTCTGTTACCAAAATATGTACACTGCAAGAGGCTAAAGAGGCCACAGTGTGACATTGCCATAACTGGTTTCACACATGAGATTCTTGCACTTTCCAAGGGAAGAATGTAAGGTAGGTGGAAAACTTCCAAGCAAAATGAGCCAAATTCTGTGTAGACAGAGCCAGATATTAAAACATTTTAGTGGTTTCTTGGCTGAAGAAATGAAAAAGCATAAAACTGGCTCGTGCAATATACGGTCAACTTACATTTATGAACAGATGCATACGGACATCAGAAACAGCCCATTTGAAAACTTGGGCCCATGAAAGATCATCATAGAAGGCAATAAGGCAAGTCACATGCAAGACCAAAAGAACATTTACCAGTTGAACATGCATTTACAAGGCACATCAGGGAGGCAGTAGGCTATTAGGTAAAACTTAGTGCGGTATACATGCATCCATGTTATAGCACAGCAACAGCATGCACAGGCAAGGGCATTTTCCCCTCATTTCTTTCAAATCCAGGCTGCCTCTAATGCTCTCAATATCAATGACACTCTTCCAAAAATATAAGCTGATTGAGGCTTGTAGTTCTTTAGTGTCTGATCATCACCAAACAAGACCTGATTACAAATGTAGCTGCACTGGTGTAATAACAAAATAACACAATGAAGTTTCATGCTGCTGGAATGGAGAACAGAAGCAAACCAAATCTCAGAGAACTGGGCAAACGAGAGAGTGAACCAAAAAAGTAATCTAGCCTGGCAATGTCAGACCATCTGAGACACTGACTTTGCAATTCAGAGTTTTCAATGAGGCATGTGCTTAAGGATCTTGCTAATACAGCAACAAGCACATTGATTTTGGTAATGTGACGCTGACTCCATGTGCCTGGGTATGCGTAAGCTCACTCAATGTGCACAGACTGCTGCTGTACTGTTTTGCAGATACAAGGTGAAATAAAGCTATAGAGAAGCCAAAAAACAAAACCTGACATCCATTGCTCGGAGCAGGGACTTTAAGATTTTTCTTTTACTCCAACTAAATCTGGAAAAACTCATATAATTTCAAAGCATTCAACAAATATATTCAGTATAGGCTTGTAAGATATGCAGACATACAGTAAGATGCTGATCTATGAATCATAAATTATTTTTCTCATACACTTTTACCTCAGAAGTAAGCTGGAAATGAAGTTTAAAATGGTGACAGGTTATGTGAGAAAGGTCCACTCTCCCGGGTCCCTACTAAGCTAATGTCATGATAAAAGTGTTTATTGAACTAAATGTGGATAATATGTATGCATCAAATCATTGAAATCTTTACATATCAAACCAGCCAAATCTAAAGTACTCAGCTGACACCGTAAACCATGCATGAGTGGTTCTGCATGTTACAGAAAAGATCAGTAAAATAAAACTTAACCATCTATCCCCAAGGCACTTTAAAGACTGTGACATTGCCTTTTTAAAGATTACTAGCTGGAATGGCTTATAGGAGACAAATAGTTGATGCTATTTCCAAACATTTGTTTCATAAAATGAGTCTTAATTTCTAAGAATAGTGCTAATAGTTATGCCACATAATGTAGCTCAGTACAAATGAAAAAATAAACACAGCCTTATTCAACCTCTGGTGATATTCTTATCTTAGATGCCACAGAAGTTGATGAAATGCCAGCAGAAAGGTTTTGAATTAAAGGCTGATTAGAAGCCTCATTTTGATCTTCAGCATGAATTTACTCTAAACCTCAGGCTAGACTGGAGAGCTGCAATAATATGTGGGCTAACTAGCTCATGGAGGAGACAGGAGGAATTCTCAGGTTAGGAGTGAAAGAAAGTCTCACATAATTGATACAGGAAAATAAAATATTTTTTCAATTCAGTATCCTCTTAATTATTTTTTAATAAGTTACCTGAAAACAGGGCGATTTATTTCAGAGACTTGCTGCTACCATGCAGTACTGAAGGAGCACTTCTTCAGAATTTCCTGTTGCTCAGATACATGTAATTTGGACAGTTTGTCTAAATCACAGACAAAAACATGGTGAGGCAAAGATTTAAATTTTCTGAAGGTCTTCCTGTTCTGGGTGTGTACATCTTCATGAGTGTGTTTGAAAATTCTTTGCAGTTTGAATATATTTCAGATTTTCAGCCTACATTCTGACTAAGGAGAAAATTCTAAGAAATGAAGAAACTTTAAGAACCAAGTAAAGGTAAAACCTATTCCATGTTTTGACTACTGTAACAGATTTTCTGACAATGACTGAAAGAGGAAATAAATCCCAGGCTTCAAAATTTATTTTCTCAACCTGCTAGACTTAGGAAGAAGCAAAGAAGAAGGAAGAACCCATCAGGATGTCCGAAAGCAACACTAGATATTGAAACATTAAAATAGGAGCCAGTCTGCCTGAAGGAATATGTCAACAAGGGGGAGTTGGAAGGTACCTTTAAATGAGCTATTCTTAGCCCAGTAGCGTAGAAACGCACCACGAATAACTGTAATTCATTTTCTTAGAGCTGACCTTCACTCAGATGATTACTTACAATGTTTCCCCCAGGAGACACTGGTTCCACTGATATCCTGATTCCCCAAGTAGACAGACTGGTTAGGGAAAAATGGGGCATGGACAGAACATATGTTCTGATCATTAGTACCTATTTAATATAGGTACTAATGATCAGAAGTCAGATCATTAGTCAGATAATCAGAAAGATAGCCCTTTACACACGTTTAGGCACTCACTTGTGCCACAATCAAAACCAAGCTTTTCATAAACATCAATCACCTCCCACAGAATGATTGGGTTTAGACGTGTAGTTTAGACTGAGACCACTAACTGTGTGTAGGTGATATCAGACACTTGTACTATGGCACAGGCAGGTCTGCAGGTGGTGAATTAACACTGGAAATCTGTGAGGAAGGAGCTAATCACAATTTCCATAACTGAAAATCACTGAATGAAAGAAGTGTTTCCTTCTGTCGGAGTAACACTTTTGGGAATGGCTCTTGCACACTTGGTAACAAAGAACAGAGAGAAAGAGCTGCTGTTTAGAAGACAGGATCTCTCCCTGGCAATTGCACATAACTGAAAATATGCCATTGCTACGGACTGCTCTGTAACTTCCACAGCATGCTAGATCCTCTGTTCAGGATGGGTTTAGAGAACATCTAAAGAGAGACCATATTTTCACCAGGAACAAATAAAAAATCATCTTATCTTTAACCTCACCATGCAAGAGGCAACTAATTTGTTTTCTTTCCTAGTGGTAAATAAACCTAAAGGTAAATAAACATACCATAAACATTTAATCTGCAATCTTTCTCTCTTGCCAGTATATAGTTGGTTTCTCATAGCAACAACAGCTGTGCCATTGTCAACAACAGGCCACTTGAGTTACTGCAAGCCTGGATTATTTCCACAGAATGCAACAGTCTTGTTCTTCATCATAGCTGTTCCCCTGGTGCCAGCTGGAAAGGCTTACTCATGGTGGTTCAGCAAGCCAAAGGGCAGCGAACAGTCCTAGGCATAGGGTCCTAGTCCCTAGCAGGAGATCCCAGCCCTTCTCACTTTCCCTGGCTCGCCTCCCTTGGATGCTTCTCCTGCAGGGTTGTAGGAACAAGTGGAGATAAACACAGATAGCTACATGTGCTCCAGAAACCACTGAGAAGAAATAGCTCTGCACTAGTGAGAAACAAGGGGAACAGAAACCCATGTTGGTTCAGCAATTTCAGAAGCCCAGATTCAAAGTGGTGTGTCAGGAGCAGCATCTGACCCACCATCAGCTCACTGAGATGATATTAAGTCTTTTATCTTTTAGCCCCTACAACATTCTTGCTTTTGGCCATCAGTCATGCAAAGTACTTCATTTCATTCTGCAGATAATCACGCCATTTATTGATGAAACAATTTTCTGCCCATGACCTTCTCCTTAATATCTAGTTGCCCTTGGTCAAACTTCCAATCAAAGATTCTTCCTTCATCATTAAACTGTTTATATACCATGTTTTCAGCATAATAGCACATCAGTCAAGATGCCAGCAGTCACTAAATGCAGGTTTCATGCTCCACACTAGGTAGCTGTTTGTTTCTCCAGCTGTTTATAAATTTCACAGCAACTAATAATGTATGAAAGCAGCTAAATAGGAGGAAAATTATAACAATATGAACTATAATGAACTTTTTATTGCAGCTTACATGGCCAATATCTGGAATTCTGGAAATATTAAAAATCAAAACACTAATATTTCAAATAATTGCATATAAAACAGTGACTTTATCCCTCTTAATATTTGGCTGAAAAGAAACTGTCTAGATAAACTACACAGAGCATTCCAGAAGACAAGGATTTAATCAGAAATCAATCAGTACATATGCCCTTTGAATTTAATAATGAAGAACTGTCAGTGCAAGCTGAAAATTTCCCAAGTTAGATTTCACCATAGTTACTAGCCTGTTAGAAGAATACAAAATATGGTCCTAAAAATCCCTGTAACCAATTGACTACATGTGTCAACTTGCCTTGAAAGATTAACTTAATTATGTAGAAAGGAGGAAACAGAGCTTGTAGGATTGGCAGGATTTAAAACTCTTTGATGTATGTTTCTTAAGTGCTGAGTTAGGGCAGTTGAAACCACACATAATACTATGAAAATATGCTTTGAAATGCTTTGAAAATATAATGCTGCTATAACGCTACACAGCTACTATTAAAAATTACTGTATCTAAAATGTGCATGCACACATCTTCTTTGAATGGTCAATGTTACAAAATCCTTAACCAGGCTGGAAGTAATCTCAAAGAGGTGTTTTTAAAGGATGTTTTCTAACATCTTGTAAGTTCCTGCTGTTCTAGAAATAATAAATCTCATCAAAGTTAGCAGAAAATAAGCTTGTAGGCTTGTGTTTAAAATCTAGCACTTGCTTATTTTTCTAAATTGCTATCTATGTGCCAATTCCTTTCTAGCTAAAATCTTCCACCTTTCTCAGGTTCCTAGGTTAATAAGGCCAAATTCAGAGGTATTAGTCACATGTGACTTACAGTCCTCAAAATTATCAAAACTATGATCTAAAGGAGTCTCCTCATCTGTCCTCTGAGCTTGGAGGTGCACAAAACTACCAGCTGATTCCTTATTGTGTCTTCATAATTTTCTAGGAAATATTATCTCCTTATTCAGACCTGCCCCACCTGGGGAATTTTACAGTCTATGATCTCCTTAAGCTCACTGGGGCTCCAGAAAATAGATATTCTCTGACATTTACATTGAGTCTGTGCAGAATTCCCACCTTCCAGCCTCTTTTTATAGTCAACAGAGAGAGTGAGACAATTTTAAGCTACCACTCATCTGGCCCATGAAGAGCTCTCCTTCAGAACAGGGCATGAGAGTGGACATTTGACTCTGGGGACTATAGAAGGAGAGTAGTCTGAAAAACTCTGCACTCCAACATTTGAGAAAATGCTTCCCATCTTCACTTCTAATGCACTTGGGATATAAATCCATTTAAACAACCTGAGGATACTTCATACACAGAGTGCAGATTTCTTAAGACAGTAGATTGATAGTGACAGCAATTCTACTTAGAACAGTGAGGCTTCAGTTACCCTAGTTTTGAGGAGAGGGAGAGTACAGATGGAAAATTCACATAACATGAGGAAAGCCTGAAACATCAAATATGAGATTTTTCATTGGAGAGAAAATTAAAAATGTTTACAGACCTGTAAAATTTCATTAAAAAAAATCAGTGAGATTATTTTACCTCTGAAATAATTTCATTATGACCAGATTGAATCACATTATTCACATATTTTTGAAAGTTCATTAATTTTTTCATTTTGAATCTAAATGTTGGTCTCCCAAAACACAACAGAAGAATTTCTGCTTGTTGCATCTCAGACAGTAGCTATACAGTAGCCATAAAATTATATCCCAAGAAATATTTTGCTAAGTTAAGCATTAAAGTAAACTGCAATATAAGAGCAGGTTCTAAAATATTTTTTCCCAATGTATTGTTAAAGCCAGACCAGAAGAAATTTTAGCAAGAGAATGGCATTGCCATTTCATCAGGAAACAAAGTGTGCCATGTTAATTTGATCTTGAGATACACTCTATTTGGTTGAACAACTGGCCAATTCTTTCTGTTTAAAAGTAGGTATATAACCTAGGGTAGAGAAACAATCAGTTAATACTAAGTCTACAAATGAACCTCTATCCTAGAGCAAAATGCAGCATAGTGAACAAACCCTATTATTTTAAATGCATATTGAGAAATATTTTGCTCTAGAGAAACAATGCACAGGAAAGTTTAAGGGAAAAGTACCTTTGATACAGTATGATTTAAAGAGTGCTTATAACCCCAGGGACCAGGGACACTTCCTGTTACACAAGCAAAATTCTATTTAACAGGGGCAAACCTGTATCTCCTTGCTATCATTTAAGCCAGAAATCACAATTCAGAGAACACAAGTTCTGAAGGTCTCCCCAGAGACCTACCAAGAAGACTGGATTTTCAGAGATTGCTTCATCTGAAATTCAAAGGTGTCTTAAAACACACACTCACGTGAAACCTTTCAGAAGACTTTAGGGCTGAGAGTGAGCTCTTCAGAGACTCTGCAAGCTGCTGAGAGCAAGAGTGACTGCAACATAACAAACCTTTTTAATAAACATTAGCAAACCATCACAACACACTCTTTTTCATCTTTGTTTTAAAAATTAAGAAACTGACACTTAATGAGGTGAAATGAGTTTACTTACAGGAGATCAGAGTGATAGCTGCCCTTCCATCCCATGCTACACAGCCAGGTGTAGTATCCTCGCTAGTCACTTATATCAATTTTCAGAAGAGTGTCTCTAACTCACTAAAACTGCCATCACATTTTCTGGTTTACCCAAATTCAGTCTAATCTGGCTACTTCTCACTCTGACTACAGAGCAACTAACAAAGCCTAATTCTCCCTCATGTTCCTGAGGTAAAATACCACTGAATTCAAAGATAAGAAAAGTAATTATAGACTATACAATTTCTTTTATGAGGAAAAACAAACAAAAAAATACTTTCAAAAGGATTCTTCATGTTTTCTCCATTGTATCAATGCTTTGAAAATACACACTGCTGCACAGCTGCTAATACAATAATTGTATCTAAAAATAAGCTATTAAGGTATCATAGAAAAACTAATATAGAAAAAAAACACATAGCACAATACTCTTGCTCTATAAAAAATGAGCTCTTGAATGCTTTTATGAACTTGTTTCATGAAATACATATACACAGCCAAGACATACAGAGGCCAATATTAATATTCCCTTTCAAAATACCTGATAAATGAGTCAATGGCATTCACAACCAACTTCATGTTTCCTGGATATGCAACCATTACTACATCTTCCTAAGTCAGATATATTTTACTGTAACATATTTTGCATTTCTTATTTTAGGACTTCATATGGATATAACAACAGCAAAAATAAACAGATGAATAGAAAAGAGTAACCACTTCAATATACCCACAACAGGTGGATAATTATTTTGTTGCTTGGTGAACTTTTTCCTGCGTAAGAAATAGCAACAGATATAAACTAATGAAAGCAAATTTATAACCACTGAGTGTAAGCATTAACTGAAATAAAATCCCTATGAATTAAAACCAAATTTTTTCAAATTGCTGATCTTTAGAACTGGTGATAAATGCATCTATTTCTACCTCTAGGTTTTCAGCATATGAAGAGAAGACTTTGACTTCTTTCCTGACAGATGCACCTTCAGCCCCTATATTCTCTTTTTTTTCTGGAACAAAGGAAAAAAAAATAATGAAAGTTCAAAAGAAGAAAATATTGCACTGTAGATAGCTCTTTAAATCTTCAAAGCTAAGAAATTATTAGCAATTAGGAATTAGAAGCATTTAAATTAATGAAATTCAAGTGAAAATCAAAAATTTTTGACAGCCTTTGAAGGCATTAGTTAACTTCATTTTCTAAAAAATAAATATGGCTTTCATATAATTAAAAAGTATCTGTGATACTTTCCTTATTTTTTTTTACATCCCTGTCCTGTGCACATAAAGACTGCATCTTCCTGTGGAATTATGAATGCAAGACAAAGAAGGCAGAAAAAAAATCTAATAAATACTGCTTGGTTAAAAGAGGAAAATCAAAGTAAAAATTCAGTACCTGATTAACTCCTTTCCCTGTTGCTTCAGAAGTAAGAGTACAAAGAAAGCAAGCACTTTGTTTTCTCATTTGATTCCATCAGTAGGCCTCTCAAGAGGAAAGGATGTCTGACTTATGAACTAATACCTTGCGAGTTCTCAGAGTTCTTAAAGTATTCAGTTGCCTTACTCTCCTTGTCCCTCATCCCTAGACAACACACAATGTTAAAAAACTACCTGAGTCCTTACAGACAGGTTTACATGTGAGTTGAACTGCAATGGCTTTCATTTTTTGCCTTTCACATACCAAATAGGGATTAATTATCAATACGCTCTAGAAACCTAGAAGCAACTTCAATTTAGGGAATTACTTTCCTACAGCAATGATACAACACTGTTTGGTTTGACTTTTAAATTTACTTTCAGATAATGAGTAGTTCTTCAGTGGCATTAATTTTCATTTCAACTGTAAATTTAAAATCCCATACATCTATAATTCCATGACATTTTTTTTCTGTTTCCAAGAAGGCTTATCTTTATCTCCCTTGTATGGACTGTCTCCACCTGCTTACAAATATTTACCAGTAATTAACTAGACATAAGAAAACCAGAGGCCTTCCTTTTGCAGATCAAAAAATAATCAAATTGTGCTTGCCCTTGAGACACTACCCACCAGAAAGGTTCTTTGAGCATGCTAAACAAATTTCACATGAAGAGCTATGATATTTGCAGCGTGCTTCATTGGCGTACTTATTATTACCTTTCTCAGGGTTTGTGGGGTTGAAGGTGGTATTTCTGACTGACCACCAAAACCAGCAGGAAGCCAATGGAAAGGAAGAATTCCATCAAACCTGTTATCATATAATGCTAAAACAGCATTCCTTCCCTTGTTTCATCTGCCACCATTCAGTAAGATGGCTGAGGAGTCTCTATATTCCACTGTTCAAAGCTCAGATGATCAAGACAAAGCCCTTCCTGAACCTTCTCTATATTTTCCACCTTTGCAAGCCAAAGCAGGCTATTTCTCCCCACCTTCTGGCACAGGCTATTTCTCCCCACCTTCTGGCACTTCCCTCCTAAAATATAGTAGGGGACAGAGTAGAGGAGAGGGAAACACTAAAAGTTTTCCTAACATTCAACAAAACCCATTTTTTTACACAGTCCTCTCCAGAACTGTATTCTCCTGGCAGGTCTTCTCAATGAAACATTGGGACTATTGCGAGTCAAAGAGCTGTGAAGGTTAAAAGAAAGTCAGAGAAGCCAGTAACAAGGAAAATTGCAGCAAAAGGGGCACTGTCACAGAGCTGGAGGGTGTAACTATCAGTACAAGTCCAGGACTGTCATTTTGAAAGTTCATGCAATGAGCAGTCAGCAAGTTTGGGTAGTGAAAAGGACATCCCAAGAGACAAGTACACAGGAGGTGAAGCACACTTCAGCCCAGAGAATGCCTCCATGACTGCCCATGATGTGTCAGCATCTGGCCCCCAGAGTACATTACCATGGTTGAATAAGATAATTTAGCAGTAAGGTTTACACTTTACAGTAGGTGCTTCACAGCACAGGAACAACATGGGCATGACACCAGCTGGAATCCCTTACACAAGAGACCATGGAAGTCAGGACATTGCCACTCTGAGGACATACATTTGACTACAGGGCCGAAACTGAAGATGTTAGATGGGCAAAATTAGGGAAAGAAAAAATTAAAAGGAAGCAGGGAAACGTTTTTGCCATTGATGGTGAAGGTTACATATAAGATACCATTGAGAGTTTCAAAAGACAACAGATGGTGCTTTGCACAATTTCAATTCTACTGGACTCTTTTATGGATATATCATTTAACTGTCTTTCCATTTGCTGTGTAAACAAGGAATAAAGGAAGACATTCAAATGCCTGCTTTGATTGCATTTTCTTTTTGGTATTGAAATTGTTGCTTTATGTAATTTCATACTCCAGTTTACTCGTTATGATATTCATTATCAAATAATCAAACTATGAAATAATGAGCTATACAAAACATGTGTTTCTGCAATGGTCTCTTAAGACACATGCTTGGGGCTAGCCATAAAATCACCTTTCTGTTTAGAAGGCTTTAGCCTTGAATACTTTTTTCTAAATTATTCGTTGAGGCAATAAAATACACACAGCCACAAGGATTAGAAAGTTATGTCTCCATTCTTTCCCCATACCCATAAAAATCTATAACATGTATCTGAAGTGACAGTATGTATGCCATCTCAAACTAAATCATTTCAAATTACCATCTCTATATAGACATGCATAGAGGCATATTTCTCACTTCCACTTTCTCCACTTCTTCTGTATGTTCCAATATAATATTTGCAATCCTAAAACAGTATCCCTTTCCATATGAAGCAATTTTCTCTCCATGCCTCTACAGTACTAAGACAGATCCCACAATCAAAAGAGAAGAAAGCAAAGAAGAAATGCTGCTGGATGATCTGAAGTTACCAAAGAATATTGACCGGGATGGATCCATAATTTCACTTGTTAGGTAGTTCCTCTTATCCTCTGAAACACAGAGTCAAAAGCAGTCTTCCTTCCTAGCAACAGATATCAAAACATGCAAAAAAGTCAGATGTTCATTATGGGGAAGAAAAGAGATAGAAAGATACATAGTTTTCTTCACCTCCTTCTGACAATGTGGGAAGAGCTGAATCTGCAGGCTCTCAGCTGTGCTTCCAGCAGGGAAGGGCGCATTGACCATCCCCTCACCTTGGACAGTGGCTGAAAGACACAGTTTATTTTTAAACACTTTAATAATAGAAGGCTGAAAAAACCTTCTGAGGTCTGAATTGGTCGGATCCAGCATGCACATTTGACAGCAAGATAACTCACACTGCCTGCATAGCTAGTCAGAGATACTTTGAAATAAACTTGATTGAAGTCATCAGCCAAGTGCTAGGTGCGTTTTGAAGGCAGTCCCTCAGGCTGTAGCTTCTCACTTCTCTGCTCAAAGCACAGGCTCAGTGAGCAGACTCTGAAGCAGCTGCAGCCAAAGCACAGTGACTATTAATTGTGAACAGGAAAAGCCATTACAAGAGCCAGGGGATGAGGAAAATTTCAAAAGTCTCAGGCATGAGGAGCTGCTAAAGGAGAAACACAAAATAGCTTCAGGTTACATTACCTCTCAAAAAGCACAGAGAGCGCAGGTACCACTGAACCACTGAAGGTAAAACAAATAAATGCAAGAAAAAGATCTTGTTTGTGCTTATGTCATTGGTAGCAACTTGGTTTGCACAAGATACATGATGCTACATATTTTGTGAGCATAGGAAGGCTTGTTTAAAAAAAAAAAAAAAAAGCCAAACATATTTACAGCCACAAAGAAGGGCAATTTAGACTTAGGGCTCCTCTGCTGTTCTGTAAGATGTGGACACCAGTTAACTTTCAGCCACTTCCCTCTGTAGAGAAAAGAGAAGTATCAAGGAATCACTCATTCCCTTCACATACAACATAAGGTTCCTCAGAAGATGATCCTTTGAATTTGCCTGTGTTTTCATCAGAAACACTGTTTTTTCTGACTTAAATATTCCCAGCTCACACACTTCTTAAGCCATTCATTTCCAAAACCAATTTGCAGCACAGCTGCATAAAGCTTTGTGTCAAAACTGCAAAGGGAGCAAAGTGTGAGGGAAAAGATGGGTCCCCAACAAAACAGGATTGTCATGGGCCAGTATCACATATGGCTTCATCTGATAAACCCTTGGCTGTGGCTGGTTATGGAAATGCCTGAATCTGGGTGATGAAATACCCTCTCTTCCCCCACAACTTAGTGATTACAGGTGGAAACTAACAGCAACCTAAGGGCAAACATAAGTTGCTGCATTAGGAAGCTGCTCCTCTCTCACTGTAGCCAACCTGTACAATCTCTATGCCTCTCAACAGCAATACACATCCTGAAACACTCAGTGATCAACAAAAAAATGATCCATTTTCAGCGGCAAAACTTCCAGCAATATTTACTAGAATAATCAATAAGCCACAGAAGGATCCGTATGAGTTGTGCGAAATACCGTGTGATATATTCCCTATATTAACAAGGATGCTAAACATTGTGTTTCCCCCCCTACAAAAAGCACCTAAAGCCAGCAAGAAATAATGACTGTCAAAAGGAATATGACACAATGGGGTACTTGAACAAACACATGTAACCAGACATTTCTTCCCTCCAGGATAAACCAGATATGATTGTGACCAGGAGTCACAGAGGCCTTAGTCCTGATTTAACACAGTGAAAACATCATTATCTTACCAGGCTTTAAGTAGAAGAGACGGAAGGACAGAAAGCCACACACACAGAGTCACCCTGGAAACTGCACAGGGCATCATGTAGCAATTTACAAAAGACAATTAACTTTCCCACTGCTTCAGGCAAAGGTACCTTTCCTTAGGTGTATGTGGGGAGATACTGCATACTCACATAGCCCCTTTGGGTTTCAGTGCCAGCTGTTAGCACCCAACACACTCAAACTGGAGGCCTTCAAATGGGAGATGGACTGCTAAAGCTGCACCTTTTTCATTTTATTTCACACCCCTTCCAGCATCTAAGGCAACACCTTAGAGGTTGTTGACTTGCCTTAGCTGTACCACTGGAGACGGGACGGAGGAGAGAAAGACTATTTTTCCTTGCTAATGCAATTCAGTAAAACCTTCATTTGCATCAAACTGACTTTTCATTGATGAATAAAGAGGGAATATTTTAGAAATCCAGCTCCAACAGCTTATTCCAGCAATAGAAAGTGACAGCATATGCACACATATAATCACATGGAAAATAATAATAGTACGTCCCAGTGCACTGCATAGCATAAGAAAGCCAACTGCCTAAGGGATATGTCAAGAATGATTTATTTGTATACAGGGCTCTCTTTCCATGTGTCACTGCTTGATTTCTTCAACGGAATCACCAAACCTTGGTGGAAAAATAACTATAGATTCTTTCCCTTATCTCATCATTTGAAAATAACTTGAGTAGTCCTTTAAGACCAATATAGGATATTCCTCAGTAGTCGAAAAATTAGAGGAAGCTGTTTAAAACTGCTTTGCTTCTAACTTATATTCACACAAGTAATATGACAAAATGTTTAGATTGTACTAAAAATACCTTTTTCTTTTTTTTTTTTTGAAAAATACATTGTTAATTCAGAAATTGAGGGGAGGCTTTTCTTTTCTCTTCCTGTAGATGTTGTCTCATGGGACTTTTGGTCTTAATATTTTCCAGCTTTTGCAATGTGATGGTTTTTCTTCTGTAGGTCCATGATATTACTTCAGACTAGTCAGATTTATAAGTAATGTTGGACAGGTAATGCATGGATATGCATAATAGTCAAAAAAGCTACTATCTTCTCCTCACAAGACTACTCTCTCCTTAATATCTTCTTTTACTTCTTTGTTTCTCACATCCTCCATTGCAACTTCCCTGGAAAGTTTAAAGGAACCAGAATCTACTGGACTAGGAATTGAAAAACACATGATGAATGGTAACATCTGGCTTTCCCTGTAATAATTGCTTCTGGAAGAGGGTGGTTAGTCAGAACATTGGCAAAAATTTAGCTAGCAACACTATTTGCAGTATGAATTTTATCCAATGCACAGGAGTGAGCTGTTTATGAAACAATTGTACCTCATTCAGTCATCTGACAGGTGAGTAAATACTGTGTTTTCAAGTGTCCAGTAGTATTAGCACCTGAAATTGTCAGAATTCTTCCAAAGGCAAAGGCATTGCTCCTGAAAAGGGTCCTAAGTGTTCCCTTTACATCTTCCTGAGTTTTACCAGCCATCAAAGCCCTTGATAACACAATTCTGCTTTTAATTGCTAGACTTACTGAAATATTAAAAAACTTACAAGTCCTTATCAGATTTCCAGGTGATTTTTGAAGATCAGTGAGCTTTAACTTTGGCCTGGCAAAGTTTGAGAAAAATTAACAAATTATGAAGCAAGACCACCTATTACATATAAGTGATGAGATCATTATGGTGAAACAGAACAACCTGCAAGAAGACAAAGTCAATCTTAACACATTCAAGAGAGGGAATGTGTTAAGATTAGATGAGAAACACATCTATAGGTAGCATTGAATGGAATAGATGACAAATGCATTCAACTGCTTTGTTTTCACTGATTTTCTTGTTATTGTTGGGGAAATGAGGGCAGAAATTACACACAGACTCATAAAATGATATAACATTGATCACATGTAGACCTAGCCAATACAGAGGAATAGAAATGTTCAATTGTTAATACCACACAGCATTTTTAAACAGGCTACATTTGGTACTCTTGTTGATGATCTGCCTACATTGTGCTGGAGATAGAAGAAAACTATTGCTATTGTTTCATTGACAGCATCAGACCTGTCATCAAAGGAGTTTGTGGTCAATAGTAAACAGAAAATTTGATGAGGCAAGATGCACAAGTACCCAAGTCAAAGGGAAGGAGCAATAGTGATCCTCTGTGAAGTGACACAGGTACACACACAAGGAGTTACAGTGCACACAGCGACCACACAAGATATGTGCTGCAGCACAGAGAATATCTGATCCACTTGGGAGCTGCAGAGTTTCCTGATTCCCAGAACAGAATTTAAAGGCCTGCTCAGCAAGGCAGGAGGTGCGATTTAGCAGAAAATCTAAAGCACAACAAACAGAGGAAGACACCATTATGGCATTATTCAGAAAGGCAGGGCAGGGGCATTGCTCCTTAGATGTGAAATGTATTGAAAGGTAGAAGTGGGGATCTTTACATAAGCACCCACATCCAAAGTACTTCTAACATTACTTTAACAGTATCTATGACACAGTGTGATTAGGTAGTGACAGATTTATTAAAGCAGTAAATATTGTTGCCACTCTCCATGCTACACCAGAGAAAAGAAACCAAAGATATAAACATTCAGGTTTACTGATGAGCTAGGATTGTGCAGGGTAAAGGATTTCAGTTTCCCTACAGAAAAAATACTGCATTCATTTTTCATCAGCCAATTTGCATAAAGAACAAAAGAAGCATAAACAATAATCATGCATTTTACTTTCAAAATGTTGTGGCCACAAGCTTCTCTTGCAAATTTCATTACCTGAGTTATTTTCCACCCATATTAGATAAACAAGAGAGGGATGACTGTGCATTGTACAAATGACTCCAGATAAACCTCTAGAAAAAACTATATGTTCTGAGTTAATGCTTTTTAATCACAGGCCTGCATCAGCAACTAGGAAAAGTCACCCAGCTGGAGATAATGACTAGGATAGGTGTCAGGAGATAGTCCCCAAAAGTCACCTTGCTTCCTGGACCGCAGAGGCTGGGCTGAAGATGGTGAGGAAACTTCCCTCGAGCCCCTTAAAAACGTGTGAGATGCTGAGACCAACAGCAATTTATTTCTGCCAGGTTCCTGATGCTCTGCAGCCTCACAACAGTCTGGGGTATGTTTTGCCTCCTTTATATATGCCCAAATAACCTGAAAAGGTTACCTGAAATCTTGAAAATAAAATAGATGCAGGCAGTTCTCCTAAACATGCAAACATCACAGAGATTATGCCAAGTGCTAGCACTATAAATGCACCACAGTCAGGATGCAATCACAGGCTTTCTTTATTCATAACTGAAATGTCACCACACCATGCAAATGTGAATTTATGATGAAGAGAGAGGTAGAATGTGCAGCATTAGTTATGCTTAATAAGTCATATCCCACTTTTCTTAAGATCTTTTTAAGAAGCTTGGGAGAGACATCTGTTCATCTTGTTGTTTGACTGCTGCTAAGCAAACATTAAGGATTTGTAAATACTCATAAATACTGCATTAACAGTTTCTCTAAATACATTTATGAACTGCCACCGATTCAGTACAGAAGGGTCCAGAACCTACAATTCAACTACTACTAAATTCTTTATCTCTATAGCTACCGGGACTCATTCAAAAATAAAGATGTGCACACCCAGATCATTACCTAAATGATTTCTAGGCTTTACATTCAATTTCTTTGTTTTTTTAATTTATACTGTCCTTGCACTTAAAAGACCTTTTTATTTCCCTGATAAATATGAAATGTTTCACATAAGGAAGAAAATAAGCCTGCATAAAGGAGACATTTCTTCAGAGACAAGCCAATGTACAAACCTTACATTACAACTTCTACTACATAGGAAGATGCAAATTAACATGTCATATTCATAAAGTACTTGTGAAAATAAAAAGAGAAAATGGCCAATTTTTAAGGAAGTCCTTGTAAAATTTGCCTTATTCAGACAAAGCAAAGTAAAAGCCTCAATAAATTACTTAATGAACTTCCTAAATATATGAAATCCAAAGATTCCTACTGTCTGCTATTAAGTCACTTGTGGTAATACTAAACCTTCAGTTGCAATGACAGCAGAATTCACAAACTCCAAAATAACAAGACTCTGCCCCGAGAGTTTTTAGCATAATTCAAATTCAAGGACTCATTAATGGCTTAATTGCTTCAAAATTTTAGATTAATATATCTATTTGATGCAAGATGCAAGGAATTTCTAAGAAAGCGTAGAGAAAATTCTATTTAGCTAATTCATTATAAAAATATAGCTTTGAGTACAGTTACTTCTACTTGCATCAACTTGAATAGCCAACCAGCCTTAATTAGTTGCAATTTTCACAGAGCGTGATCTGCAGGGACATTGGAGTCATTTTACATTATAGCAATTAATCTGTTAAGCCCTGTAGCTTTATGCTCAAAAGGTACACAACAGCTACTACTCAGGCAGAATGGAAGGAGATTGCATGGATTGTGTGAAACTAAAACAGTTACACAGTAGTTGATTCTTTCCCTTTAAAATACATCAACATTACATATAAGCATATACACATTATAATTTATGTGTTATAAATAAATACACGTTATAAATAAATATATGCATTACATAGTATTTATACACACACAACCACTCACTCATTAATAAGGACAACATTCCTTGCACTTCCAATGAGCTAACATATTCAAAAATAAGAATGTGGGTTCTCCATGCTCATTTTGGAAACATATTCTTAGAACTTGTTTATATGAAGGTTGGCACTACAGAAACTTGCCTTTCTCCCAGCTACTTGAAAATAGGCTTTCTCTGCAGTCAGGTAAAGCAAGGCTTTGACAGTGCTCTAACACAGCATTTAACCAACAGGTCCTGCCAAGCAGTTTCTTCCTTTTCATCCTCAGACCTTATCAATGAAATGATATTAGAAGAATAAATCTGGAAGGATTACTATCTCCTTTATTCTTATAACTAATTTTATGTGGAATCCAAAGACAAGAAAATTTGCATACACAGCATTGGGCAGGCATTAATGATTAAATGTAGATGCCCAGACTGTAGATATCTAAATTTAGGTTCCCTTTGTAGACAGTGGTAAGAAATAAGCATTCTTGGAAGATGCAGTATCTGAGCCCTAAGATCTTCTACCACCATGGCAGAATGGTCCTAGAACATGTAAACTGTTTGCCATACTCAGTTCTACAGAGAAAAGCTGGGAGAAGTGAGAAGCTTTGCTGGAAATGTCCTTTTTCTGTATGTAAAAGGTACATAAAGACAAATGCAAGAAGAAGTGGACATGAAGGAACAAACTAAAGCAGTTCCAGGAAAAATTTTGCACCCATGGAAATACCACAAAGAGAAAGAAAAAATCTAGGTCCAGGGTAGTTTAACTTCAGCAGCTGCAGAGGTTCTCCTCTGCCTCTTCAAATGAAAATGCAATACAAATACCAGCAGTCACCAGGCCATGTACCTGCTAGAAGGAACCGAGAATGATGGACGATAAAGGAATTGGATCCATTAGCATTTCCTTCCAATTTTTAGTAGATGCACCTTTAGGGCCTTATTGTGTTCCAGATAGGACCAGATGAGCCCAGTAAGGAGGGTGATTCCATAACACTCCTCCCACCAAGTAATAACGACAGGAACTATTTTGCTCTTCCATCCTGCCGCAGAATTACTCTATGGAGCCACAACATCTGAGTGACAGGCTCTTAGGGAGCTGATATAAACATTAGGTTCCTTATTGTTATGAACTGTGCTGCTAAGAGGTGCTCTTGTGCAATTTGCACACTAAGGTTACAACTTTTGTTCTTTCCTTTTTTTGTGCATTCTGTGAGTTCTCACTTGCCATTGGACACACGCCTCAAGCTTCAGTGCTGGTCTTGAACTTCTCCCAAGCCATTGAGCTAACCAGCTTTCATCTGGAATCTTCTCTACTTGACATGAGTTTAAAGAAAAAGTTTATTTATTTATTTATTTATTATGTTTAAAGACATTTTATAAAGCATTAGCATAAGAATTAATTCACTGAAACTTTTAACTTAATTCATTTAACGTGACCAGTGCAGGCAGGAACTAAGGCAGACATTGAGCATTACGATTCAGGATGAAATGCTCCAAATCCATAGGTAAGCGTGGAGTGATTTCCACATTGATTTATTTTAGTCTGCAGTGAAATGACCAAAAGTCAGTTATACTTTTCTTATGCCATCATGAAGAGGGGAAGTAAACATGGAAGCCCAGTGAGCCAGTTTAGCATCTGGTTGGATATACCACATAGCTATTTCAAAAAGAAACAGAAAATACTTGTTGTTAAAACATGGAAGTGCTCACAGTCCCATTTTTTTCCACAGCACTTGGGCAGGGAGAGGAAATTATTCCTAAATTCCTGCAGCATTTCTCCTACAGGGTTAAAACACTGTCACTAAGCTCAACTAAGATTACTCAGACTGTGTATTTCCTTAGTGCTTTTTCTCCATGGACAATGAAATAGTTGGACCCATACAAATCTCATGTTCCTAATGATTCTTACCAGAAATATTAGTGGAGTCAAAACAGACATTTTCATGGACTTTAAAATTACCATTGAACTGTTTTTCCAAATTTATTGTATATATTTTTGCTGCATGAACTTATACATCTCTTTAGGCTGTCTGACTGATACTTGGTTTTACACTGGCACTTCACTGCAAAATACCAATGATTTTTCAAAAGGCTTGAGACTGTATGATCCTGCAGAGAGATGGACACATATGCTAATAAATCTTCCATTAAATAATTCCCCAAAATTTGTCTATAAAGTGTTTTCTTAGGAACAAAAGCAGCTGAAATGAATATTTTAAAGTCTGCATTCATATATTTGTAACAGGTCTTTTCAATTTGGTATCAGTGTTTAGATATTTAGATGTGAACACTGCCATGGAATTTACACAGTCTATAGGCTTATCTGAGGGTGAACTAAGTATTTGGCATGGCAGACAGCCTGAGAAATATTAAGATGGTGATTCGCACATAACATTTACAGCTCATTAAATAAAATCTACAGAAGAGGGTGAAAGTCACAGCTTCCATGTACAGCCCAAGCCCGAGCCTTGGAGCAGAATTCCTGCTAAAAGTAGCACTACCCTGCCAGTCCATATTTTCTTATTAGAAAGATTTTCTAGCTAGCAGAAATCCCCAAACAACATGTGTTTTTGCTTTAAGCTTAGATTTTCACAGGCAACATCTCACTTTGAGTCTAACTTGAGCCAAGGGTTACCTTCCTTGTGTTCTAGTCAATCTTTGATTTACCACAAGGTTGCAGGCAGCATCTTTCCTCCAGCACTAACTGTCCTTATGTAGTGTAGACAATTAACATTTGCTAAAGGGACTTCAAGAGAGCAGTCAGTTGTCCCCTTTCACAGAAGACTGCAGTTCAACGAAATATCAGCCCTCAGGAAAGTTTCATAAAAGTAAATCCTAACTAAAACTTCTTTCAAAAGAAAACATTCATTGAGTTTGGTTTATAGGCTTAACAGTATTTTAAAGGAGTCTTTCCCACCTGAATAAAAGTCTCCTTCACACTATGTGGCTGAATGTGGAACTGGGAATTTTTCTGAAAATGGATCCAGGAATTTGCTTTGACTTTTCCTGAAACTGTAGTCGAGACCCAGATACAAAATGGTTCTCTCTTTTTGCTCCTCTGGAAGGTTTCCTCAAGAAAGAAAAGCAGTGTTAAACAAAAAAAGGAAGTGGCTGCAGAGAGGGCTAGCAGAAGCTGTAATGACTAGCACTTAACAGGCTTCTAAGAAGCCATGGGAAAAAAGCATAATTGCTCCAAATAGGCTCCATTTTGAATGAACAGGGTCTAAATCTCAGGTGGAAAACACATCAAGTTCTTCCAGCTAAGGAGTCATGCAGGAGTGACTGACCCTCTAGCCTGGATAGGTCTGCAGGTAGGTTGTACTAGGGAATAGGATGGATTTCAGTCGAAGAACCTAAAGTACCACAACACCCAAGCTCAGATCGGAAACAGGAAAGTAGATACTAGAGGTCGTATTTTTCATGGTATAAATTCAGCTAGGGCTAATAAACACCTTTGGCTGTTTGAATATAAATCTGGTTGCACTTAATACAAGGAAAAAAAATTCAGTACAGTAGGAGAACCACAAACACTTTTGCCAAACATCATTCTTAACTAGGGATGCCTTCAGCAAAGTAATATGCTGGATGAGGAGTGCTAGATGAGGAACAAAGAGCATAATTACTCTTTTACTGTCTGTGGAGAGAGACAACATCTCAGGAAGGAGATTCATCTTATCCCATGGAAACTCTTTTCATGGACCGCAGTGAGAGTGCAGACACTAGCTAAATACAAACAAATAGTGTTTTGATGGATTAGACCTGGCAAAGAGAATGGCTTACTCATTGATCCTTTCCACCACCATTATGAAGAGTAACATGTCAGTGATCCACATGCTCAACACTGGACAACTTAGACCACTACAAGAAGAAATAGTGCAGGGTCCCCTACCACAAGCCAGGTAAAATGAGAAATTAGGAATTGAATACCTACAAGAGAAATTCTGGGAAGCATCACTAAAATGAGTATGTTTTCCAGACTTTCATCTACCTGACTAAGCACTGTTTCCTACTCAAGCACAGACTCCAATATAAAGCCCGTTTATGGCTGGCCTACTGGTTGGGTACAACTACACCACATCCTGTACAGAACTCTACTGGGACCTACTCAAAGTGAGCAGAGGAGAAATTCATTCTGAAAGGTTTCATGGGTTTCAGAGGTATTGCAAACAATTCTGTTTGTTTCCGAAGATGAATCTTCATCTTGGAGAATCCAGGAGAGCTAGTTACTCCCTTCAGAAGCCAAGCTGCTGGACCTTCAAGAAGTCAGACACATCCCCACAAGGCTAGCAGACACATGGTGAAATCACTGGCTCTCCAGCATAGGTAACAATCTTATTTGAGACAGCATCATATGTTGTTCAATCTATTAGGAACAAAAAGGAAGAAAGATAATTGAAAGACCAGATGTCTTTCAAGTGTAGTGTGAGTCTGTTACTGTAGTTCTGAAAGAGTAGGCTAAAGGTGTTTTACAAGGCTGACATAAATTGCTAAGAATAATCCTACTCCCATTCATAAAAAAAATTCTTGCATTCTATTTCCAATAGATGTCACCCAGATATCTGCCTCTTAATTTTTTCATTTATCTAGTGGGGGGCAAAAGCTTTATGAGAAAGCTGAAAATCTTGATTGATTTCTTCTAAATTTCTCTAGAGATACATTAAAAAATGTAATTATAGGTAACTGTCTATGAGTTTAGATTATCATTCCATTAATTTTCTGTACATATTCATACTAGATCATGCATATCGTGTTTCAAAACTTTCTGCCTGCACAGTCTTCTAAAGTTTTATGTAAAACAATATAAAATCAGTATGGTTTACCCTGCACTTCATAACTACCATTTTTAAGGACAGGGTCTCTAGAAAGCATATGAACTTGCATGATTTTCCATTTAAGTCATTGCTTTCAGAAGAAAAAGCCAAATAAGAAACAACATATTACTAGCTAATAAAAACTGTTCTAGTCAGAGAAGGACGTTTATGTCAAAACAAAGATTTTTATGTGCAAAGAACCCCTTGGGGTTTTTTCAGGCACTATAACTTTTCAAATTCCCATTTTGAAAAGCCAACTTGAAGTTTACTTGTTATGATTCTTTTCCAAAGTCACTACTAAATGGTACAGAATTAAACATTTTTAAAGCCAAAGTTTGAGGAATGAAATTTTTTCTTGTCTCAATTTTTAAGACATTTCCATCTTTTGCATAGTTAGATTTAAGTAAGAAGAAAGTAAAACATTTATTCCAATTAATTTTTACATAAATTAATCAAATGTCCACAATTCTAAGAGTGGAAGGAACAGAGACAATGAAATATTGAAATTTATTAAGTCATAGAGCTACACAAACCACCACCTTTATCCTATTACTTACACTTTGATTCTTTACTTGATTCTGATTTAGTTGCAGTGAGCAACTTAGCTCTGATAAGACAGCTTTTTGCATCTATGAAACAATCACTTTTATCTGGGCAGGACTGTGAAATAGCTTTTGAAGTTGTCATGCAACAAGTCTAAGCACTAACAAGTAAAGCAGTTAATAAAACAAGTAAAATGTTAATAAAACAAGTAGCTAGGGAAAAGCCTCAGATACACTTGAACAGTTCTTTCTTTAAGAGTTGATAATGTGGAGATATACAAAACTACAGATGTGTAGGGATGCCTTGTGAAGGACCGAGATTAGTGGCTCAACAGCGATTAATAATCAAAACCACATCTTCTTTCCTCAAATTAAAATAAAAATATTGGCACATTCACTCTGATTATCATCATGAGGCTGGGCCAATTCACTGGGCTGACTGATTCCTATCATTCATATTCTATAGATTTTAAGAGTTGTGGACTGTATAACCTAAAACTCATTCAAAGTTACAGCCAGGCATGAGGGAGGCATCAGTTTTTGTATAAAAGTGCAATATAGAATAATAGAACAGTTTAGGTTGGAAAAGACCTCTAAGATCATTGAGTCCAACCATCAACCCAGTACTGCCAAGTCCACCAACACACCATGTCCTCAAGGGCCACGTCTACACCTCTTTTAAATGACTCCAGGGATGGTGACTCAATCACCTCACTGTGCCACCTGCTCCAGCGCTTGACAACTCATTCATTGAGAAAACTTTTTCCTAATATCCAATCTAAACCTCCCCTGGCACAACTTGAGGCCATTTCTTCTCGTTCTGTCACCGGTTGCCTAGAGGAGAGACCAACTCCCACCCAGATACAACCTCCTTTCAGGTAGTTGCAGAGAGCAGTAAGGTCTCTCCTGAACATCCTTTTCTCCAGGCTCAACCCCAGCTCCCTCAGCTGCTCCTCATCAGACTTGTGCTCCAGACCCCTCACCAGCTCAGTTGCCCTTCTCTGGACTCACTCCAGCACCTCAGTATCTTTCTTATAGCGAGTGGCCCAAAACAGCACACAGGACTCAAGATGCAGCCTCACCAGTACAGAGCACAGGAGGAAAAGGTGGAATGAATTTGGTTACTACTTGTTTTTGAAATCTACATTGATTTTGTTTTCAGAAGGCTTGCCCTTTGAAAGGTTGCTCATTCCTCTCTCTTATATAACACCTTGCAAACAAGTCCCTTGAGTTCTTGCAAACTTGAAATGTTAGCAGAGTTTCCTTTTTGGATCTCAAATAGCTTCCTCCTTTCACCTGCTTTATGTATCCATATTTCTTAGCACAGCAAAATTAGTAAGTCAATAATATGTTAGGAATAAAATTTTCAAATATATGGTGCTTATCTAACTTGATAAAAGCTTATCATTTAATTAAAAGAAGGTTAGTCCTGGTACTTTCAGGTTTTTTTCCTAGATGAAGAACTAATTTGGTTTCAGATTTTTCTTCTCTGTATTTATTCCCACAGATGTTACTCATGGCAAATACAGTGTCTTCCTCATGACTGATTTTCCACCAGAAAAATATACACAGTATTTAATTTTCTTTTCACTAAGGCAATAAATCCTTAGAGATGCTTTAGTAAGTAACATGCATCTGATTAATTCATTATTCACTTATTTTTAGCTGTTTGTTTCATTTGCAAAGCCTGGCTCTTAAATATTTCCCCATGGGACAATAAATGTTCTAATCCAAAAAAAATAAAAACCAATGGTTTGCTCAATCCTAATGGGATAGATATTTTAAAATATAAAATTGCTTTCCAGTAGAAAAATATGATTAATTGAAGACAGTTTTATTGAAGGATATTTACTTTTCACCTTCTGCTCTAATGTAAAATTAAACCAGATCCAAATGTCAAAGCAAACCACTTTTTTTCAAGCATCTCAACTAAAGTACTTCCAAAGAACTTCAGCTCCCTATTAGCCCAAACAATAGGATCCCTGGAGAATTCTAAAAATATTTCCAAAATCAAATAGGTAGGATAGAAAGGACGGACAGACCATTCATTAAGAACCCGTGAAAGTCAGTTAATTCAGGTGTTTTCAAATGAGCTTTTTGAGTTCAAGGTATCAGTATTTCCAAATTTTACTTTATTTGAAAACTATAATAATTTCCTTTTTTTTTCAGATAATGCCTGAAAATTATTGCTGTTGCAAATTTCTGATAGGAATTCCTCATTCTTTCGAGTTTGAATGAACTAAATATAGACTTTCAAAGTAGTCTCTGTTGCATAACATAAGAATGAGATTAATTTCTAGTTTTTCCACTATTTTGTATGACTTATAATAGCTATGACTTACAAAAATGAGCTACTCAATAGCTTTATGCTCTAGATTAAAAAGTAAGTAGCATAGCAATCAAGTCAATTTAAATAAGGTAAATTCTTATTTTGAAAAAAATTGCAGTTGTTTTCATCTGACACACCCACAGGTCTCTAAAAACTATGCTGCCTTGAATTAGCTGAGCTTTCCTGTACACCTTTATCATGCCATTTTACAGACATGGAAACAAAAACATGCAAAAATATTAAATGGCTTCTTAACTCTTCTGCCAGAGCTGCAAATAAAGACCATGCCTGATTCTTATTTCTTTGTTTTACTTATAAGGCATTTCCTTTTCCTTATATAAATACCAGCATTTTCAAAATCTTCCATATTTCTCTTCCACTGTTAACATTCCAGTTCACCACTAGCTTTAGCATTTCCCTGTTTAGGGAGATGGGAGTAAAAGCCAACACAACTATTTGATTTTTAAAAATTAGCCTGAAGTGCAGTAACCTCATCAAAACCTCAAGATTCAGTGATTGGAAGAGTGGAGGGGAATAGAAAAGGTTATGAACATAAATTCAAATATTTTAATATAGTTTGTATTTGCAGGCTTGACATTACTGTATGTCTTTACTAACTAGCAAGCCAGCAATAAGTAAATCTAGAGGTAATTAGAACAGATCAAATCTGCCAAATTTCACTTACAACTTCTGTCTAAAGTTTAACCAGTCAGTATAAATTTATTTAGACTATTTTACCTTATCATAAAAATCCTTTAGTAAAGTAGTATTTGTAACCTGTTTATTGCCTTTATGTAAAGTGCTCTGCAAGAAGTGCAAGTGTCAAAAAGCACTTATTTGAAGCCATTACATTGAAACTATCTGCTCTGCAGGGATAAAGACAGTGCAGTGCACTCTTGGGTTTTTTTGAGGTCACATTTAAGAATGGATTAATTTTATTTTGCTAGAGACAAGACCTCAGTCTTCAAACCCAGAACACTTCTACATGTGGCCTGACACCACTGAAACTAAAGGCAAAGATTGGTCTGTGTATTAAATGAGGCTGGGTATTCTCACTGAAAACACAAAAGAGATAGCAGTAATAGTAGTAAGTAGTATCATTATCATTATTATCATTGGTTTTGCTGTTGTTTTTATGGTGATTTACAGCATAAATCTCTAACATACTGATTAGTATGTTTTCACCTTCCTTTATACACCCTAGACAGGGCTTAAGCTGTGCCAGGTTTAAACCTTTATGTGTATGCCTTACACTAGAGTCATTTTTCTGAACACCTGAAGACTAGCCCTATAAATTAGCCTTTTGTTTTTTAAAGAAATATGTTTCTTTTCTGTATGGAAATAAAATCTTTTTCATAGATGAGATTAAATATTGGCAGACAGGGTACTTTTCACGTGCAATTTTTCTTTCAGCTATAGGAGCATATAAGAACGCTACCCACAGACAAAAAACACAGTAAATTGTGCACCATATAGACATCTGAAAACAGCATTCTGCTTTGACACACAGAAGAGATCTTTAATGGACCAGATCATGGTCAAAAAAAATTGATTGTAAGAGCAAAGCAGCAGTAATGAAACAAAAAGTCTGCATTTCTCCTTGGCCAAAAAGCTCAATATCAAAAAACATAATTTAAGAACTCCATTCATACTTAGATCATCAAATCTCTTAACTGCTAAAGGAGATGCTCCAAAGAAATGAAACTGATTGAGCAATTATATGCACTATAATGAGCACGCAGAAGTGGGGAGGAGAATTTTCTTGGGCTGCTTGAACTTTTGCATGCCCTGACTTTTGAAGTGTGCAAGCCTCATTACTTTTTTCTGCAATGACACACAGCAGTAACTTTGAGCATCCCTCTAGGGTTTGTGCATCCCTTTGAAGCATCACAGACCTTTCTGGTGCATGGCACTATTAATACTTATTTCTGAACAATCTTACAAATCTCAATGTATCTCCAAAACTGAAAACTGAAAATAAGTCATCTGCTTCTATGCACAGTCTCTTTTAGAACAACTTAACAAATTTCATCTTACCAATCAAGATGTCAGGAGCTTCCCTTTTCCTAATCTGAGCTTGTTAAGAGTTGCTGGTCAGGTCTTCCTCTCCAGCTCATCACCTGTACTGGAGAGGCTTTCCTCAAAAGGCACCTGGGAAAATATTCTCAGAAAAGATAACTAAAGCTGAAGCAGGAGTAGATTTTTTTTTTTTTTTGAGATAATTGTTCTACCCAGTTGAGATCTTAAGCTGTGTAATATTTTGTGTAATATTTTGTGGTGTTGTTTTGTCATTTTTTCCATTGCTAACAAAAATCATCTTTTTTAAAAGATAAGATTGCCATAGGGAAAAAAAAAAAAAGTTGCTTCCCTACTTTATCACTACATCTGACAATATACCATGAATTTTCACAGTCAAAAGCTCATAGTCAAACTCTCTGTATGGACTCAGGAGACAGGGCAGAAAGTCACCCTTCCCCTCACCTGAAAGGATTTTAGTTTATCCCACACAGCTTGTATCAAAGGTTTTCAAACTCAAAATGAGATATCACTTATCTGGCTTAAGCAGTTTTTACAAGCCACTTTGAAGACCTTGTATGTTTTCCATAGTTGGAAACCCTGACCCTACACCAAGTAATAAAACTGAAAATAACATTTCTTACTCTTCGTGTATAAAAAGACTAACCTCTTACTTACTACCACAAAATTCACACTTCTTTTAAAAAAATTCTAGATTCCTCAAATATTTATATTTCCATCTTTTCAACTACTGCGTATTTTTGTATGTATAGATGAAATTTGTTATATTTCATGCATATAACCTGGGTTCCTCATGTAAGCATAAACCTTTTAAAACACAGTTCTTCTTTTCCAGGGAAATTAATATGCTTGGTAAAATTTGCCTTCTGTGCACTGCAAACTAGTTTAGTGCTTACTGGCATGGAGTGATTTTGACAAAAATATAAGCAACTGAAACAAACGGAATTGAAG
Source organism: Lanius collurio (assembly GCA_020086605.1). Taxonomy (NCBI): domain Eukaryota; kingdom Metazoa; phylum Chordata; class Aves; order Passeriformes; family Laniidae; genus Lanius; species Lanius collurio. The sequence goes on along the minus strand of JACBWW010000005.1, from coordinate 20,038,510 downwards.
TGAAAAAATAACAGCCAATCTAACTGCAGGCTACAGCTATGAGTTGTTTTGGATCTCAGTGTCTTCAAAGAAACTGAAATGATTCTCTGTGCTCTGAAAAACTACAGTGTTTGTTGGTAAATGAAAAGAAGGCATTAAAAAATGCTGCAATAAGGAAATGCTGAAAAAAGAAAATGAGGCATTGTGGACCAGAGAAAGGGGAAGAGCAAATTATCGAACATGACTGAGTCAGTCTTAAGTTCTTCAACATTTTGTCTGTCTATTCTATGTTTTGTTCCTTAATTGGAAAAATATATATTGCTGGTTTTAAAAGAGGGGTGGAAAAGCTTTGAAAATGAATTGACTTACTGGAACTGAACTGTAAAAGAAAGACAGAAGAGAGCAACTCCTCTTTCCAAGCAAAAAAAGGGTCTGACCTCCTGACTTTTTCAGCAAAATAGTACATATAATGGCTGAGATGGGAGAAAATGAGAGCAATTATGCTAGTATTTGCTCATATCCTTTTTTTTATTATTTTTTCCCCCAAATCCAACATCAGAAAAGTCTCCACATGGTACAGCAACAGGTGCAATGTAAGAACTAGTCAGTTGTATCTCTTTTAGGTTTTTTTTTTCTTTTTTTTGCTCCCTTTCCACTTTTACTCTGGCAAAAAAATAAATCATTCATCATTAGAAAATATCATATGTACTGATGTCAAAACCCAAACTGCCAATTTCATGGCTCATGAGAGAAGAGAGGATTCCACTGTACAGGAACATCCATGGAAACAGTATACGTGGAGTTTGAGACAAAATAGAAAGTTACAGCCAGCTACCAAGTTACTTTCTACAAAAGTTCAACCAAGTCTAAATATACAAAGAAATACTCTATTTTCTCTCTCAGAATTAAGTACAAATTCTCTTCACAAACTGTCCATTAATGAGCATCAACATGATAAATTATCACAACACTATTTTCAACATCCTATGCACAGCTGAAGAGAAAGGATTTGAAGAAAATATCTGTCTCAGCTTTAATTACAGTGTCATTTCCTCAAAGCTGTAATAAGGTTCATTTCCGCAAAGCAGTTTTCCATTTTTCCCCTTGCTTATTTTATCTCAAAAGCAAATGCAAAATTAAAAATTTCTTAGAATCAGACCAAATGTGTCATGTTACAGAAAGATTTAACAAATCTTATGACTCATTTCTCAGGTGAAAATTAAGAAGGAAAAGAACAAGAAGAAAACAAATAAACTCGACACAAAAGAAGAAGCTTTTCCACTGTAACTGTTGGAACAGAACAGATTCATTTTAAAGACTATAAAAATACTTGAAATATAAATTGTTCTAACTATAAATGTGGCAAAATCACTTGGAATGAAGGTACTTCTGTATCTGGCACAAAAGGACAGCCAACTACATTAGCAGAATGGTTAACACATCTATATCATATGTTTCATCCACCTTTTTATCCTAAATCCCTTGCAAATAGTGACAAAGGCTTTGAACAGGCTAGAAATACTCTGCACACTTTAGGAAGATCTAACTCTGAATCATCAAGCCTATGTTTTGATTGAAAATCCTCCTTCAACCAGTACCAACCAGGGAAAACCACTAGAAGTTTGGCTCTTTTCTCAAGTCGAGATTAAAGGGCTACATCTCTTGAAACATCTGAATAAACAAAGACAATACAGAATTTGAGGTTGAGCATGAACTTAAGCCCCAAGCTAACATGACTAAAGAGACTTCAAAGCTTAGGCATTACAGTATAGACAGCCATAGACTACTGAATAATGTATCACTCCCAATAAGATGGTGTGGATATATTTAGAATTAAAGCCAAGTCACCAGAAGAAGAATACAGGTGGTCTTGATGCCTGAAGCTGACTTCTTGAGTTTGGAAAGCAGTAAAATAGGTTTGCATTAAATACAGAAAAAGAAAACATAGCTGACTTGTAGCTTTCTGCCTCCTAGCAAAGGCAAAACAGGAGGAAAAAAAGTGGATTTTTCAAGGTGGATTAGGAACCAGAAGAAAGGTTTGGCAGAAAAACATAAATAATGCAGGCATGAACAAGGAAGACTTTATGTCACTGTTAGAAACAGAGAGGAGGTTAAGGAGTCCAGGCTTGGGGAAAAGTCTGTCGCTGTTTGCTGGCGTGTGGTACAGAAGTGTTTATAGTGTACAGACTGGACGTGCTGTGTGTTGATACTGGGTGCTACCTGACTGTGTGCACCACAGTGAATCATTCGTTGAGCTCTGCTCCAAAGGGCAAACTCTGCAGACCCTGAACTGGTGTCCTTGTATTTCCAAACTCCTTAATGCAAAATCTGCTCTCTCAGATAAGAGGGATCAAGTGTAAAGTGCAACAAAAAATATTTTTATTTCTGATGTGGTGAGCATTTAATGAAGCAAAGTTAAACTAAAAATTAAATTTACTGTTCCCTGCACCCACCATCTGAGACATGTAGTCACAAACTCTTCAAATAATGGTTCTTCTACCACTTCATAAAATTGAATAGAGGTGTTTTTTCCTAAAGTACAATGTGGCACAGTAGCTAAAAAACTGCACAAAACCTCTTACTGGCTAATTTACTGCTCATGGGGAAAATCTACACACAACAAACATTTTTATATGCATGGTTGTTTTCTATTTATATTTACATTTTGACTAAATGCACTAATCACATTTTAAATGGCCTGTGATGAAGAGAAGGATGTATTATATTGTGTCACTGTCAACATAGAGCAGTAAATCTCTCAAGTACACAAAATTCAGCCTTTGCTTGTCTCCTGCTCTGTTTAAGCATTGTGCTGCAGCACTTTTGAGGCAGGCATCATTGCTCTGTGATGAGTCTTACTCACTGGACGTAATGAAAATTGAACTTTCAATATTATTTTTAATCACAACTCAGTCAACCAGTAATTTTGACTGAAAATTTTGAACATTAAAGAAACTTAATGCTTGTGAACAAAAAAAAAAAAAATCCTTTTGCTGTGGGAAATGTCTCAGCTATTGATCACTACAGTATTACTGTATACTGGCCAATGTGGAATATTACCCTGCTGGGCTTAGATTCCTGCTAACTTAGCTGCAACTTAAAAATAAGGAGATAAACTTGCAGAAAAGCACTTAAACAGCAAAGAGATTAGAATCATAGAACAGTTTAGGTTGGAAAAGACCTCTAAGATCATTGAGTCCAACCATTAACCTAACATTGTTCAGTACACCACTAAACCATGTCCCTAAATGCCACAACTACACCTCTTTTAAATGTCTCCAGGGATGGTGACTCAACCACTTCCTCAGGCAGCTGTTTCCAATGCTTAACAACCCTTCTGGTGAAGGAATTTTTCCTCATACCCAATCTAAATCTCCCCTGGCAGAACTAGAGGCCATTTCTTCTTGTTCTATCATTGGTTGCCTAGAGGAGAGACCAATTCCCATCTGGATACAACCTCCTTTCAGGTAGATGCAGAGAGCAGTAAGGTCTCTCCTGAACATCCTTTTCTCCAGGCCCAACAACCCCAGCTCCCTCAGCTGCTCCTCATCAGACTTGTGCTCCAGACCCCTCACCAGCTCTGTTGCCCTTCTCCAGACTCACTCCAGCACCTCAATGCCTTTCTTATCGTGAGCAGCCCAAAATTGGACACCAAGTGGAAGTGTGGCCTCAGTAGTGCCAAGTACGAGGGGACAATCACTACTATGGTCCTGCTGGCCACACTTTTTCTGACACAAGCCTCAGTGACATTGGATTTTTTGGCCACCTTAGCACACTGCTGGATCATGTTCAGCTGCTGACCAATATCCCCAAGTCCTTTTCCACCAGGTCTGTTTGCAGGTCACTTTGCCCCAGGCCTGTTTGCTGCATGGGGTTGTTGTGACCCAAGACCAAGACCTGGCACTTCTCCTGCTCAAACCTCATGCAACTGGCCCTGCCCCATCTGCAGACCCTTTCCTATTCTGCAGCAGATCAACATTCCCAGCCAGCTTGGTATCATCTGCAAAGTGGCTGTGGGTGCACTTGATCCCCTCATTCAGATCATCAGTAAAGATATTAAACAGGTCTGACCCCAACACTGAGTCCTGGGCAACTCCACTAGTCACCAGCTGAGTGTATCTCAATTCACCACCACTCCCTCAGCTTGTCCATCCAGGCAGTTTTTTCACAGCAAACAGTGCACCTGCCCGAGCCATGAGCAATCCATTGCTCCAGAAGGATGCTGTGGGAAATGCTGTCAAAGGCTTTAGCAAAGTCCAAGTTGACAACATCCACAACCTTCCCCTCATCCATTCACTGGGTCACTTTGTTATAGAAGACCAGGCTGGCCAAGTCTTTCATACATGCATGCTGTCTGGGCCTGGTCCCCTGGTTGTCCTGCACATGCCGTGTGATGGCACTCCAGACGATCAGTTCCGTGACCTTCCCTGGCACTGAGGTCAGGCTGACAGGCCTGTCATTCCTCAGATCATCCTTCCAGCCCTTCTTGTAGATGGGCATCACAGTTGCCAACTAGTGCTGATTCTACAAAACTTTGTAACTCTCACTGGGATTTTTTAAAATACATTTAGGTTGAATTTTCTCATGCATAATTTCTTACTAACTGGAAGAAAATTAGCTTATTTCCAAACTACACTATATTGCAAAGGGAAAAAAACCAGTTCTGTTGTCCTGTTTCAGGTTAGACATTACTTTTCCTTCTATTCTGGCCACAGGATGCTTTCTTTACTTATTTGCAGAATTTTAGAGCCGTACTGTTGGAAAAGCAATAACCAGGTCAACCAACGTTTCTCCCAAATATAGCACTGACGTACACAGTGAACATGGTATAAAGGCCGCCATGGTCAGTGGCAATGTTTGAAACAATTTAGATCATCAGCTTTGTTCTCCACTGCTGAATGTTCATTTGGGAGTACTGCACCAGAAGCAAGGCATGCAAATTGCCCAGCCAAGGTGCACCAATTTTGTCTGAAAGCCAGTCACAAAAAGAAGAAGCTGCATCTATGACCAGACGATCTTTCCAGCTCTGCCAAAGCTCAGCCCAGCCTAGTGGTTGACATTCAGCTGAGCTCCTCTGCTTTCTATTCGGACAGAGCCCATTTCTGGCAGATGGCAGTTTACATAATGATGACAAATGTGAGTGAGCAGCTGTCATCAGTGCTCATCATTTATGCATCACGCAGTATCAGCAGTAAAATACTCCCCTTTTGAAGGGGGAAAATATTTCAAATCCCCAAAATCAACACCTAAAATCACTCTCCCTGGCATAAAAATGGCAACAGGAAATAGTAATCACTACAAAATAGTAACAGGAGAATTAGGAAAAAGACACCCATGACTATTTTGGGAGTTACCTCAGTGGCTCTGTTTTACAAGTCTTCTGCAAGCTGCCTGTTACTTGTCCTCTCCTGTGGCTTACCAGTCCCACAAAAAAACAAAACAAAACAAAACAAAACTGTGTAAGCATCTTCATTTCATTTCAAAGCAAAGCTTTTAATCTTAGCTCTAAATACCTTCATATAGCATTTTGTAAGACCTGGATGACAAACAGATAAATTACTCTTCCTTGCAACTATTATTCTTCAGTCGTCATAATAACCTCTATCCTGGTGATAATACACAGGTAACTGTTAACATTGGCTTTGATGTCTGCAGGAAAGGGCATCTGCCTTTGCCCTTAGCAGTGGAGAAAATGGTTTATCATTCAGGCTCCCTCCTAACAGCCACATTCAGCATTTGCTACAGCTCTGCAATCACACCAAGGTCAATGAACTGGCACTAGTGTGTATAAAAGCTTACTTTAGCTCATCTTTTTAGTTTCTGACTCTCCTACACCATTAAGAAGAGGATCTATAAAACTAACCACCAAACATTAATTTGCTGATAGCTACTACTCCTGTTTCTTTTTACATACTGGTTCTTTTCATTAACTTTACCTGGCTGTTAACTCTTCATGTTTACAAGAATACTCAGAGTAATTTAACAGATTCATTCTGCTATCTTAATTATTGCCTCTTGCTACACTACCAGAGATTCTGTAATAGAGTTTCTTGTACTTTGGGGTTACTACACTGAAAATGGGTTGGTGCAGTGTCTTTCAAAACCAAAACTGAAGATGGCTTTTAAAAACCAAACTTTGTCCAGCTATAAAAAAGATGCACATCTCCTGTCTGTATGTAAAGTAAATAAAGTTAGGCAACAGCCAAATAACATACCTGTCATCTGCTGCCTCCTATCTTTTTCAGTTCATTCCCTTTAAATCAAAAAAAAAAAAAAAAAAAAAAAAAGGCACTGGAGCTTCATATTCTGTCTTTCAGAACATAAAAAATGGAATTTCAAAAAAACTGCCATTTCAAGCCAAAATGGGTTCTGACTCAATACAGTCTGCAAAATTTAAAGTAATGCCAATATACTTCATTTATGTCTCTCATTTTCTTCTTTCATCATCCATTCGCATGCAATATGAAACTCTGCTTTCTAATTATACCTATATTTCTCAACAAATAGTTGTATGTGTTATCAATTTCCATGAAAAAGTGCTTCCTTTCAACTGAGAAAAAAAAATGTTTTGACCTAAATGTATAGCCATTCTTTTTTTTTTTTTTTTTTTTTTTGTTCCAAACCTAGTCTGATTCTAGATGGCAGATTTTCCAGCTGAAAACCACAATGAAGAATAGGTGTACTTGAAAGCATAGTTAAGAAATTGAGGCAATTTGAGTCCATCCATACAGCTACACACTGTGTAGTACCCAGCCCATCCACAGAGGCATTGGTTCATTTGTCCATTAAAATGCAAGAACTTAATAAACTATAATTTTGCATAATTCATAAGCAAATAAATTCCATCTGTCTTACCTTCAGAGACAGTGTTGATTAGGGGGCATGAATGTAATGAAGTAATACTCAGTACTGGTATAAACATATGCTAAGGAAAAAGCCTAAAGGCTTTGAAGATTTGCAACAGTTTCAAGCTTATGTGCAAAAAGAAAACCAATCAGGACTTGAAAAACTGCAGAAGGACTCGAGTAGTTCCTGCCTACCTTGCAATACTATGACAGAGCATTTAATACTTATGACCACCCTCGCATGAAAAGTAGGCACACACACAGGGAAAAAAATAAAAAAAAAAAAGGCAAGAGTGCAAATGGAAATATGTTGTGACTTTGTATCTTTCTAATTGCAATGCTCATCTTTCATGATAGATCTTCAAAGCAAAGGTCCCTTCAAGGGAGGCAGGTGCAGGCCCATTTGCACAGCCTGCTTTTTAGGCTATGCTAATTGGAAGAAAGGCAGCAGGTTCAGTGAGCTTCCTGTTCCAAATACAGTTCAACAATACACTTTTCAACAGGCTGTCCCAAAACCTTCTCTTTTCTCCTCCAACTGCTTTCTGTGTAAACATACACCTTTTATTACACACTAGGCACAGGCACAAACTATCCTAAACTTTTTCTTAAGCGTACACTAAACAGTGTTTCAAATCCTCAGTTTCAAATGGGGAGCTACGGATATTGTACATATTTTCTGCGTGTTTTGGCTTATCCCTTTTAAGGGATAACACATGTAGAATACTATTGTACATTTTAGGATTTACAGAAATAAAACACCAACTGATGACAAATCTTCAGCTGATATAAACTGTCTCTTCCATTGATTCCTGCCCCCTTCGACAGCCATGAAATATGCAGGTGCTCATGGCTATCCTCCTGCAGGTGTTCTGCTCCAAGGAACCGACTTTGGAATTTGATATCAGTTACTTGCTCTTCCATTCTTTTTAAAAGACAGTTATTAAGCTGCTGGCCCCTTACAGAAGATCTCCTGGCCACCTCAGAAATACAGTTGCAGAATGATTGCCTGGTTTCAGCATCTGTACTAAATAAATGTTGGCAGCTGCTGAAGGGTTTCCTTTTCTCTGCCTCCAACAATGCATACAGATCAATTCTTTATGATTTCTGAGCAATCATTCTGTTCTGCATCCCATACATGTGACTTGACATCTGGGGAACTTGTACTGGCATGTTCAGTTACCTTCCCTGATATCATGCCACAGAAAACAGGACTCTGATTAACAAAGAAAAATAAGAGTGAGATGTAAGCTAAGCAGATTGATGGGGAGAGGGAGGAACAGAGGGAAGCAAGAAAAACTTTTTTCAAAAGAATGAGGGCAGAGTGCAACAGAATCAATAGTCCTTGGGAAGAAAAAAGACATGAAAGAGTATTTTAAAACTGCGTTACAATAATTTGAACAGATGCCTGTCAACAAGCAGTAAAATAAATTGTAGCATAGTGACAAAGTAATTTCCCAGGCAAAAAATGATCATGCATTCCCTCTAACATACCTATAGACTTGAAAGAAAATCTGTATGTCAGCAAATTTTACCAGCCTAAGGCTTTCCTCCTCCAGATCAAACAATATGATCCATCACAGCAGCACTCTGCATCACAGGTAGGAAGAATTCTCTGACTTGTCTAGATGATCTACATAATTAAATTCAAAGCAATTGTTATCAACCTACTGTCTCTGTTTTTACTGTTTCTCATCTGACAAGGGCTTACACAGCCAAAGCCTTTCCTACTTCTTCCCTCTATGCCTTCTGATCTAACAAAAATATTATTTCTACCTGTAAATCATGTTTCTCTTCAATATTTATTCTAGCAGAACTACCACAGCCTGAACATCAGAACTAGGATAAACAGCTCATATAAGATACCTCACTACTCTCCAGCTAGCTGCTGCCAAAAAAACATTTGCCAACTTCCTAGGTTTCTGCTTCTCCCCTCAGTTCAGAAAGTTAGAGAATATTACAGTTCCCAGCAGCAAAAAAGTTTCAAACTGTATTTTAATATTGAAATTCAGCATTATAGTTTCAGAACTCCCTTTTTTTTTGTCACAAACTGCCTAAAGAAGAAATAGTCATGCTCTGCATCTTAGCTCACATCTTCACAAAGGGAAACTTCAGCTGATGAGGTCTGCCTCAGCAACAAGGGCTAAGTTGATAGGAATTATTTTATAAGGTTTGTGGGACATGAAAAGCTGATTCATTCATATGAAAAAAAAACCACACACAGATAAAAGCAATAAAAAAAACCCAAAACAAAACAAGGTCTTATATGTTTGCTACATAGTTACTTTTCATCTCATAGAATTAAATATTCATGGACTTTCCAAAGCTAGTTGCCGACTACTCAGGAAAAACTGTTAAATATGTAGTAGGATGATACGCTGTGTGAGCTTCATACACATAGATATTCAATTTTTTATATGATGGCTTTAGGATTTTCATGTATTTCACAGTTTTCTGCACCTCAGTTCTTTGCCAATGCCTGCCACAAAAGGCATTATATCGTATGGAAAGCAGACACAGAAGGCTGGTGAATTTCCTCTTTCTTTCCAACTCAGGCAGAAACACTGCTAAAAGCATCAGAATTTATGTCAGAGCAAGGCAAAATGCAACTAAGGAAAGCATTTCTTCAGAAGAGAATAAATATTGTAAAGTAAAACATAAAAACCAGGTGAGGAAATGTAAGCTGAGAAGAAAATTTTAGCAAACCTTCAGTTTGAAAAACCTTGAGAATTAAATATTTTCATCCTAACTCAGATGCAAATTTCATTGGAAATTGCAATTCCTGAGGAATACAGGAGAAATTTCCACTCCTTCCTTTACCATCTATTATCCATCTATACATGAAAGTCCACGGTCAGTACACGTAGGCAGCAGCTTTATTTCTGAACAGTCTGGACCAGTGCTCCATTCAAGTGGTTTTGAAGCAGTTTTTTATTTCTTTTGACAAGAGAAAATGTCTTTCTATGATAATCTCTCCCATAGCTCACAGACAAGTGATCAATACCATTTGAGTAAACAACTCCTTCACTGATGTACATAAAAGAGCAATCATTAGTCAAGTCTTCATAATAGCTGCAGCCTACATAATGGTAAGAGAAGTTTAAAATAACTCAAACACAGGAATCTGTTAATATGTTTGAATAGGAGACCTATTGAATGAAAAGGTACAGTACTTGTGCACTATGTCAACACAAAATAAATTAGCAAATGCTTAAAAGGGACTGGATATTAAATCATTTTAATTTACACATATTTATCTTTTTTGAGAGAGATCCACTCAGGACTAGAAACGTGTTTTTAAGCATACATTTCATGAGTGACTGGAATGTAAATTTGAAGCATATGCCTGTTGGTTTTATATTTTGTTTTCCTTAAGTTCAAGATCTAAGAAAAATGCTTCATCTTTCAAAGTTATTGCTCCCAGATAAATACATTGATATAAAAAGTGAAAATGCAAAAGGAAAAAAAAGCAAATACTCCACAATGATGGAAAAAGTATCTTTTAAATCATTTTTGTAGGTATTTCCTACATGTGAAAGTTGCGGGTTTTTAGAACTTAAGAGAATCAGATATTTTTCTATTTATATTTTTCCAAAAATAAAGTTTTGCTCAAAGCAGAATTCTGTAATATATTCTCCACTCATAAATAATAATAAAAAAAGACATTAAAAATATTAAAGAGGTTTAAAAAAATCATATACTCAGAAAACAGAAATGCCAGACTCACTTGATCAGCCTCCATTCACAGGAACAGAACATTACCAGCATCATCAACCCCAAGCACATAGGTCAAGTAAGCAAGTATTAATAGGGCAAGCAAGTAAACAATAGATACTTATTTTATTTTACTTTTTTTTAAGATGCTTAAGAGGACAAAATGTTTTCTGTTAACAAACATTTTACAACATTATTTGAAACAAAACAAACTCCTTCCAAACAAACAAACCTCACAATTGTGTCATAGAAGAGACCTAAAAACCAAAGGAAGTGACCCAGACCCAGTTCTGCAAAGGAATTAAGATAACCAACCAACTAACCAACCAACTAACATGCTCTTTACTTTCAAACCTGGGTGACAATGATCCCCTGACATGTCTGAGCATGTGAACATGACAAACTGTTCAGGGATTGATGACACACTGGTACTTTTCATACCATCAACAGATACCACCAGTTTTACCTATCTATCTACTTGCAGACACTACTATGTTTTTAAAAAGGAAACAAAACAGAAAAAAAGAAAGAAAAGACTAAAAAAAAAAAACGGAGGGGGGAAGAAAACCCCTTAGAAGACAGGCTACACAACTGAAGGCCCAGGGACAAATCCAGTAAGCTGTGAGCAGTGATTTATACACAAAGGATAGAAACAAACACTGTCAATGTCAGTCATGTCTCCTTTGGGGATATCATCAAGATGGATACCCATGGACTCAGACTAGTTGGTTCAATTTCCAGCAGCTTTATCACCCAAGTCCTTCCATACCAAATTCCACCTTAAATAATTTTTTTATCTATGTTGTTGGATAGAATGAGTTCTCATACTTTCATCAAAGCCTAAACTAGCCTAAATCAACACTGATTTTGCCACTAGAGTCCACAAAAAAGCTGTAAGGCATAAAAACAGTGATCAAAAAAAGGAAGACAATGATATATAGTTTCTCCTTCCATTTGAGCATTGCTCCCTTTTAAGCACTGCCACTCATGGCTGTCCTCTTAATGAAAGATCCCCAACTACTCCCCGATGAGCAGATATTCAAGGAATGCCTAGTTTTGTTGACTTACTTATAAACAGAAAGTTTTCACTCTCCTCTCAGCATTTAAAACCATGCATGTATAGTCCTGACCTGCCACAAGGGAAAATGTTGAAGTGAAAAGCTGTTTTCAATCTTCTTCTGGTACCTCTGCTCTTTGGAGTCATTTGCTGTAATCCCAAATTCTGACACAGAGGTATAATCAAACAGCAGGCAGTTTAAAGGACCAGATTTTCAGCTCAGCAATCAGACTGGTTATAATCCAAGGCAATGCTTCATGATACCTAATCATATATTCTGCAGCTGCTGAAGAGAGGGGATTTTCACTTCCCCAAAGATCTGTAATTATCCTTCACAAAGCCCGCAGACTTCTTGCAGTGCAACAGCTGCAACATCCTGTTGCCTTAACTCTTGGACAATCTGACTGTAATGTTCTTTTCAGGGAAGAATCATCTTCCATGTCCCATTAGGGGACCCAAATATTATTTATGTGAAGGCTCATGCCCCTACACAAATCTGCAGGCTTAAAACAAGCTGACCATGATACTTCTACCTAATTCTACTTTTTCCTCTGTAAGTAATTATCAAGCCATGATTTCTATTTATCTGAAAAGCGAGTACATAAATTTTATTCATAATGCTGTTGCAGATACAGAAGAAAAATTACACAAATAAATATTTTTCTTTTGGCAGAGAACATGAACTGGTTAAGTCAGCAAAATGTGTTTAAATGTCTTAATAACAGAACTGTTTATTTTCCATTAAGCTGGTCTCAAATTTGACATTTAGTTGGAATGAAACTAAGGCTGTTTCTCATAACCTAACTGCTTGGATGAGAAAAGTCCCTACAGCAGCCTTTTATCCTTTCACCATAATGCAAAGCCTTCCAGAGGAAAGACAATGCATGCAAGGCTGGGGCTGCATGCTGGGGTGAGGCAACACAGCAATCCATGGGATTCATGTGGGAGCTTTGAACCCAAGCCAAAGTTATGAAGAGCTTTCCATTAGAACAAATTAATTAATGCTGAATCTTGTTACTAATATACCTTGTCCACAATATTTCTGAGCAGAAAGAATGTAGTGACATCCTGAAAACCATGACTTATAACAGAGGCACTGATATACCCTAAATTGTCTGAGGACACAAATAGCACTGTGATAGCTAAATAAGCCTTGAAGAACAGCTGTAGTAGCTTAGGAACAAGGCTAGAGAGTAGGGGTAGACTTAATAATGCCACACAAAAAAAGTTGTCCAGACAATATGATTTTTCTGAAGATCACAGAGGACCCCAAACACAAGAGATCAAAAAAGCTGAGCTTTGGAAACAGACACTTGCAGTCTCTGAGTCCAGTCTGCTTCCAAGTGTTACAATTTTCTACATAATGGACAAATGGCTCAGCACTGCAGAACTACAAATAAAACCACTTCTTATTAATCCAAGATGGGTTTCTGTTGCTACTGCATTGTGCTCATAGTTCAAGGAGATTTATTGAAATGTTTGCCACTGCAAAACAGGAGATTTCACATGCATTCCTCAGAGTAGGCAATTATAAACTCATGAAGGCTACACAAGCTTTAACAGAGAAAAATCCTCTCACCCTTTGGTATGCCAGGCAAAAGATTAATAAGATTCTTCCCCATGTTGTGAAGTAAACATCTGGACGTTTTCTTTTCCATCCTGTATTTCTTCTTTGCTGAGAGTAAAATACGCCACTATCCCACCAGCTGAAAACTGTAACTAGCTGCTGGTTCAGTAAGAATGTGCTGCTTCCTCTGAAACAGAAATTTACTTTTCTTCCAATATAGCCAGTGTTTGTTTATTTTTAATCAAATGAGTGATAATTTATTTTAAACACTGAAAAATCATCAAAATGCAACACTGTAAATGTAAATCACACCAAATGGAACATTAAGAATACTGATTTCTCATATGGTCTCAGAAAAAAAATACATTTTTCTCTTTGTGCTTTAAGCCTCTCCATACAAAAAAAATTGACACAGGTAATCACAATGATTCAAGCGAAGTTTAGGGCTGTTCCACTTCAGTCATGCATCAGTGAAAATGAACGATGACAAAAGCTTCACTCTTCTCACATGTGCCACAAGACAGGACAAAAGAAACTGGCAAAAATAGGAATAGAGGAAATCATGTTTAGTGCAAGAAAAATGCATTTTACTGCAAGGATGGTCAAGCACTGGCACAGGTTGCCCAGAGAAGTTGTGGAGTCCCCATCCTGAGATATACTCACACTGGATACATCACTGAGCACCCAGTTCCCAGTTGCCCTGTGCTCAAGCATTGTTTAGGATTAGACAATCTCCAGAAGCCCCCTCCGACCTCAGCCATTCTGTGATTCAACTGGAATTTATTGGTATCACTGATTACTTTTGTATGTGCACCACAGCTTCATTGTTTAGGCTAGCCCTCCTGCTAGCCTAAACAATGAAGCCAGTAAACAAGCCTATTGGCTTAACTCTGACTTAAAAGCATGTTCATGATCTTAACTGGGCCAGAAATGTAAATAGGACTGTGTTGCATGAGAAAAATGAAAAAAAAAATGTGGCTCAAACTTCTACCAATGTTAGAAGAAAATAAATACATAATCAGTATGGCAAAAAGACCTATTTTATCATCAAATTATACAAGTTACTATCAAGATAAGAAGAAAGAGGATGAAATCAAAATCCCAATCAGGTCTAGGAAATACTTCCATCAGTTGTGACAGTGACATTTAACAAGTTGATACTACACCTAGAATTGTTCAGAGTCTCATAAATAGCACTGTATTTTGGCTTCCATCCCACACTAAATGAATTTCTAAAGCCCAGCAGAACTCTATGCCAAACTCTTAAGCAATTGCTTCACATGCACTTTATTTTGAACTAACATATAATAATAATTTCATTGCCCCTCACAGAATTAAAATATTCTCCCAAGCCAATTTTTCACTGAATAATCAAAAGAATAAATATTTTTCAACATCTGATCCACAAGCAAAAACCTAAGAACATGAATTTCTATCAAAAGTTTAGCCTTGGAATTCTTGCATACAAAACTGAGACTTTTTTCCTGCTTGATAAAGGATAATAATACTGAGGAAAAAATGCTGAAATAAATCAATAAATAGTAATGAGCCTTCTGATGCATTCTGTAAAGAAAAAAGAGTTTCTATTGTGGTGTAAACAAAGAGTTTCTCCACTGAACTAACAACTATTCATTAAACCCTGTTTACAAGATGAATGATAAATGACTATTGACCTCTATCAAGCAGAAATCACATAGCATAAGCTGAAACATTATTGGCATGCAATACAATTTGGCACAAATTCTGAGTTTTCTCCTTTGAAAACCACAACTCTGAGCCATGGAGAATGCCAGCAACAAGAAGCCAGAATATAATTTAATTCTTCTTTTGGAATAAAAGAAGTCACATGTGACAGCAATTTTATTCGTTGCATGTAGGATAAAGAAAATCAGGTGATACTTCTCTTAACTCCAGAAGTGTGGATGCAATAGATCCACAATTTCCCTTTTCAAACATTTCATTCTCAAACATTTCGGTGTTGAAAAAATCAAGTCTATTCACAATATTTACATCTGATCCAGATCAAAAAAATTCAACTACCACAAGTCAGAAACTCATGTTGCGTTCAGAACATAAGCAAATAAAGCATGTGAATTATAATGTGACCCCCCCTCTGCAATTTCACTGGAGGTATTCTTTTGACATGTTTCACAGGTGCAAAAATAATTTTTTAATTGGGCAAAGGGGAATCTCATGTGGTTCAACAAAACCAAGTGGTAGATGATGCACTTGGGATGGAGCACCTCTCCCATTGGGAAAAGCTAAGAGAATTGGGTTTGTTCAGCCTGGAAAGCAAAGACTTCCAGGTGACCTAAATGCAGCCCTCCCAATACCTGAATGGAGCCCACATGAAAGATGGAGGGAGATTATTTACAAGAGCAAGGAGTGACAGGACAAGGGGCAATGGTTTCAAACTGAAAGATTTAGATTGGAAATCAGGGAAGAATTCTTTACTGTGAGGATGGTAAGGCCCTGGAACAGGTTGTCCAGAAAAGTTGTGAATGCCCCATCCCTGAAAATGTTTAAGCTAGATGGAGCTCTGAGCAACCGGGTCTAGTAAAAGTTGTCCCTGTCCACAGCAGGAGCATTGGTACTAGATGATCTTTAAGATCCCTTCCAACACAAACCATTCCATCATTCTGTGATACGGAGAAGACCATTTGTCTCTACATCAACAGAGGGCATTCAGTACTCCTTGTGTTTGGACCCAACCTCACTGCTTGTCTGCTAATGGAAACCTAACAGGTGCTAGGCTTGAAGACAGTGATTAATAACACTTATTTACAAAAAGGGCTTCTCCAAGACATTTACCCATTCCAATGGTCCCATCAGCTCCAACACATCAAATGTTCTTACTTTGCCTCATAAAGGTCTGTGGCATCCCGAGTGACTGGCAACACATCCAAATGTCACAGCTTTAATTTTCAGTTGTGCCTTGACACACTTGGCACTTTGCATTCAACATTTCCACGTGGGAAAAAGACTCTGGCGTGGTGGATCAAATATATCACGTCACAGCAACTTGCCTTTCTCTCTCTCTTTATGTTCCACTGGGACTCCATTTTCTATTTTTAAAAAAAGATAATTTGAAAAATCCCAAATACCTGATCTGTTCTGGTGGAAGTTTAATTAGATCTAAAACTAATTTGAAAGTGTCAGCAATATCTTTTCTGAAGAGCATTTAGGTATACTCCATTTAATAATAACATGACATGAAGTAAGTAATGAAATTATGACCGTGGGAGTAAAAATTGTTTTAAAAGAAAGACTATTACTCATACTAAATACCACATGTTTAAGTGACTGGCATTGCATTAATAATTATAGTAGTTACCACTCTTCATTGAAGAGAAAATATATTCAGATTACTAGCTCTATTTAACACAGCAAAAAGAAAGACAGATTTAACAAATGTTATTGTGGAGTTGGGGTAGTCATCTGCCAAATTCTATTCTCATTATTAGTAGCCAACTTGTCTTGAAGTCACTAAAAATATGGCTAAGTAAATTTTTATTCATAGTAACACATTTTATTGATAAAAACCCAGATATGTATAATTAGAGAATTTATGAAAAATTAATATTTCATCTCTGTTTTTTCTTCTCACCTTACTCTGTCTGTTCCAAATACCACAAACATTAAGAAAAATAACATTTATTCTAGTTTCCATCGTTTTATAAAAAGTAAAGTTTCCACGTAGAAGAGATGGACATAAAAAAGCCTGCTGTTTCAAGTCCTATTTACTGTCAGTAATAATAAGCTAGAAGTGCCTTTATGTTGGCAGACTTCTTCAAAAAATAATTTACCATGATTAACCTGGTTTCCTCGGGACTGAAAGATCCCTCTAGTGCTTTTCCCACTTGTCCATTAGACTGCTAAGTACTCTTTAAATGCCAGAAACTCATGATCAAAAGAATGACTGGCATGGATATAATCTGAAACTATATAGAAAGCAGAACACCCATTCTACTAAGAAAATTAATACAAATATATTGTAAAAAAAGCAATTGATTGCAGCCAATGCAATCTTGCATTCAATGGTGCAAGATCAGATTCTTCCAAAAAGAGTGCTAGTTTATAATCCTACTAGAAATGCTATGAAGCAGATTCTGTCTATCACACCTAGCAAATCAGCCTGCTTGTTACTCCTGGGATGGCCAGATGGAAGAGCAGAGGTGCCCCATTTTTCCCTTTCAACCACACATATGCATTTTCCAACTACCCTTTATGCTCTTTTCTCACCACAGCTACCACTGCTTCTCCTTCTCAGGAGAAGTCTCCTCAACACAGAAAACAACCATGAGGTTCATTTTGCTTCAAAAAAGCCAACCATGATGTATATTATGGAGAGTCAATTCAAAAGATCCTATGTGGGTCACTGCTCACCTCCCTCACTACTGTAGGTTCAACTGGACTCAATACCCAGATTTACCTGGCCAACTATTAATTTCTAAGGCAGCCAAGTCACCAAATAAAACAGGACATAAAGGTCATGTTTCAAATCCCCAGGCAGAAGACCACAAGCTGAATGATCACACTGCCCATTTCTGCATAGCTGTCAAAATAATTCTGGCACTGCTCAAACTATGGACTCATTTGAGAAATTTGCATATCCAGTCACAAAGTTATCAGGGAGCACTTGATATTTTCAGGGCTTCTTCCCCCACCCCTCCCCTTTTGACTGAATTTTTTGCAGCTTTGATCATTCAAAGACCTTGTTAAACTTAAATATTCGAGACACAGACTTTAATTAGTTTAGCATTTCTTTCTCCCTTTAGCAGATTTGCTCTGAAAGGAATTTTTCTACATCGTGAGTACCAGGGAAACTGCTGTATCTCTCAGATAAAAACCTTTCAGCATCATGAATGTAGCACTCATGGTAGAACATCTGCTGGAGACAGTTAACCTTGACAATCCTGTAAGCAAAAATATTAGTAACAAAATGAGCCTACATGGTGGGCATATGTGTCTGCTGATGTTCCTGTACAAGAGGCCTTCACCTCAGACTGTCCATCTTCATTACTCCATCAAACAGATCACTGAACTGAGTTAATTCATACTTCAACTCACACTACAGTGACTGAGAAATAGCACCCAGTACAGAACACATAAGGAGTGTGAAAATTTCTGTCAATAATAGAAAAAAAAATACTTAAGGATTAGGATTCTTTTAACAGCTATTCCTTCACAAAACACACCTGTTGTGTCATACTTTTGCAAAAGGTTCCTTGCACAGGGAACATGTAGCAGTATGTTCCTCTTGTATGAAACTGCAACTTGTACAAACTCTTTCTCCTCTAAAGCTTATTTACCTGCAACCAGTAAACACTCTTGCAAAAAACTGTTCTGATCTAAATTTCTGACTCATTCAGAACTTTTTCATCTTGGTGAAAAATTATCATTTATTTGAAACAGCATTTCTCCTGCTTTGAGTTTTCAAAGTGAAACAGTCATTCAAACTTTGGAAATGGGATGGAGACTGATGAACTTCACCCAGTGAAGCCAAATCAAAACTGAGTGCTGTATGAAAGACTTCATATCATGTGTAGAGGGAGCACATAGGCTGGAGTTCCCAGTTCTCCCATGTAAGGGAAAAGAAAATTCCTCACTGTAGGTCGACAAAGCTCTCTTAAAGAGGAGAAAGATAATCATAGGTCTGCAAGCTGACAGCACACCAGCCAGGTGGGACTCAAAAGCAGAATCTCACACCACTGGGAATAGATAACTCAGCCTGGCAGAACTGAGTTCCCAGGGCAGGGACAAGCCTACACACTTGCACAACAGCTCAGTGGCACCGGGACAACAACACTAACACAAACTTCTCCGTGTAAAGAAGATGCATCATGGCACTAAGTACAGGAGCATATAAGAATAAATTTTGAGTAGGCATTCCAAATAGCAGAGATGCCTTCTAAAATGTTTTTTTCTGGTTTGCGGTGGGGTTTTTCCCAGTGGTGTCAGTAAGGATAATACTTATTTCTTTAAGAGAAAAAGTTCTTCCCTTGCCTGCATGCAGTCATACTCTACTAATTCACAATAGCTGCTGTTACAGCAATGTTGACTGTTGTGATTTCTCATATTGAAACTTCTGTCATTCTCCCTCACTGAGAAAAATCGAAATTGATAACCTTTATTTATACCTTATTTACACAAAGAAATTCTGTTCCATTTATGTTGGTAATTGGGCCATTTTTGTTAAAATTCACTTATTAATTCAGCAGAACAAAGCTCACCTTAGTAAGTTATGCACATTAATAGCAGTCTATTATCCTTGTTGCCTTCTTATGAATCAATTAAGTTTAATGTCCAGACTTCAAAATGAGCAGAAATACATAATTCTGCATAATAAACTCTGAGAAAAAGCCAACAGATGTTCATAAAATCTCACTACATCTGTCTACACAGGTTTTTAATGGAATATATTCATGCTTATATAAGAAATCTCATCTACTATACTTTTCTAAAATTTGCCTCTACTTGAGCATGAGATTTAAAGAACTGATCAGGAATGCCAGCCACACCAGGTTTTGGGTTCTTTTTTTAATGCTTTGAACATCTCTTACTACTCCCGAAATTCTTAGCCAAGATTTCCACTTTTCCTTTCTCAGGACAACTACTATTCTGAAATTAATGAACCTTCTCCTGACAACTGTGCAGAAGTTGTCGGGAGTGCACGTGGCTCAGAAGTCCTGGTACACGTTTCAGGCAGCCTGAACCCATGACACCTTCTTCTCCGACCCGAGCAATCTGTCGGTTTTGCTTTGGGTGTTTGACATCCAAGCGTGGTTTTTCCTTTTATTGCTGCTACTGTAAAAGTCCTCCAGAGAGCTCTAAATTCTGCCTACTTTCTTCTTGGTTCCCCAGAAAGCCTTAAATGCCTAACCAGAGACAGTCATTTCAACAACAAAAATAATGGACTTCACAGTTTGAGAAATACACAAAAAAACCAAATGTTAATACAGATCAGTATGTAATGGACATTTTTTCTGGCTTTATTCAGGGTTTAGTTTCTTAGTTGCTTTTTATTTCTCTCAACACCAAAAAATTTAAACCTATCTTACCATTTTTTTCTAATTTTTTGGAAATTTCTATTGAATGTGACATTTCAGAATTTAGCAGCTGATTTTAAAAAATTAAAAATTTTTCCCCTTCCCATTATTTCTCCTACTCCAAATCTAAATTATCCAACAACGATAACGCAAAATTTATAAACACATTCTATCTCCCCTAAGCTGCAGTTTGGACAAATTTATTACTAGCCAAGTAATAAATACTACCCAGCATTTCAGCTGCCTTTCATGCATTTGAATGTACTTCCACATATAAAAGACACTCGCTACTGGAAAACATTACAGCCCTGATTCAGAAAAGCAATTAAGAGCATTAAAGAGGCGTTTTCCTGCATAAGCACTAACAATGAAAGGCACAACATCAGAAGGCATGACAAATTCAGAAAAAGAAACACTTGAACAAATATAAAATATATGGGAAATAGAATTTGATTGATGTCAAGGTTTAGGAGGGTGTTTCAGAAGGCTTCTGTTATTATTCTCAAGTTTTTCAGAACCTATTTTCAGATCTTGTTTCAGGTAAAAATCTTGCTACCATTTTCCATGAGAAGATAGATCTCTCAATAAAGATGAAGTATTTTTGACACAGGCACAGACTATAAATGTTTCTATTTTCCCTGAACTTATTTAGATCCCTCACTGGATTATTTATAAACTAGTGCAAGTCTTTCATATGGAGTCTAGATACAGAGGTACAAATTGGCTGGCATCTTCTCTTATGCAGAGCAGGCTTGCAAATCTTTATTTGTGTGACAGAAATGATAAATGATGACTCTCAGTTTGATGAGGTCAGAACAATAGGATGCTGCACCTCCTTAGTCACATTTCAGACTTGTAAAAAAGCCTAAAGCTTGCTTTGTGGCTAGATACTCTGGAGCAAGAATTCACGACCACACATAGAGACTGTAGAGCAAAAATGCTCCCAGTCATCTCTTCCTGGTGAACTACTGCTCTCTTCAACATCACTATTTTTACACAGTTATTTAAATATGAGCACAAATAACTTCAGCCTACATCGCCTGACTCCATAATTCTCTTAGCTCACAACACTTCTCTCACAGGAATCATAGGGAACTACTTTTGTCACCCTGTGCTTTTACCAGCTACGCACATCGACAACATGGAGTAAGGATGCATTAAAAAAAAAAAAAAAACCTAATCAGAACAACACAAAATCTTTACCTGTAATTTGAGAACACTTCCTTGTTCTACAAGCCACTGGCAAATGTATATTTCCCAAATTTGTGTGACTAGAAATACATAATCTCTTAATTATTACAATTTCTACCACTTTTTAAAACTCCCACAAAGTACTATTGCAATTTAGAACAAAACATAAAACAAGCGTGGATGGGAATGAAGTACGGATTTTCTTGTCCACGAAAATTATTTGTTGTTCTATAACTTGTCCAGCTACAGAAGTGCAATTTGAACTTTAAATTCTAAAATCTCAAAATTCTAAAACCTCCATAGAATTTGGAAACATGCAAGGAGACAGGAGCAAAGTAAGTCTTGATGTTTCATGCTCATGGCTTCAGCTCAGTATCATCAGAATCTGTTCTGGTTAAACTAAAGCACTGGACTAAAATGAAACTAAACCCATACTAAATCCTTCCACCTCCAATTTAATCCTAGTATGTTTTGCTCTCTTTGGTATAGGCACTGGAAAAGCTTACCCTTTTCTTTGTAGCAGCCTGTTAGAGGTCCCTTATATCTTTCTACATTATCCTTTTCCCTAAGACAACCTTAGGTTGTACTCCACCCAATAGGCCATAATTTCCAAATTTGTCATCACTTTGGTCATCTGGACAGTATCCACTAGTCCACATCTTTTTATCTTGGCTCCATAATGAAAACAGATATGCTTAAAAGAACAGTTTATGAAGAAAAGGTGTATACCTGCATTCCTAGAAGAGTTGATCACAGTAAGCCTTTCTTCCCTGGTTTCTGTCTTTCCCCGAACGTTTTGTTATTGGTGATCAATTCAGAGCAGTTTAGGGACACCTGGGAATTTGACCAAGGCAGTCGATGAAAAGATACTACTCAACAGGAATTCAGGCAACGATCAAATGATTTATGCAGAAGTTGCAATGAGCCTGGCCCACACACTGACACAAATGCCCTGGGAAGAAAAGCAGCATCACCAAACTCTTTCTGTTCCTGGATGACAGTCACCAAGTCATTGTGAGGTGGAACTTTGCTGTTGGCCCCGGAGAGCCCCTCAGGAGGGGTTCACCAGGAGGAGGAGGGCAAAAACGCACCGGCAGAGGTCAAGGGACAGAGCTTTGTGTAATCTGAAGAGGGAGGACCACTGTGGTGTGTTAACAGCCCAGGGTAATATAAACAGGTATTTTTTATTCTTCTCTCTTTTTGTTGTCTGTCAGCTATTTTTGAAAAGGAGTCATCAGGAAATATTTATACAGCTGTTCAACTTTGATTCAAGACATAGGTTTTTTGTCTACTCAGACAACCCTATTTTACAGGAAAACCACAAAACCTTGTAAACCACAAAGCAAAAGTCACGTGGGTTTTATAGTGTTGTCTTCGTAATACTAGAATTTAAAATTTAATTAATGAAGTCTTTTATGATATCACTCTATCTGAATATTTAGTTTTAATCCCAGTCTTTAAGCTACAATCTTTTCAAGTTAACAGACTCCACATTTTTTATAAGATTACATAACCAGAAAAATAAGACTTTTTTCTTTTTAATGTGGTAATCAGTTAAAGGGTTAATCATGCTTATGCTTTTTTGACCAAATCCTGGCTTCAGCATCCACTGAAGCAAAAGAGACAGTTCATGCCTCTTGACATTACTGTTTACATTGCCTGACTTCTGACTAAACCAAACATTTCTTTGGACCTAGAATTAAACATAAGCTCTGCAACAGCCAAACCTTGGAAGTTTGTATGTCCTCAGGTTAAAATCATGAAACAGAAATTTCTCTAAGTCAGATCTTACAGTGAGTATAAACATTTTAAAATTTAATAATTCTTACTTTACTTGGGAACAAGCTTAATTAAAGAAATACATCAGTATGAGGTTAATGTACCGCATACACATCCACAAGTCAGTAAAGCAGCAAACCTGGTTCTCACAACTCTCCTCATTTGCTAGAAATTAATACAAGTATGAAACAAAAGATGTTGAAGCGATGCCAAGCAGCTGCACATTGCATGAACAGGTTAGGGTCACACTGGCAAGAAATGTTGTTATGAAATTTAAATCAAAGGGGTTTTTTTTCATATTTATGACATTTCCAATGACATGTAGACAAGCAATCTTTTTCTAGTGAACTAGGAGGAGACAGTTTTCTCAAAAATGGGTGAAGTATTAACTGCAGTTAAGAAAACAAGAGTTAGCTTCCAGCTTCTGGAAAAAACAAATATGCAAATAGGGAGCTGTTCTTCAGAAGCAGTTTTTCTATGATACTGTATTTATTCTGGCAATACTTGGAGGGTAGCTTTTGTCTTTGACAGAGAATCTGTATTTGTACTCTACTCTGACACTGCTGAACACTAGGCAGTAAACTGTCCATACAGACCATTGTATGCATTAGTAAACCTCAATAAAAAGTCAGCTTGGATGGATACAAATCATTCTGATGCCCACAGCAGTGTTGAGAAGGCAGCTTAACATGTAACGAGAAAACTAAGGTCATCTTTACAGCATCATCTTGTTATTCTCCATTTAATCACTTTTTTTGTGGTGAATCTGTTCCTTTCATCTACTCAGTGACTTTCAAAGTTACAAGAATATTTTTCACTTCCCACAGAGGTAGAATATGTGCAATCCAAAGAAAGGGAAACCCTTTTAGCACAAAATACATGACAAACTAGTAACTACCTACCGACATATCTATACCATTCAATGGAGTTTGGTGAACAAACTGTGGAGGCAGCAACAGCCCTCATTGTCTAAATAAATAGTATCACCCAGCACTACAATCTTGTGTCTTAAATATGCACATAGGATGATGTTACTGCTAAATGTGGAATTTTAGAATTCCCTAATTCAGGGTGCTAACTGTACAATTTTAATAAATGCCTTTCACTGTAATTTCTACATTTAAAGGCTATATACTGTAAGTATACACGATACACTATAGACCCACAAGAAATTATGGGTCTATTACCGACAATGACAAAAAGATTTTCTGGAGATCTTGGTGTTTCTGTTCCCCAGGCAGACACAGACAGAGGAAATTATATAAAACCTGCAATTGTATAACCTACTAGCCCACTCAACCAAGAAGGCCACATTCATTTCCTCAAAATGAACAGGGATACACAGCAGTGCAAAGGAGACATTTAATGAAGAAGAGGGCAACTGGTAAAACTCCATCCCAATAGTTTCTTGTATCAAAAATTAAAACAGCAGAACTAGAATTTACAGTTATGGAATTTCTCCAGTTTCATAAAATAAAAAGAAACTAAATTGAGCTATCATGATTCTGCATAAGCACATTGGGCCTTCCACTTGAACATCACTTCAGCACTGCTGAGCAGGTGTGTGCCTACTGCAGCCTCCTCTCAAGCTTCCTGCTGAGCCCCTACTTTACTTTCCCTTTGAACAGAGACTATTTACATATCTTTTAAAATTAAAATGTGCTGTCGTCCATTTTGACTGTGACTGCCATTCTTTCACGTAGAAAAACAGCTTTTATGGTTGCTGGTGTTCTGGTCTGTGTCTTATTCTGTCACCAAAAAAGGCCTGAAAGACAAAACCAAGGCTGCAGCTGCATAAACCTCCGCAGGTCTACCTGGCAGCTGTCCATGGCAGCTCTGTCAGTACTGCTCTCATGGCCCCACATGGCAGAGGACAAACAGACCTCACCCTGGGATCCTCCACTCCACCACAAAAACACAGGCCTGCTATTTACTACAAGAATTTCTCTGCTGATTCTGAACAAGTCCCAGCCTCATGTAAATCCTCCCATGTGATGCAGCCACCCCAGCCTCTGCTTCCTGGCTTGGAAATGCAGAAGGTGAGGTGTGCTGAGGGGAATGGAAATCACTAATATTGAAGTAACAGATTTAGAAGTCTGCCTCAACAGGGCTCACACAGCCACAGCACATCTCAAGAGCATTCAATGACTGTTGTGCATTTGAGGGGCACGGCAAACAAGGAGGGAATTCAGCATGAATGTGAAGAATGAAAAAACATCACTTGGTGGTGGTTATGTGATGTTATAAATTTCCATAAAGTATGCTGGCAGCTGTCACAGTTCTTCCACATTACTATTAAGAAGATAGGCTAGAATGGAATAAAGATGATTTTACTGACTTGGTGAAAAAAGATCCAAGCTCTCTAAAATGTGCTAGACTTTGATGAGGTCACAAACTTGACAATGAACTGTACTGGGAACTCATTACTCTCCCTACCCTAGTAATAATCAGGGAAGCCCAGAACTGATCCCAGGGCTCATGCTGTGCAATGAAAAATGTACAAAGCCAAATACGTGCAGATATATGGCAGCAACAGTCTGCACATATATGGAATTTACTGCTGGAAGAGGCTAAGACAAGGAGTGGAAAAAGAAAAGTACCAAACACAAGCAATGAGTGTCTCAGAAGTAGCTGAGTAGATAAGAGTCCGTTCAACCTGATTTCACTCAAATACTTTTAATTTAAAGAAAACCATTGCATACTGAAAGCAAGTGTACTTCATACATCTCAGTCAGTCTGGATCAGAACTGACAGCTCGAGGCATGAAACAGTGGTTTCCTAGAATATCTTATGAGGGTCAGAACACTTTATTATCACAAGTGACCTTTACAGAAATCACAGAGAAATTTCTCCAATTTAGCTAAACTGCTTTGCAAATTACCTTATTTACATCAGAGACAGCCACTAGTACATTCTGTTAAGTGTGGGAGAATGAATTTGGAAGCCAAACCAAGCTAAGTGAGTACTGGGCACTCTTTAACTGATTGAAGCAGAGTCACAGAAGCTTGCTGCATGGATTTAGGCAAATCGGCTTCAGAAAATCATTTTGTTAGATCAGTGCCAATTCTACAATTAGGCCAAAAATACAATTTTCACTTTGCACATTGCTTAGTTCACAGTAGTAGAGCTTATGGGAAAACAAATGCACTCCAGTGAAAGAGAGCAAAAATGCCCATTTCAGTCACACATATAGCAGGATTATATTTAAAACACTCAAAAGAGAGTTTACTATGTCCAAATTAATGCATCTCTATCTCAGCTATTTTTAATCATTTAAGCCTGTTTCTCAAATTATTAAAAAGATGGGGAACTTAGATTCCTAATATTAGGTGCACTGAATTGCACCTCCAGGCCACGCAGCTGAGAAATTATTGCAACATTTGAGAACTTTTCAGGCAGATTTTGTGTAGAGGATTCTGTAACAGGAACATAATGGATCCATAGGCAGGATTAAAAATCAGATGTAGCTCTCTCTGCAGTTTTAAGATTGCTAAGCCTAACTGTGTTTGAAAAGGGAATAATATTGCCACAGTTCTGAGCTGTGAGTGTATAGAGATTTATGGGGGTTTTCAACATTACTCAGTAAAATGGAAAAAGAAGGGGGTATGGACTTTGCCCATTTATCCTGTATTACAGGATCAGATATCTGAACTCATGAAATGCATCACTAGCTCTACATATAGAAAGACCCTCACTTATGGGAAGAACCCTTGTTGATGAATCTTTCTACAGACAAGCAATGAGTTACCTAAAATTAGAGTTGCCAAAGAATAAGGAAAATAAAAAAAAAAAGAGGAAAAAAAAATGAACCAGAAAAGTAAGTGAATTAGAAAAAGTAGAAAATAGCCCAAAGAAAATTATTTTGTTCCAAAATGTAACAAATTCATGAAATAAGGATGATGATGATGATGATTCATATCCTTGAATTTTAAAAAAAGTTAAGAAAAATCTAAATTTACTGCAGAACAGTGTAGAACTATCTCTGACTGTGCATATCTAGGCAGAGTTTTCCTTTCCACACAATTATCAATAAGGCATTCTAAAGTGAACCTGAGATGAAAGGTGTCATAAAATCATCATTCACACATACCAGTTTTCATATGGTTGGTTGTTCCATTTCTTCCTGTTTGTTCCAAAATAATTCAAATTTTCATGAAGTCATCTGATTATGGAAACAGACAAAGCAATTTATCAAGACTGTCTGACACTTTAATTGCCATCACTTATAATTCAGGAAAAGGAGTATTAAAAATCTTCAAGCTTCATTTTTAATTTTTACTGTTCCTCTCCCTGCATCTTCATCTTAATTGAATGGATACATAAGTCTCCTAAATACAGTAATAAAAATGATAAAATTATATCCTAGGAGCTCTTTTTTTTTTTTTTTGGTGTGGTAAACTTATAATGTGGCAATAAGAAATTGGTTTTTTATATATAGTGTTTATGATTTATAATGTCTTTTTATACTCACAGCAACACAGAAGAGGTGGTTTTCTTCATCGTTCACTTGATATGCCTCTCTAATTCTGATACTATGTAAAGAAGTCATGCTTGTAAGTAATCTAGAGCTGGAAGTTCTTTGCACCACTATAGGAGTCTTACTTGATTTTCAACGGGAATTTCAGAGTGAACTGTTTCTGCTATGGATTAGTGACACACAAAAAGTGGAATCATCATCCTTAGTATCCATGTTCTTTCAACAAAAGCCTTAAAATAGGTTTTGAGATGGAGAAAAAGCCTTCATTTGAGTATATCAGCTCAGAATGTATAAGACAGTCCCTCTAGGATAATTTTATTGGAGGCCATTTTGTAAAAGCTAATGAGTTTGAAATTAAAAATAAAACTCTCTGCCACTTAGTGCTTTTCCTGAATTTCAAATATTAAACATTTATCTTAGTAGCCTCTCTTCATCTTACATGACCTATTTTTTACTTTCCTGTGAACTGAAATAAAAAAGAACAACTAACTCAGTGTTCAGTTTTCTAGAAATTCACCATATAAATAATATTAATATTGCTACTACAGGTACACAATTCAGATAGTTTTGCTCAACACAGTTACACCTCAATGTCACATATTTTATATATTTTCAAATATTTAACTTCAAAATCTCCTATCTAAAAAGCTACAGATACTGCACAACAAGCAGATAGAGAGTTATACATAAGCACTGTGTCAGGATTTTGAGCTATGGACTCTTCAGAAAATAAAAAGAAAACGCATGTACAGGATCCCATTCTAAAGCTTATAGATGTACATAGAATTTTTGCCATTCAGATAAATCTTCAGAGAGACTCATGGTAAGCTCAAAGATTTTATATATTGCTTTTCAAAACACCAACTGTATAGCTATACCTAAAAAGACTGTAGCTTTGTATAAATGGACATTGAGGCTTCTCCCTGTTCTTATCCTTTCTCTTCCTCCTGCCAATACTTTATTTAAATCAGCTGAAGAATTCCTAAGGACTGTGATAAATGCAAATATTTCACCCTACAAAACTGTTAATAAGTATTATTTCTTCCCTAGGCAGCAGATTAAAACAAATCCAGAGGCAACTATAACCAACATAACCTACATTTCAGGGCATCACCAGTTCCTAATATCTGGAGCCTTGATTAATTTATAGTCTTCAAAGAAAATACCCCTCCCCAACAGGCCTTCTCTCCTCTTGACCTTTTTTTTTACTTAACTGCCATTTCAAATTCATCACTTTTCTTCAGTAACCCCAATTAGATTTCTCCTCTAAGATCCTCTCTGCTCAAGATCTTAACATATTTTTTGCAGATTGGTTTCCTCTTTATAGGTGCACCTCCATCCTCTAGCACGCTTAACTTATCAATCTGACAACGTTCACTTTGTCAAGCATTCCCTGCATATTCTAGAAAATCCTTTCCTGACTCAGAGATTGCCAGACTAATGCAAGAAGCAGTGTACTTCTTTTAAGCACAAATAGCCTTGACTCAACAGGACAGTACTATGAACTCCAGTCTTTACAAAAACCAAGGTGAGTATTTATCTTGATAAGTCTTGAAAACTTTCATTTATTAAGAGTTTTCACTCTAATAAATATCACAGGAGTGAAGCAGGGCCTTCTTAAGAAATAGTGCCAAGCTCAGTTTAAAATGCAAATCATTATCATGGCTATCAGCTCGTAGCTTTTTCAGGGTCAAACAGTCACTCACGCCAGCAATGTGCAACAACAACTAGGAATACACAGAACTATTTTTTCATGTTAAATTCCTATAATGTAAGGTTTAGGTTTTTTAAGTTATGCAGTGAACATGAAACCAGATCTGTCCTACACTCCTGGTTCAGGATGAGCTTTGCCAAATTCAGAACACACAATATCAGCACAGTACATGGGCAAAAGAGAAAGGGTATGTGACAGACATGAAGTTTTAGTTCTATAATTGTTCTCTTGCCAAATACCTTACAGTTGGTTTACTGCTTGGGAATGTGCATTGAATTCAAAATAAAATGTTCCATGTTGTTTTAAGTTTTCACATTACCTTGTATTAAGAATCAACGCTGAAATCCAGATCTGCATCACGCAGCTATTAACAACACTAGAAAGGAATTTTTCAAACCCCCAAAACCTCAGAAGAAATCTCCAAAACACAGCCATTCTCTGTCAAAAGTATAGGCAGTCATCACTCTAGGTAGAAAAAGAAACTGAGCTCATTTGTTTATCCTGCATCTTGTTTGTTCCAAAGTAATTAACTGAATGAAGAAATTTGTTGCCTGTCCATGATCACAGCCAACTTAAGGCTTGACAATTGCTGTCTTCTGGAATTAATTCAGCCAATATTGTCACGTGCTTTAAGCACATCCTCAAATCTTGGCCAGATATAACTAAATGTTAGTTTTGTTTTGTTGTGTTTGCATTGTTTTTTTCTCAACAGAGAAACACCACAGATAAACTGTTAAAGACTTTCCTTTAATAATTCAGTATAGCTTCCCCAATATGTATTTCCTGATATAGTAATTCAGTATAGCTTCCCCTTGTGAGGGAAAATGAAAAAAAATCAAAATAACATCGTCAGTGCCCCCAGGAATCTTCAAAACACTTCAACACTTCAATTTTTATGGCAATGCTCTTCCTCTCCATGGCTTTCACATTAGGTAACAATTCACACTTCTGATCAGTAAGTAACATGTTTGGCTTTGTTTCACAATAAACTGTTAAACAACATGTTACACATCTTGCCCATGAAAATGTATTTGCCATATATAGGACAAATTCACCCATCTCTACAGAGAGAATTATAGCTACAGCTCTTGTACATGAAAAGCAGGACACAAAGATGGGTTATTTCAGAATTAAGGATTAATTTCCATTGAAAAAAAAAATCATACCAAAATTTACAGTAACTCAATTACAACACTGCTGTATGCTTAGCCAATACTGATCTATATAATTAAGCCCAAATTATTAACTTATTAAAAAGCAGCAAAGCATAGCAAGTAGCTTTCACTAATTAATGCAAATGCTCCTGAAATACAAAATTAAGTGCTACCATAAGAATTGATTACACTGGCCATGCCCTTGAAATCTTGCCCTCTTTTTTCTTTTTTTTTTTTTAAAGCCTCATAAAATGCATCCCCTGGAAATCAGCTAAAGAACATAACCAAGAATCAACATGAGATCATTCAACATATTTATCATTCTAATATATTGCAGATCAAATTGACAGCAGAGCCAACTGTGAAGATCAAACAATATTTCTCACTTTGAGACTTCACGTTCTGTTGTGCTAGAATTTAACTGCACGGGCCGAATACCAAAGGTCTTTGCAGACATTCAGTGAACAGTATTAAATTCTGCAAACGTTTTACTTAATGAAATTTTGGAGGAAAAACTATAGCAGACCAATATGTGCCAAACCTCCCCTTAATCTGTGATCTTAAGGGTCTTTTCTACTGTTCTATGATTTTAAATCAATCTTCTTTTGTTTACATCCAACAAAGCAACTTTTAATAACATGACTGAAGAGTTTTCTTCCATGTAGACTTTACCTCAGTTTGCAAAATGGTCACTCTTTCCTACTCAAATAAAAGTTTTCTTTTTTTCTACATTCTTCAGGTGCAGAATATATGACTTGTCTGAATACACTCTTCCAACTCTGCTCTGCAAACACTGTTATCAATATATTGAGGATTTCCTCTCGTACTCATTACCGTGTACATTCAAACTACTACACGGTCACACTTTACTTCTACCATAGACCCATTGAATGAAAAAAGGGAAAAAAAAAGGAAAAAAAAAGGAAAAAAAAAATAGGACTATGAAATTATTATGTATGTTTCAATTTTCAGGTACAGAAAGCAACAAACAATCCCCAACCTTCTTTCAAAAATGTCTAAGCTCTCCTTTGCACTATATTTTACTGTCATGAACAAAAATACAATTCCTTCTTTTTTTTTAATTCTATTTTATTTGTTATTTAAGCATGACATTATTTAGTTAGTTAGTTAGTTAGTTATTTTTATTTTCTAAGGTAAGAGAGCATTATTATCTTCCCAGTCTGCAGTCAAGGGTGAAGCACAAAGACATAAACCTGGATCTCCAGAACTCCTGCTAGCACTTTAGTTCCTGAAGCCTCTTCATTCCTTATGTCCCTCCTAGCCTGACCAAATGAGTTCATCGTGACATAATCCCTACACCATTCCCAGCTTTCACTGTATCATGACATTCTGCATCTTCTGCTTAAATGCTGGTTTCATGGTTTTGTGCTTCTGATTAGTCAGTATTCCTCCCAAGAAGCAGCAATGTATGAACTTAACTTGAACTGATCCTCTATTCCATTCAAAAAAAGAACTAAATTAAAAAAGACAGAATAATAATTAACAGGCTGCAATACTTCAAAGAAAAATCACTCTGTGTGTTATCAACATGATCTGATGTAAATGATTGCCAAATCCGATTTTATTTAATATATCCCCTTACTAAAGCTGAAGAAGGGAAAACTGCATCCCTGGGTGCCATGACTTTCTCAAAATGCCTTATAAAATATTATAAAGAATGTATGTTTTGACAACCAGGACTAACTTTAATTGGCCCTGAGAATCATCAATAAGATAGTAATTCACAGAAAATAAGACATCTTAAATTACGTAACTCCTTCAGGTTTCTCCCGTGTTTAGTGAGATAAAATTTATAAAGAAGGGAACACTACTACTGTTATCAAACATGATTAATTACTGTAAGCCAATATAGTAATATATATGCATATCTAGTAAGATTGATCCATCATAGCCTAAAAAAGCAAGATATTTAAGCAGTCGATGAAACTCTAATCAAACTTACAGCCAGAAGCTGAATTAAACATGTAAATGCAAGAACACTGAATTAAGTAATGAAATCTAGGATGCAGCTTCTTCATTAAAATATTCTAGGACAAATGGGGAAAAAAAAAATGGAAAATAAAATCGTATTGACTATCATAATTACAGATCAGGAACACCTATGTGTTAATTTGTTTAGAAATGTATATGTGTGTCTGTGCATGTACATACATCTGTACCCAAAAAAAGATTTGCATCCACTTTATACACAGATAAGAGCACCTGAAGTCTGAAAGCACTAGGATTTCAAACATTCTCCCTCCTGTCTCACGCTCACGTTTCACCCCACTTTCACATTTCTGCAGTGCACACAGTTGTCACACTGTACTTGTCTGAACAGTAGAATAGCAATGAAAAATTTAGGTCACACATTTTCCTTTATCCTCCATTTTTTACAAGACTTTCTCAACGACAGACAAGGCTTGGGTTTCTGGAGACAACATATTACTCACAGTGTGATTAGGAATCTGTAACAATTACCTTGTTATTTTAAAATTGCTTTGCCAGTAAACAAACAAAATAAGATTTGCCAAGTTGTTCATTATAATTACTAACACACATCTCCTGTTCTCTATTTGCAAGGAACACACAAAACAGCAGCAGCACAAAACAGAAGTTTAATATTTCTTCACATTATTTTAGAAAATTAGCTCTTGATATGTGAAGAAAGCAGGTATCATTTCAAAGAGGAATGCCTTCATCTCACTAATTTGTCAGGACTGCAGTGCAAGAGAGGTTGCTCTAATGAAATACAAACCAAACATAAACTCCATCTGCACTTCTCTAGAGACTAATGGGTACATTTCTGCTACCAAACACTAAATTTAAATGCCTTTAAATTGTTGAGAATACAAAGTCATTGAAATTTTGCAGGGTTTTCATTTCAGTAAGTGAGGCAAGGTATCACCCTTTCAAAGAAAAACTGCTAACACAGCTACAAAAGTAGTATTAACAGTAGACAGGTATCTATAGCTACCATTGCACTTCAAGCCATAGCAAAATGGTAAATTTTAATACAAAAGCATTGGAAAGAGCAGTGATTCTAGAAGTACTGGAATAGCTAGTCATTGGCTCAGTGACAGTGCAAGACACTGAATGCAACACAGTGCTGTTGAAGAGTGAAGAAACAAGTAAGAACCAATTCTGAGAGCCTTCAGCGATAGTTTTAAGAGACCCTTATTGCTGTAGAGCTCCTGGCTGGAGGTGCAGACTGTACCTACTCACCGTAGCTGTTTCAAAAATGTCATAACCTAGTCCTTAGGGAATTAATTTCGAAAAGATCAAAAGATCAAAGCTCTCATCTCACTAAAAGATTAAGGAAGTGGCAATTGGACCAAGAAGTTTAAATAGATAAACCTGCAGTTCATAAAACCCCAGTATCTTCCATCCTTAAAATAGTGAACATCAGTCAAAAGAAATAGACATGCAACCTGAAATATCTTTGCCGGTTTAAAGTTTGGATGGATATATTGTGATAAACCAAGTTAATGAAACATTTTCTTTGCTTCAGTCCACCAGGGTTCATTTTTCTCCAAGACATAATTTTCCCTGTTATTAATACTTATTTTCATTTTTAATTCCCCCAGTTAATTTTTTCTCCTATCAAAGTGCCAACTTAAAAAATGCAATGACTTGCCAAGGAGACCCTGTAGCTGCAATGCATCAAACCAGTTTTGTTGACCATTTACGGGTCACTGCAATATTAGTTTCACATGCCTGTTTTGGAGACAAATGACAAACACAGCCATTTCTTTTCCAAGCTACACAGGTATATCACCTAGGCAATCAGGAAAATATTTCTGTCCTGCTGTCAAAAGTCTCAATTCTCAAATTTGAAACTATATTTAAATAGTTTCTAATACAGACAGCAATAAAATTTACTGGTCAAAGGATTAAGAGGCCTAAGGTGTTTAAATCAATTTAACATACAGTATTACCAGACAATGAAGAGATAATGAGTTATATAGCAAAGCTGATGTTCAATACCTACACTGAAATCCTGCCCTGTTTGGTTTCTACCCTAAAAAACGTTGATGTCATTTATTCAATGCCTTTTACTATACTATTTTTGTTTTTAAACCACGAAAACATGAAACACCATCATTATTAAATAAAAGGACTTAATTTTCCGTTGTAAGGGAAAGAAGGTTGGAAAAGCAGAACTTACTTCTTTAGAATAGGATAGATTCCTTCTGTTGGAAGGGACCTACAACAACCATCTAGTCCAACTGCTTGACCATTTCACAGCTGAACCAACAGTTAAAGCATGGTTTTAAGGGCATTGCCCAAATTCTTCTTAAACTCTGACAGACTTGGGACATTGACCACTTCTCTAGGAAGCCTGTTTCAGTGCGTGAGCACCCTCTCAGTAAAGAAATGGTTCCGAATGTCCAGCCTAAACTTCTGAGGCAGCTTTGAACCGTTCTCACACATTCTGTTACTGGATACCAGATTAGCACCTCACTCTCCACTTCCCTTCTCAGGAAGCTGTAGAAAGACAAAATTCCATCCCCACTGATTTTTTTTAAAATAATTTTGCAGACCAAGGAAAGAATGTTCAAGGTGAAAATCAGATGTGCTTGTGCGTCAATTACATCCTAAAATTCAAATGAAACTCTGATGGTAGGTATCAGATCTAGAACCACAAATGCAAGAAAATTTATTTCCCAAATGAGATCAGAAACCAGGAAGACAAATAAGGTTCTTCCCCAAACCATATGTGGATTAAACTTAGAACATTGAAAAATTTCTGTCACAAAAAGGACCTGTTGAACACTTTTGATTATATTAATAAAAAATATCAAAGTTAGCCCATTCCGCTTTATACAATTATCCTGTGAAAATGAAGATATTCCTGAAACCAATTATTAAACATAATTGCCATTCGTATATTAGGATTATCAACTGCCAATAAAGAATATTGCTCACTTTAAAAGTTCAGAGAATTTTTAAATACTCATGTAAAAATAAGGACTAATGAGGACATTTCCTTTGATATTGTCTAAGAACTAATGAAAATTTATACCCAGACATTTGCATACTTCAAAAACATGTTTACATTCCCCTGTAATTTTTTTATAACTACATTTTTAAAAAATTAAAGTTCTGTTATTGCATAGGCTTTATATCAAATATTAACTACTACATATTTGATTAACCTAAATCTTACAGTACACAGCATATAAAAGCCTAGCACATCTTGTGAATGTTCACAATCTGAGAAATTACTTAGGCCAAGTGAAATGTGACCAGAAGACATTATTCTTCCCCTGCCTTAAGAGTGCCCACCAGCAGGGTGCTGTTGGGGATGGTTAAACTCTCACTCAGTGCTGCAGCAGGCACCAACACAGTCCCCTGGCAAAATTGTTGGGAACTCAGCCTGTGCTCTGCATTATGGAAACAACATGTACCCAGCACTTCACAGCACTGTTCTGCAGCCCTGTCACTCTACTAAATTTCATCTCCTCCAATGCAATTTTCTCTGCCATTAACTGAGTTTCAGCATTTGATTTCTGGTGCTCTAAGATCCCAGGTACTATCAGATCCCTAATACTGGAATAGCCTTCTGCTTTTATCAAAGCAAGCATTTTAATGCAGTGGAAGTCATTGCCAAAGAAGAATTATTTCTCTTAGGGTAAGGATTAAACAGATAAAAAGAAGTTTATTGCTATTTATCTATTATATCTTTAGAAGTCTAAAAATTATCCAAGCCAAATGCACAATCTTCAAGGGATACTTAATCATTTATAAAGACTAAGCAAAGTGGAAAAATGTAATTCTGTATGCTATACACTAATGAAAATGTTAACACTTTAAACTATACTTATTTAAAACTAAACTTATTTCAGAAACAAGCCTAGATCATAATGCATGTCATATCCCATGCATACTAATGAACTTTACCACATTATTCTGCATTGGGCTAAGAGACTGTTCTCTGTTCACAGCGTTTTGCCAGAATATATCAAAGATCTGAAGTTCACCTAGAAACACTAAGAAACTACAAAAGGCTGTCTGTAAGAAGAAAGAATTGAATTATCAAACTACTGTAATAATTAACCTACTGGTAAAAAGACCAAAACCACAGCAACATCTCAGAATTTTCAACTTAGAAGCAGCAGGGGGAATAACAACACATTGCTATAATACATAATTGGATCATTTCGTTTTTAAGCTTCAAGCCACCACTTCAGTCAAGAAATCTGTAAAACAAATCACAAATCACAAGAAATTGTGTTTCATGGGATTAGATGGCATTCTATTTTTAACACTACTGATTAACAGATGGAAGTGGAGTTTTTCCTTCGAAACTCCTTTAGTCATCATAAAGCACTAACAAAGATGTTAATTAAACAAATTAGAGGAACAAAACAAAAACAAGAAAAATCCAAAAATGTGTGATTTCATATTTATTCTCTACAGCTATTTCTATAGCACTCTGACAAAATTACCATTTACTTACATCAACATATACATGTGTATATCACTGTAGGGAAAAAAATATATGAGGTCATCACTACAACTTGAATCCCTATGACCACCTTGATAAATATTGCCAAGCTAAATTTATATTACAAAGTCCTTGCACATTACCCCAACTGAATATTTTTTTCACCAGTATAAATTATTTCTGCCACGTGAAATATTCTCATGTTTCAGCCCTTGCATGAGGGAAAAGCCTCTTTGGAAGAGAACACGTAAGACTGGATATAGTTCCTCTATTTCCTCTGCA
Source organism: Lanius collurio (assembly GCA_020086605.1). Lineage (NCBI taxonomy): Eukaryota > Metazoa > Chordata > Aves > Passeriformes > Laniidae > Lanius > Lanius collurio. The sequence continues at coordinate 20,001,254 of JACBWW010000005.1, read as the reverse complement.
TATAAGATTGATGAATAGCTTTGCTTAGCATTTCTTTAAAATAAAATTTGAATTCCTATGCAATTACCAATTTGCACTGGAAAAGTGTGTGCTTGTGAAAGTACTAGAGTGTGTAAAGGAACTGTGTAACTATAAGAAATGCACTAAGTAGAATGACAGCTGATAGCTTGATATTCTGATTATTACTATACCTGTATTTTATTTGCCTAACTAATTTACTCACAATAAAAAAATAAAAAACAACCAAAACCCTGCAGAAATCCCCACAAGTTCTTACTCTGAATCAGTAAGTTTATGTAAACTGTGCTGACAGAAGTGAGGTCTAAAGAAAAGTTTAGAAAAGAGAATTAAAAGGGAACATACTACCCCCATTGGGTGCAAAATACAGAGAGCATAAACCTTCTCTTTCCAGTGATGGCTGAAGGAAACCCTTTCCCTAAGATGAGCCATGAATCTGAAGAACAGGACGAGTAGGAACTGTCCCTGGAGAAATGAACAAAGCTGAAACAGCACTTGGTAATGAGAAGAACTTGTTTCTTCCATCTTAAAACTACTGGACATCCCTTTTATAAGAGATTATTAAAATATTAAAAATTTATAGAGGGAGCCTTTTCTCTTCTCTTACTCTTCTACCCCAGTTGCAAGGCAACTTCTTAGGAAGAGAACAATCATGTTCCGCCAATGATCACTGAGGGAGAAAAGGAAAGATAAATTTTACACAAACTTCTCTTACAGTATATTAAAGTCCCTATAGTGAAGGATATTAATCAAGGATATAGAATTTGTCTGAGTTCTGAACTTTTTTGATTATGACTTAACACAAATTCACCAAATCAAGCAAAAATGCTGATTTCTTCACAGCATGTATTTACTTTGGACTAGGTACAAAACACCTGAAGAATAAAAGGACCTTGAAGATACCAGTTTTCTTGCATCACTCATTGCATATTCCGACTGCATCACATGATGTGCACAATAACGTGATTCCTCCCTTGACAGTAGCACTGAAACCTATACAATACTCATCCCAAGTTGTGAGCTATTCCTCCCACCACCCTCTTAATCAGTTTGAGAATAAATTCTCATCCTCAAAGTAAACCATTTAAGAATTTTACCACTGTAAACAAACATAGCAAATACTACATTCTATATTAACTACATAAAAGAAGAGAACATGATCTGCCAGATTTCTCAATCAAAAGTACTCCTCACACCGTTACTATATTGGGCTGTGTCTAATTAGCTGATTTCCACTTCCAGTTACACCAAAGCAATTTCAGCCTAAATCCATTAACCAAATTATTTTAGAGTCACTGAAAGACAAATCTGGCTGTATGCACGTGCACATACCTAATAGCATCTATATCTGAAATGATAGGACAGATCATCTCTGTCATTTATGTCAGAGCCATGACAAAATCCTTTTCCCAGATGAATAAGTGACAGTGAGAAGGCTGTTTTCAATGGGAAGAGGAAGCCAAGAGCTGGCTTGTTTCCATGGAAACACTAGCAGCATCAGGCAGAACAGCTGTAGAGGAAGAGGCAGAAGTTAGGAAGGCAGAAATCTTGCTGAATTTACCTCACTGATATGTCAGTACCACCAGAGATCATCTACACTTAAGGTATATCAAGCTAGTTTATGTTTTATACATCACATATTAAGTTAGAATTTCCAATTGAGACTTTTAGAAGCCAGCATGCCAGAAGTAAATTAATAAAAATTACTTACAATGTGATTTAGTTACATGTATACATGAAGCTAAAAAGTGTATGAATATCTGTAACAGTAATGCACTATGACTTTTGTCATTAGAAACACAATTTTTAAAAAAGACAGCTCCCATACTACAAATGTTTCAAGCAGAATGATCATTTTTCACTAATTTAATGTAATTGACTATTTTCCCACTTATAAATAAATTCAGTGTTTTGATTACCAACAAAAGGAATACCCTCTTTGAAGCATCAACCTTAACTATTTTCTTTGTACCATTGTTAGACAGAAGATGTCTGCCTAATTGAATGGCAAAATCTAATCTAATCTACACCTGCTTTCCTCGGTGAATAAAGGACAGAGTAAAGATTTTCATTTACGCATTAAAGGGCTTCCTATCAGTTAAGAAAGCAAACCTTTGCTCTTCACTACTAATCTACAAACATATATTCTGAGATTAATGTACCTTCACCACTCCATTCACAGTATTTCAGACTACTGCAGCAGTGTTGTTTCCACCAAAAATAAAACCTGTCTTGCATCAGAACAGGCAAAGCTCTAAAAATATAACTCACTTCAGTCATTCACCATAGTACATGACAGGCTTCCTAAATCAAGGCTGTCTTGACAGGTATCAAAACAGGTATCTAAGTACCTGGAGAAAACATAAACAAGCCACTAAATAAAGGTATAAGCTATCTTTGATAAGAATGTTCTACAACATATTTTCTGTATCTTTAGCCTCTCAAGGGAATCTATAAAATTGTGGTTTTCCCCTCTCCCATCTCACTCATTTCAGCTGATTCCTCATGTCACTGCATGTTCAAGGCTGGTGTAGATGAAAAGGGATGCTTAATCTCTGACAATTTAACATCATGTAAAGCAGTAGATGAAAACTTTGTATTTCCCTCCAAAAATACCACTCATTGCTCAAATACAGCTCCCCATGTTGCTATGAAGCAGCATTAGTAATTTTAAGAACATTTGCAAGATGTAAGTATCTTGATGCCTAGACTGCAAGGGTTTTGTGGATTTATTTGCATTGCAGTGAATATTTACTTACAGCAAACTTGACAAATACTTGCTAATTAGGATTTATATTTCCTTGTAAACCATGTAATGATGATCTTTCCTAGAGATAAAAACCACAGCAAAGGGGCTGCAAACAGCAGTGCCAGCTCGAGTGCCCTGAGCCACGCTACCTCCCATGCTGCTTAACTACATAACTTGGCAGGTGCTGTCCCCTTATCCACGAACAGATTAACAGTCTTCTCAAAACATTAAGGATATATAGCTAAGGACTTGGTGAATCCCAGGGCCATTTTTGCATTCCTGCACTCAGTACGGGAGTAATCAATAAACCTTAGGAAAAATCAATGACAAATACTAATTACTTCTTTAAACAGCATCATTTTTCAACTATTTTTCAAAAGTAAAAAGTCTTTAAAGGTAATTACTTTGAAATATAATATCCGAGATGAGCACTGGCATTCCAGTTCCTGCTGGACATCTGCAGACACTTTTTGAACTCAGCACTTAATATTGCCTCTTGCACTTTCTTACACACTACTTAGATGTATCTTTGCACTTTACTAAAGCAAGCAAGTACCTGGTACTTACGAGCTACTGGACACCAAAGTCACTTACAGATATTAACTTGCAAAACGGTGCACACCTTTTAGTCAGGTAAGAATTAGGTGTCTGTTTCAGAGATGTTTAAACCAATGCACAAAGATTCAGTTGCCCAGCACTCCTCCTCCTATGGCAGTGCCTTCTGCCAGTAGCTTTCCATATCTATGTAACAGCACTGTGCCACACAGCCTCTTGTGAATGATCGTTCTATTAAGCGTGGAGTGAAAGGAGTATGGCTGTACTCTTTAATTTCATTTCATGGTCTATGAAATTGAAAATGATAATATGAAAACAGAAATAACATTCAGATCTAACTCCTGAACTTGGGAAACAAAGAAAAGTGTTGCCGGTTTCAAAGCAATCATACATACATGGATGACATTTTGTATTTACAAGCCCCATGTTTAGCAGATGTCACTATCTCACTATCAAATTGCATGCACTAAAAGCTGAATTTTTTTTAGAATCTCAAATAAAGTAAACCTTCTTGTCAACAAACTAGTTCCACTATTTATATAACATCACTGGATGGTCTTGCTAGAATAATCTTGTGCGTGCACTATCCCCAAAGAGGTTACCATGGCAACTTATATTTGAATTTCTATAAATTTCTATTTTTAGAGATCACAGTTTAGAATAAAGAAAATCAAAAATATTAAGTACCATTTCATTAACATAAAATATCCCATTTTGATCAGCATCATAATTCACGAAAAAGACACTGGTGAACCTAAATCAGTAATGCTAAAAGAAAATAGTTATCACAGTTCTGAGGAAAGTTTACCACTAAGCAGCCCCACTATAATCTAAGTGGTGTATGAGTCAGTAACTAACACTGAGGCAAAGATTGATGTTCACAGAGTTTTGTCTTGATTTCAGTAAGCCCAGGATTTCACTCAAATGTTTTTAGAGTTAGTCATCATCTCAGCTGACATAAAACAAAAGTGTATTTGCCAGAATACTCAGAAAATAATGGCTCTTGTTTCAGGTGAGGAAAAACATAAGTGTCTCAGTTCCAAACTAAGGTTACCATCACCTTAAATTACTGTGTTCAAGACTGCTTACTAAGTGCGTGAGAGTCCTCAACTACAAATCCATTTTAATGCTTTAAAACTCGCCAGAAATTCTTGAAATTGTCTCCCCACCTAAAAGATCAAGTACAGATCTTGAGAAAATGAAAACAGAGATTTAGATGCTGTTGTTATGGTTCTGACACTGCCTTATACTGGCCGCCTGGGTTTGAAATCAGAATTAAATGTTTAAAACCAGTTTTTTGAGTGATAAAAAGTAAATACTCTTATCTTCTAAGAGATTAATAGTGCCATGTTGCAATTTCCTACTATAGTGTTAATTACAGTATTCATTTTGCAAATTTGGAATATCTTCACCCAAATCATTAACGGTTCTATTACAGATAGAAAAATTGGAGAGCAAGTGCCTACAGGTTCTGTCAAAAACTGGGCTGAAAACCCAGTTGCAATGCCAGGACATGAGCGTGTCTACCTTTCTATTTCTCCTGGTATCTTCCACTTAACACTTACGCCACACTTCTCAGTTCTAAAGCAAAGTTGATCAGGAATATTCTCTGTCGTAAAAGCCACAGTTTTGACACTGCCAGCAACTTTCCACAAGACGGCAGGTGAAAGAAACCCTGCAGGGCAATCACCACATACACTACAGTTTGTCAGGTAACTGACAGCCAGATTTTGTTCAGGATTCACACAGCTGAGATGAGAGATGTGAGTATGTCACTGATGAGCAAAGATAGACACTTCTAGTAGCTTTTCTTCAGAACCCATTCTTTATTAAAAACATATTTTAAGAATCAACTGGAGCCAGCTGTAGAGGAAAAACATACTGGTAGGCAACCTTCAAAAACATAAACAACGTTGGCACTCAGCAAATGACAGCAATAACTGTGAGGACTTCTACTTTTTGTTTAACTTACCTCACTGAGCCCACAGGGTGAGCGGGCAGAAACTGTATCATGCCATGGGGTACAATTCCAGAAGTCACTTAACCACACACTTAAGTGCACATCTATGAGACTGCCAGTGGAATGAGGGGAACTGATTAGGAGATTCGACCCACCATAACCACACTTTCTACAGAATGAGGTTTAACTCTGAATACTTTTTGGAAATCCTGATAAATATGCTACAAAATACTTATTGCTATTTTATAATCAGACATTTCCTATTACAAGTCCTTTGTCTTGTACTGCAGGGAGGATTTGATGGAGGTTGCTCTTCTGGTTAAATTAGAGACACCACTGCATAATTCTCTCAAAGGAATTACAACCATTTGTTTGCTCCAAAGCCCTGGGTTAGAAAGCAAACCTGCATCACCACTGACAACTGCAACGAAAAGACAGAACTAAAATCCAAGTCATCAGAGTATAAAGTAGTGAGCATCAAAATCTAAAATCCCTATCTAAATAAGAGGAAGTCAGTACAACCGCTTACTGTCTTGTCCCCAGACCCTCAGCCACTGAGCCAGTCAGGGTCACCCTGAGAAATCAATGGAGGAAGAGCCAGGGTGACTCCCTGTCACATTTACTTTGTTGAACCAGGGTCACTTACCAGTGTAGACAGAGCAAAGCTCAAAAAGGATTGAGGTCGCTCTCCTGTGTTGCTGTCACCACCTGACCCCAATTACAAGACCTCAGGCCAGCTGCCCTGGCCCCAAATGCACCTTCATGCAGGTGCTCAGGGAAGATGAGGGTGCCTTGGGGCTGTTCCTGCTCACACCCACACACGAACAAGTCCATTAGTGAGTCACCCCCTCAATACCCCCACACAGGCTAGGGGGGTGACCGTGGCTCCCTTGCAGGCTTCTGGGGGCACAGCTCCCACCTCACCCCACGTACACTCCCATGGGGAGGATGCTGGCACGGCGGGACCCCCGTGCTGCCTGACATTGCCTGCCGATGTGGAGGGGACGAGAATCACCACCCCACGTGGACCGATGCCCCCCCTTGCAGTGGCCCACCAAAGCATCACTTCTGCACGCACACCCCAAGCAGGGCGCGCTTCCCCGTGATGCCAACTCCCGCTCAGGGGACCCCGGCAGCCCCTCGGCCTCCCCAGCCGCCGGTGGGAGCGCCGGCCGGCGGCGCTTACCCTGGCGGCGCGGGAGGAGTAAGGGTCCTCGAAGAGCGCCCAGACACGGGGCTGCAGCCGCCGCCAGCGCCCGCCCTTGCCCTCGGCGGCCGCCCCCACGTCCTCGATGCCCAGTCTCTTGGCGGCCAGGTCGTCGTCGTCGCCGTCGGGGGGCGGCTCGCCCGTCAGCAGGTCGGGTGCCTCGAAGATGTCGAGGGCCTCCTCGGCGTCGCGGTGCTGGCGGTAGGTCATCCAGCAGCAGGGCTCCACGTCGGTCTCGTCGATGCCCCAGAAGGCCAGCTCCTCCTCGAAGAGCGGCCCGCAGACGTCGGCGGGGCAGTGCAGCTTGCCGGTGCGGTAGTAGTTGAGGACATAGGCGAAGACCCCAGGGTGCCGGTCGAAGAAGAACTCGCTGGCGCCGCCGCTGCCCCGGGGGCTGCAGCCGCTGCCGGGCTCGGGGCAGCCGCCCGCCGGAGGCGGCGGCGGATTGGGGGGCGGCGGCGGCTCCTCGCCGCCCGGGGACTCGCTCTGGGACTCGCAGGCGAGCAGAGCCAGGCGGGTCCCCGGCAGGGTCTTCAGGGTGCTGCGGTAGGTCTCGTGCCGCGTGCCCCCCACGTTGAGGATCACCCTCTCGTTGTCCTCGAGCTTCCCCATCGCTCCGGGTGGGACATGACTGGGGAGAGCGCGGGAGGCGGCGGCGGGGATTGGGAGGGGGCCGCGCCGGTCGCTGGGCGGGGGGCAGCCGGTCGCCGGCAGGTCCGTGGGGGACGAGCTTCTGCCTTAAACGCAAACAGAAGAAATCGAGGAGAAGCCCTCCAGGCACCACCGTAGGAGGGCTATTCCGCGGGGTCACGGCCTGTCCCAGAGCCCTCCCAAGATCTCCCGCGAACCCGCACTCCGGGGAGAGCCCTCCTGGCCGCCCCGCCCTGCCACCCACCGCCGGCCAGCTCCGCACGCTCCTCCGCGGAGGGCTGTGCCGCCTGCCCGCTCCGGGCACAGCCCCGGGCTGTCTGCCGCTTCCCCTGGAAGCAGGCTACCGAAATGGCACTGCTGCTGCTTCCACCGCGTACGGATCCGCCACCGTCCCCACCCCCTTCTCCCTCGCGGGGCTGTGTGAACAGAGCTGATGAAACAAAAAGTGTACGGTTAATTATTTAATGGGCATCTATCTTTTATTATCCTAACAGCTTAACGAGGGGGAAAAAAGAAGGCTTAGATATTTTTCTCTGCTCCCCCACCCCCACTGTGGGGAGGAAGGAAAAGGTTGCTTTTTGGGAAGAAATACCAAGCACCCCATAAACGCAGGGAGGAGGCACACTCCGGGAAAATCTGTCTCTGTGGAGCTCGGCTCGCTACTTTCTCAGACAAATCACGAAGGCGAGCGCACATCTCGGGGAAGGGCAGGTGGGATCAGCGCCGCTGAGGGTCCCTCCCGCTCCCCCGCCAGCCCCGCGGGTCCCTCCCGCCGCCCCGCTGCTACCTTTGCCGGAGGAGCGACGGCGGCTTCTCTTCCCGGGCGGGCTCCGGCCCCTGCCGCTCTCCGTGCCGCCCTGCCAGGCGAGACTACTTGTTGTCTGCTCGGGTGTTTCTCCGCGTTCAGGTGGCTGTTTCACCTCCCTCCATGCTCAACTCCGACAGGCGTAACAGCGGCTCCCACCGCCCGCGCGGAGATCCCGCTCCCCTCATTTTACAGGGGGGATGCGGCCGTTCCGCGTCGGGGCTGGGAGCGGGGACCACCGGCGAAGCGCAGAGCGACGAGCCGGGGGCCAGGGCGCACCGGGGACCGGGACGGCCGTAATTCCAGTGGCGCTCCGGGAAGACGAATCCAAAGGTGAAATCGTACCTCATTTGGGGCTGGAGCTCCTCCCCGGGGCGGGGGCAGGGGAAGCCGAGCCGGCCCTCCGCACCCCTCCGGTCCCGCGCTACCCGCCTGGGGGACGCAGGGAGGCGACAGCGAAAACAAACATCGCATCTTTCCGAAAAAGGCAACTCCGCCTCCACTCCTGATACACGGACATTTGGTTCACTCAAGTAAAACACGCGGGAAGAGATCGGTGCTGGGAATAGATATTTTTTCGGAGGGATGCAGAAAAATCAGCGCTAGCTACAGGTGACTGCAGAGAGGAGCGGCTCAGCCCCAGGAGAGGGTCACAGAGCGCCCGCACAGCCCCGGCTCAGGGGGCAGGGAATGCGCAAGGTGCCGGGGGACCGCGGCGGCGGGCAGCGCCCCGGCTCGGGGGAGCCCCCAGAGCCAGCTCCTGCGCGGGTCGGCAGCGGGGGTTGGGGATTCGGCTCAACGAGAGGGGATCCGATTTCCATGTCAGACAGGAAAAATAAAGAGCAGTGGGTGCACTTCAGACTTCGTGCACTGCAAAGATTTGAGGTTGGGTGTGGCAGAGGGGATGGAATTTGAGAGTTCCCAGTAATATATGAGGAAAATGCCTGTGCACTATAATATATGAGAGAGTCCAATATCTCTGCCTCCAAGCCAGCTGAGCTATTTTCTACAGCCTGCAGTGATGCCTAGTTTCAGCTGGGTTGATCAAAGGGAAAGAAGCTTCCAGTCCCAAAGAGAAGATATACAACATGAGGGGTGATCCCTCTTGCAGCTTCCTCAAAAGAAAAAAAAAGTCTTCCTCTACGCAAAGGGTATTCCCTGGCCTGAAGGAGGGCAATGAGTGGAATAATGGTATCTGAAACGTCCTCTTTCCGCATCAGAGCCTTCGGCTGGGCACTTGCTGGCGTCTGGAGGGCAAAGCTCTGCTGGAAGCAATGCTCAGAGGACACTCTGCTTAGACCAGATTGCTTTAACCCAGATCTGTCTATATATGCCATCCATGATGTAAACACAGGCTCCCAAAGCAGCAGCAACTTTAAGAAATGGGTTTTGGAAGCTTTCTCTAGATGTACATTTTGAAGTTCCTTAAAAAAAAGAGCAAAATCTATCCTGCCAAAGCAGATATAATCAGTTAGTGAAAACTCTTGGAAGCAAAATTAATATGCAATGACATAGTTGTAGAAAGAGTGGAAAAGATTCTACCATCCTAATGCCACCTATGGCTTCTCATGCCATATTTGATTTTCTTTGCAGGTGGGATTTTTCTGAAAAGGGGACATAGAGAAGGAGGGAGTAAAACAAAAGGAATATTCATTGCCTTCTCTCTGACCTAAAAGAGGTTTCTGGAGAAATGCAACACATTAAAGCTCTGCAGCATTCATCCATTGTGGAAAACCATAGGGTGGCAGTAGATGCCAAAACACCACACAAATTGTGTCATCACAGAGTACCAGGACTTCCTTCTGAACTGCCGCTGTGCTCAATTCCCACATCTGTGCTCAAATTACAGGACAAGCCGACCCCTCCAGAACAAAAACAACACATAAACCACTACAAAAACCACAACAATAACAAAATCAACAATCCCCCCTAAACCCAGCTCCACTACCCACCCCCCCAAAAAAAAACCCTCTCACAACCCAGCCAACATCCTAAGAAACCTAAGACTAACGAGGATGGCATCTCATAAACAAAATCCTTACAGTCATACCTGTAATGCCATTGCCATGAAAGAGACATGAATTATGAGCAACCTGTTGACACTTCAGACTTGTGAAGCATGCAGGGGGTTTTATTGCATGGAAAGAATAAGCAATAAAAATAATTTTTCCAATAGGCAACAAAAGGAATGGTCTCTTCCAGAAGATAATAGTCCTTCAGTCATATAAAAATTTTCACTTTCAATAACCCTAAATTTAATGCTGTTAATTTCTCTGTGTGTCATTTTTCCTTGTAGTTTCATCATGTGGCAGACTTGTCAATGAAGGATGAAATTAGGTTAGATGTTGACTTTTCAGAGCTGAAATTTTCTTGAATCACAATATTCTACATAGACATAGTCACATTTATTAGTTAATTTCCTCCCTACAAGAGTTTGACCTGAATTTTTGCACTTCTCAGTGCTTCCAGTAAGAGTGAAACATGAGACATATGAAAGGGAGAGAAATGTGTCTGCTGAGTGAATTTTACTGTGAAATATGTCTGCAAAGGGGGAAAAAAACCCAACAAACTCTATTTACACACATGCTCAAACATATTTATTTAAAAGATAAGTGGAAACAGTTCTGTAGCTCAGAATTTGGGACTTTATTTGAGGAACTGAGTGATACTGAGCAATGCATAACCGATTTTCCCTGCTGGCTAGTAATTCCTTTACAAAGGGAAAGGTTCTATGTTTTGGTTTTACCCAGCAAAGCAATAGAATTAGATGGACGAATCACTGTGAGAAACCGAAGGCAAATGAGCATTTTACTTACTGGGAGCAGTCATCTTTTGTGCAAGCTTGAGTACCGTAATGCAAAGTCATTGGGTTACCAGCTGTCTAACAATAAGAGTAAACGGAAGAAAGGATTTGTGCTAAAGAAAAGCAAGTTTGAGGACAAACACAGTGTACCTCAGCTAAAGGCATGCTCAGAATCACCTTCTGGAGGTCTGTCTGTGTTAACAAGTGGGTCCTGGGAAGGTTAACCTGACCAGATAACATCTACCATCCTGGGGAGGATATAAGAGGTTGAAACCACCAAGTTTTTCTAGTGCAGATCACTATTTTATATTATTCACATGATGTTTTAATTGGGAAAAGAATCAATTTTATAATCAAAAATTATGGCTGAAGACAGTGCAATAGATTAAATATGACATACTTACATCAATTTAGTTGATTATTTAGTAAATTAACCAATTATATTAAAAATCCTCTGTCGTTAACATTTTATTATCTTCTATTTGTTTCTTTAGTGTATTTTTCTATTTTCCCTTATTATTTATAATCCTCTCTACTATTTACAATTACATGTACTAATTCATTACACATCTTGCAGAACGTGGCAGCCACATAATACTGAAGTACACTGGTGATCAGTCTGATGATCAGTCAGAATCCTACTCTGAAACTGCAAAAAATGCTGAATTAATAGATTGAGTAAATATCTCTGAGCTAGAACTGTAAGGAGACATGGTGTAATGAAATTGAATGAATCTCAAAACAGAGCTAGCAGAAAGTTGTCATTATTTTTAAATTCCACTGCAGGATTGCACTTTTTGTTAATGGAGTTGAGATATAGGCTTGGTTGGATCAATAACAGAATTATAGGGGGAAAAAAAAGGTCTTATTGTAGAAAAATATAAATAAAAGTAAGATTGGACAAGACAGAGGTACAAAATGTGAAAGCTATGATGAAGTCAGCCTAGTCTTAGTCCCACAGTAGCACACAGTAGTTCTCCATATGAGAGGCTTTATACAGCCAGGTAAAACATGTGCTTCATATGCCTTCCTCCAAATTTGAGCTCCTTGTGAAATTCTGAGGAAGGTGGTATCTCTCATTAAAAAATGAAAAACTGGAAAGCGTTCTTGTATATTACATTTATCAAGGAAATTAAAAATAGTGAAACCAAGATTGGGGTCTCCTAAGAAGGGACAGGACACAGTAGAAAAAAACCCAGGTGAGCACTAATTGCATTGCCTAATAAGGAATCCCCAATATGAACCAGGTTACATGGTTAAATTTTTGTTTTCCCTTGTGGTGGGGATGGAATTCTCAAGTGTATGTACATTGAAACAGGCTTTGGATTTCTCTCTTCAAAAGAAAGGGAGAAGTTGGTGTGTTCAAAGTGAAATTCCCCCACCTCAGGATTGTTTTTCCTGTGATGCTGCAAGAACACTCATACAATGCAAGTGCATCCTTTCCAATAGATCACATCCTCCAGGCCCATAAACTTCCAGATCCAAAGTACCTGTTCTCACAGGTACCTGCTCTCACCTGCTTCTCCCTTAGAAACTGTCACCATTCACTTTTGAGTCCACTGTTCCTTTAGATCGGGGTAGATCACACATGGCCTTTGCTCAAATGTCAACCTCAGCAGAATCTTCTAAACACTGCTGTTTTCCCTCATGACCCTGGGGTGCCCTTTGCACCCCCCATTACTAATGCCAGAAGTGTTCACAATGCAAGATGGTAGGCAGGATTACTCACCTGTTTCTGCTGTGATTCAAGGAGCTTCATCAGTGCTGATTCACATTTCTGGGATGCAGATTTTCTCAAGAGCTTTAGGATATTACATTCTGCTTATAAAATGAGCTATTGCCTCAGGCTCTGTCCACACTTACATTTTTTAGTGCCCAATGCTGAAATAGTTGAAATGAATTTTTGATCAATCCTGAAAATTTCCTTCGATTTCAGGTAAAGGTCAGTGATGTAATTTCTCATTCTCAACTTGCCAGCACATGATGCCACTTCTGAGGGTCTGCCACCTTCCAGCAAGACAGTGTCTTTATAAAGACTCATTAGGCAGTGAGAATGATACTGAGCTCCTCAACAGGCATTCACTCCTTAGTTCAAGTAGAATGTAAATACATGGACTGAGCTTCTTCTAGGTGCTCTTAGTACTTACAGAGACTGAAAGAAAAAGGACTTGGAATGTCCTATTCAAGCATACAGAGTCCCAGGAGACAGGAAAATGAATGCAGTATGTCTAAAGAGCTCTTGGGTACAAGCTTTCCTCATTCAAAAGGAATGCAGCTTTCCATTTCTATTCAGAAACCTCAGAGAGATGGAAAATGGGGAAATGCTATAGCCATGTATCTTGTCTTGCAGCATGGCCAGCACAGCTGAGGTAGCTTCCACCAACGTAGTTTCTGTTTCCTGGCAGTCTCATGAAAATTTTGGGAAATTCTACTCCTCAAAATTTCTCTGATTTTCTATTTTTTATCCTTCTCATTAATTTTAACCTGAAGTTTTTGGGAAACATATCAATAATAAAACTTTGTGTTAGTATAATGAGGGCCTCATCTGGTTGCAAGTCTTAATCATTCACATAATGTAAATAATAAATAATCACCTAGATTGCAAGACAATTAGGTTTCTTCAGCTACAGAAGAGCTTGCCCTGAAAGAACTAAACTTGTCTAAACAGAAGTGCCTTATAATCTAATTCTAGAAGTCTCTTTAGAAAAGAGACAAAAAAAACCCAAACCAACCACAACTACAACAACCCTAAACAAAAAAAAAAGCATCTATAACACAGTTACAGTGCTCTGAAACATCTGTTGTTTTCATTTCACTGGCAAAGACTGTAATAAGAAACAGCCACTTTATGGGAGGACAGTATATATACCACTAAACAACCTTGCAAAGAAATTTAAAGTGATATTTAGTTTCTAAGTGAAATGACCAAACTTACTTGGACATAATTTAACTCCTAGGAAAAAAGAAATCAAAAAGAGACCTTTACACTTTTATTTTGGTAAATTATATTATCTATCATCCAGCCATACACTCTATCTACTACCTAATTGATATTCAAACTTATTGAACAGCTAGTCTGTATTTTCAAAAGATTAAGTCCATTCAATAAAATATTCTGGGAAAAGTCTCATGTTTCTGTTAATGCTAACTTTTACTAATCTTCTAAAATTAGTTCAAATCTAATACATAATCCACATATGACAGTGATTTATTTGAGGAAGTCAGCACACACTCCCTCACATGCCACCAAAATCAATGGAAACACACTATAAGGACTACAGAGGTTTTCAGGTGACTGGCATTGTTACATCTAGTTTCTGTGTTTCACTGAAGTTCAACTGGAAACCTCATCCATCATCTTCCTCCTTCCCATGACTAGCAATCTCCATTCTTTTCATTAATTTTTAGGAAGAGACCATAATACACATGCCCCAAGAATGCAGGGATATGCTTTAATGGATCATCTCCTGAAGATATTTGCACTGATGATCATTGAAGCAACCCTGAAGCAACAGCAACGAAATTGATTATCAGTGTATAGGAGATACTTTGTAACAATAACTTTCTACTATTGATTCAAAGTTTTAAAATTTTGTTTTGTCACCCTTTTGTCTTCCCACTGTGAGTAGCTATAGTTTACCTGTTAGAAAGGCAACTCCAAGAATTCAAGACACACAAGTCTCCCACAGAACATCATTGAGGCAGGCAGATTTGCAGTCAGATGCCTGAGCAATGCAGGAAGAAAAGAGGGTTCTACTTAGTCTCTGCAGTCTCATATAGCAGACCCAATCTCAGTGTACACAAGCTTGATTAATTTTGACTGCCTCCATTCAGCTGCAGTCAAGTTTTTCCTCTCCTAATTTTTTTTCATGCTACTTTGCAGACAAAATTGCCCAAATCTGGACTGAGCTGTCTACTGCCATGGAAACAGAACAGTATTCTCAAGAGATAAACACTGCTTCTCTGCTTGTGCTTCGGTCTTGCTTGCGAAAGTTAGAGGTGCTGCTACAGATTTCTGCTGTGACCCATACACTGGAACCATTACCCTATCAGAGAGGGGAGAGCCAGACAGGAAACACCAGATCCATTGCAGGTAGCATCATCAGCATTTCCTCTTCAGAGACAAGGTGCCAGTGAGACTTAAACAGCTGTGCAAGGTCATGCCGAGGTAGGAAGTCTTGGCAGAAACAGCCTAACTGTGAGTTAGCAGCCCTTCTTAGTATTAGGAAAATAATACAAGGTTGTAAAACTGCAGGTTTCTCCACACATCTTTGAAAAAGTTAGATAATATCCTTAGCCACAGAGTAAAACCTCATTGGTCACATTGACTGTTATACTTAGTTGCCAGAGAACATGCCATAGCCACGCTGATCTTGTAAACATTTCAGCAATATTCTATACCCTTGAGACCTTTTCCCAATTTGTTCTGAATTGCAATGCTCATGAAAAAGTATGCCTTCCTTAAAAGACAAAAAAAAAGAGCTGGTTTGGAGCAAGGCCAGAGTAGGCACAGGCTCAGGGGCTGCTGTTGCAGCAGATACTGTTGATCACACCACCTGGGCTGGGAGGTACAACACAACAAACAAAACACCAGCCCCAGCCACCTACCTGTGCTGTGCCTGTGGGTGTAAGTGGAGATGTGGAGAGATGTGCCTGGACTGAAGGAATGGGGCCATCAGGGCATCAGCAGTCTTGTCTGAGGCCTTGCATACCTCTTGCAGTAGGAACCCAGAACAGAGACAGGTGTTAGCTCCTGGACTGATCTGATCTGTCCAATTACAGAAACAGGGAAATGAGGACCTCTAGCATCTTTGTCCCACAGGAAGGGTGAATACCCACTTCACTTTTGCTAGTCACTGTAGCTATGGTGATTTCCCTAAACTTTTACATATTCAGAAAGAGGATGATACGTGCCTTAAAGTTCTGGAGCAGTCTGCTTTTTCACTGGAATAAGCAGGCAGGCTAAAGAGTATGACAGCCCAACAGAGGTAGCCTAAAGTAGCTGCCTAAAGCAGCACACTCCTGCCAGGGACTAACCAAGACTGCCACAAACATTCATGACACCATTTTCTTGAGAATGGGTTGTTAAAACACCTCCATCTCCCTACAGCTTGAAAGCACACATGCTAAAATGTCCTGAGAGTTTAATACCCCTTTTTAAGAAGACATTTTCACTTCAAGATCACAGTGCATATGCTACAGCATGGGTACCTTATCAACCTGTGGTGGGAGTTCAAGGTGTCAGTTTTGTAACTTTCACTCTTCTACTTAGCTTGCAATTCAGCCTTTAAAAGGACTGGCAGAGAGACAGAAGTCAATCTGCCATCACTGTAGTGAGGAACACCATTTAAATATGCAAGACAGCTGCTGGCAAGGCATGCATGGGGAAGTCCCTTACTGTCGTTGTGTTCCACTCAGGTTTTCATCTGCTTTTTCTCAAGATCGAGGTTCACAACAGCACACACACAAAACCAACAAAATCCTTCCTATTAGATTTTTTTGCAAATGTTGACTGTCAAAATGGAAGAAGCATTCTCATATCATGTAACAATTGTTTTTTATAAAACTTCATGCAGCCAAGAAGTATCACACGGGAGATTCAAAAGACCTCTCTAAAAAAGAATGGATTCTAAAGATATGCTTGGAATGGCCTAAAGAAAGAAAATCTTCAAAATATTTTAAACCCCTACCTATCTAGGGACCTACCTTAGTGTTTCTGCTAGCCTATGCAGAGTTGAAGATTTACTCTGACTTTTCATTCTAGAAATTGCTGCCATAGGTACTGGTTAAGCAAGATGCAGAGATATTTGCCATTACATTAAATGTGAGCTGTTTATATCATTAACATAGTATTCCCTGCCTCCCATTCTCATATCTTCCCTCTCTCACACCTTTTTCCAACTCATATTTTACATTTTCTGAGGCAAGGATTATATCCCAGTGTAGTAGTGTGCATTGTGCCCAGCTCAGGTCATGACACATCTTTTAGGCTCTTCAAAGCTAGAAAGCACATTAATGAAACAGTCACTGACACATCCCAGCTCAAAAAGATTCAGCATCAAAAGGGGAGGCAGAGTAGAAGAAAAAAATGCAAAAAGAGATGCTCTGAGAGCAGAGCTGCCAACTTAAGTACACCTTTAAGTTTCTCCCACTACTGTGACTAAAAGATTGCTACTCCTCCTCCATAAAAGGAAGCCCTAATTTAAAACCTAGCAGTATCATAATTAATGTGAATATTATGCTAATCTTGAAGGGGAAAAAAAGACCACTGCTTAACAAGTTCATTTACATTTTTTAATAACTCCTTGGCTTAGGCTTTTAACATTAATTTTGAAAATTTCTTAGGAGGTTCCATGTGCCAAGTCCCACCCTACAGCCACCCAGGCCTTCCCTAAGGCAAAATGCATTCAAGAATACAGATGGGCAAGAAGCCCTATGGTTCATCACCTCTCCTAAGGGAAAAGCATCTCCACATTCTGTTTTGGCAACAGGACAATCAGCTTCATGGTATAGAGTGCACATAAGGCATTTCCAGAAGCACAGACATGACATCAGCTTCTACTTACATTTTATTAGATCTCTAAACTGACACCTACCATGACAGTTCTTGTTTGATGCTTCTGAACACATTCTAGCAAGACAGATATTAGAAACCAGCACTTCAAACTCAGTCTAAACTGTGTATTGTTATGTTGTCATCATTCTGGGTTGATTTTTTAGGTGCCACAACCATCTTTTTCCACCTTTAAATTGCTCATACATACAAGTTAAGAATTCACGGCCTATGTTCATGCTGCTATCAAATAGTCTCTACAGCCCAAGAGTGCAATTCAATCTAACAAGTTATCAAAAATGTTGTCTATGAAGTCGAAATGCAAAGGAACAGATTGTAGTCCACGTTTATTTGGAATTAATACAGCTACAGTTTTTAGTACTCCTTTCATTTTAGTGAGAAAAAATGCAATTAAGTCAAAAAGATTATTAAAAAGTTAGTAATCTTGACATAATCCTGACTAGTGTCTAAAGCAACCTTGTGGACTGCTCCTTCAGGGTGAAAGGAAGTTCACAGTTTTATGTATTATTAACAGTAGTTCGTTCATTCACCAGGGAGAAGGAGGAAGGCACTGCTGACATTAATACAGTAGCAAGTTGACAAGGGGGATGAAAAAAAATCTCACCTGGAAACAGCAGTTCTCCACTCTGTTTACTCAATAAAACCTTTCACTTCACCAGGGTAGAGGCAGTCTAACTTAAGTCAAAGGAGAAAACAGAGGACAGGATATAATAGACACCCAACATCTTGAAAACTATTGTAGAGATGGAAGCTTTGGCTTGGTAATTATAGTAAAGTAGTTGTAGACCGAAGGCTGTCTGCCATTTCTATGTATCAGACAGCAATAGGGATTACTACACATCTCAAAGTATGATAAATATATTTTTAGCTGAGAAAATATTTTCTATATATTCTATTTTCATTTGGTATCAAAAATAAGCAATGGTAAAACCTATCCTAATAAATACCTGCATACATAATCATATTACATTTATTAAATACGTAAGAGACCACTTACATACAGTGTCTGACAAAAAGGTGTTAAACATCTTATGTTTTGGTTTGGCTTCCTTTTACCCTTACCCCTGCTCTTAAAAAAATAACAATTAAAAATATAAAACTGTTTGGTTCTTCTTTATTTTCCATTAAAGATCCCATGTTTATGCTGTGGATTTCACTGACATGTATCCTATGAAGCAAAACTGAGAAGGGGAAATAATACTTCTGGTCAGGCAAAGCTGATGCAAGCCTATTAGCAGCCTGAAAAGAAGCAAAAGCACAAAGTTCCCACATGACTGAGACACTCAAGGCCAGATTTTCCAGCAGGAACATCTCCCCATATCTCAAACCATGGCACAACTTCACCATTTCACTTCAACTGAAATTATGCAAGAAAAATCAGTTCTTAAGAAAATTTGTGAGTTAAAAATCACCATGTCAGGAATACTTAGTAAAATCAGGTTGTTGTGAAAGGAAAGAGAGAGGAAAGACATCTGAACTAAAAGTAAGAATTGTAATGTACCTTGCCAGTAACTCACTGGCAAGACCTTGACCAGAGCACTGTGCCTCATGTAGAACATTGAATTCAACACAAGGAATGTACCAATTGGCACTTATGGGAGAAAAATGAGAATGGTCTTCAATCTGTCCAGTTAATGCAATTTTCCTAAACAGCCATATTTAGCAGACTTCAGATCAAAGGGGTTGTAATAACAGTTTTCAAAGCTGTTACATAAGGAAGGGATGGGATAGTGGAAACAGTAATCAGCTTAAACCATAGCAAGAAATATTCAGGTCAATCAGCAGGCAACTTCTAACAGCAATAGAACAGATTACCTGGGAATATGGTAGAGTCTCCATCAAAAATGAGAAAGCACCACAACTGTTTTTTTTCCAGATAACACAAGATAATGGACCAGACAACATTGTAAAATCTTTTCCAGACAGATTTCTTCTCACTTTATGTGAAGGAAGAGTACTTACACTGACCAATATTATAGGATAGGCTTTGGTTCATGACTAGTGTTCCAGAAGGAAGAGGGAAGTCAAAATAGATGAATGAACAAAAAATATTAAAGACTAGGAATGCCATTGCAGCTACTATTTGCTTTTATCTGTCCTGTATGCTGTCCTTTTCCCAAGAGACTTTTCTTGCTGACTATTACTTCATATTTTGATTTATTTCTGAACATATTTTAGCATTATGGCTGTTACTAAAAAAGCTCATTTCCAAGAAGGATGCTCCCAAAAGAAAAGTTTGGAGGCATACCAAGATAGAATTGAAAAGAGAACTTAGAAATCACACAATCTCAAATAAGGGGCAAAGTATCATGAAAGAAACAAAAGGAATGTGAAAAGTTAATTATCTGGCAGTGACAACTATTCCCTTCTCACTGCACTGGTTTCAATAAATAAGTAACTAACGTTTTGGCGTGCCTATTTCCTATAGTTACTTGGATCTATGTAACAATAGAATCTAGAACAGATATCTCTCAAAAGCATATTAAACCCATAAAAAGCAGAATATTATAACTTTGTTTAAATTGTGTTGCTACGTCAGGCACTTCCAAATTGATTGTTCCAAGGGAAAAATAATAGCACCGGTTTGACTTCTGTTGCTGTTTCCTTTGGTCATGAAACACTGAGAGCAGAGAATTCAAGAATGTCTAGAGGAGGAAAACAACTGCAGTATTCACAACTGAAACCTGTGGTTAATCACTGCATCTGCAAGGCAAATGCTATTGTCAAAAGAAATTACTTCGGGGGAATAATTTTACCACTGAGAGTGCAGGATTTAATTCATGCCAAGACAAATCATAGGATCCCAGAATTAGACACAGGAGTGATTAAGTGTTCACTTACTCAACACAAGTTGTAAGAAAAAAGAAATATTGCTTTAAGATACATCTCTGAAGCTGTTATTTTAGCTTCCACTGATATTAACCTGTGCTTCACTACAGCAGAACGGGGTTTCCCCATGTGAAGTACAAAGCAGTGTTAAGCAGTTGTCATCCAAGGCATGCTCCTCCCAAAGCGAGTTTTGTGATGACCCCTCATCTGGGCCACCCAGGGTGCTGAGGATCTCAGCCTCAGCCCCCAGCCACCATTAGGGTTAGGGTTTAGAGAGTCCCAAAGCCCACAAGTCCAGGGATGCCAGGGCTGGAAAAGGCATGCCAAGGGGAGCACAGCTCAGCACGAGCATTGCTCCTTTCACACCTTTCTAATTTGAGCCTCCCATGGTCCTGGGCTCCTCAGGCTCAAACCCAAGCTGCCTCTAGGATTGGGGTTTGACTACAGTTGACTGTACTAGAACAGACTGCCAGAAAGACTGTGGAGTCTCCCTTACCGGAGATACCCAAGAACTGTCTGGATTCAATCCTGTGCAATATGATCCAGATTGACCCTACTTGAGTGGGGAGGTTGGACCATATGACCCACTGTGGTCCCTTCCAGCCTCACCCATTTTGTGATTCTGTAGCTGCCAACAACCACCCTAGAAATGAGCTAGATAAAAAGATGACATCAGAATATCAGGAGTTATCTGTGGAATACATCCCCTTTGAACCTGAATTAATCAGATCTTGCCAAGTTTCCCTCCTGATACATAATCAAATGTGAGATGTGGCATAAACCAGAAATATGGGGGAAAACAGAGGTTGAAGTGTTCAAGGACAGACTGGATCAGGCTTTGAGCAACCTGTATAAAGAAGCTGTGACCACTGAAGCCCACCTTCCCTGAATATGCCTCCTCACTGGAACTGTGCGTTAAGCCACCTTAGGGAACTTGAGATAAGATAAATGTGACACTATTGTCCAATTATCTCAGGTCTAGGGAGAAGTAAACAAGGCTGAGGGAGGAGAATGTATCCACGAAGAAAGCCAAACCCTGCAGTTGTCCTGAGAATCAGCTCTGGCTGGGATCAGGGAGGTGGAGAGTTTTGGATGTGTGGTGTAACCTCTGGTCAGAGGCTGTGAACCCCCATCCTCCCTTACACAAACTGGCTCAGTTATAAAACTCCCCACCCCAGGAAGGCCACATACACACAGGATATTCCTGTGAGGGGCACGTTCTAATCCATGAAAGAACCTCAAAGTGCCCCCTCCCCAGACTCATTGCTGAATCCTTGCACCAGAGGACTCCATGGGATGCAAAGTGATGCAAGAGATTCAGTGTCAAACTTGCTCTCCCCAAGGGAGGTACCTGGGCATTCCCACATGGCCCAAATGTATATTAACCCATTGAACTCTGTGTTTTGTGGGACCCTCACCACCAAGACTTGAAGAAGAGGATCAACAGTATGTCATCAGGATCCACAGAGTCATGGTATTCTGCTTAATTTGTCTCTCTGTGACTCTTTTTCTCCCCCACCCCTTTTCTATTTCTCTCTCTCTACCTCACATTTACTGTTAAATAAAATCCTTACTATTGACTTTGGCACATGGTTTTGTTTACACCTTAATTCAGGCAGAAGCATTTCTCCAACAATTTTAATAACTGGATCATAACAGGGGGGTTGTAATCAGATGATCTGGTTAAATCCAACCCTAACCCACCTACGATTCAAAGCACTACAAATCCCTGCTGCAAAGGAACATGCCCTGCTGTTCCATCTCCATTTTAAGTCTGACTGTCATTACTTCATGTCTTCTTTCTTGTTTGTCTCTGCCCAGCCTCTGCCCTCTCCATTACACTTACCTGCAGCTAGACAGTATTATGTGGCTGATGTTTTGAAAAGCTGTTATAAAGAGCAGCTTTTCTGTGAGAGGGACAGTCCTCATTTTCTACCCTGGCACACTGGTAGGTAGCTAAGTGCCTTCTTCTCACAAGCCTCTCCCCACAGGGTTAGAAAAGGAGCTCACCATCACAGCACTTACCAAAGAGCCCAGGAGGGAGGCAGGTGGACATCAGCCCTGGGACCAAGGCCACCCACCAGGGCAGCTCTTCTCACCACTGCTTGTGCCTGCTGACCTCAGCTGTCCAAGGAGAACCTCTCAGGTCTTTGTCTACTGAGAAGGAGTCCACCAAAGAGGTTTTTTGAGATGAGTCAATAGGGCAGCTTGAAATTAGTGTTGAGTGTCTAGAGGGAGAATCCTCATTAGTGAGATACCTTGACAGCACACCTTAAAAACCATTTTCCCTGCCTTTTTCAGAATCTCTCATTTTCCTCTTTTCTCCTAAAACTGGGAGCTGAAATGAAAGTAAAAGGTCAGAAGACAGGAGCTAAAAAAAAGCATACACAAGCCAGCAAAAGACGTTAAAATATTAAACATCTTTCATGAGAATGAAGCCTGCAAAAAATCAAACCACAAACAAATGGCTATTGCTTTTCTTATCTAGAAGCTGCTTCTCTGAGGAGACTGGACACACCAAATTCTGACAGTGGCAACAAATGCTGTTACTGAAGTTTCTGTGCACATATGCAATTAATTCCATCCAAAATGTAATGCATGAGAGAGGAAAAAAAAATAGCCAGAAAAGAGGTAATGAGATACTATAATTTCCAGGTAAACACAACAGATGCTCTAATAAACATTAAGAAACCTGTAATAAACAGATCTAATTTTTCTCTTTTTTTGCTCAAAGGTATTTTTTATCACCTTTAGGCCTCAAGTTCCTCACAGTCAAAAAGGGGCACCACAAAAGTACAGGAGTCACAAACCAAAACATTTCATAGGGTCATCATGCAAGTAATGTCTTACCATATTTCTTTCCTAAGTACCTTCCAGTCTGGTGAATATTTTGAAATGTCCCCTGTGGACCAAATAGCCTAAATAGACCTCTTGCATCACTGGAGATGTCTGATGGTTACAACAGAGTAGTTCTGACTCAACTTCTTAAAGACAAGATAGTTAACGACATGAAAAGAAAGTACTGAACTATCTCAGTCTCTAAATTTCTAAGTACAAAGAAGAAGGATAAACTGTTAGAGTAATATCAAGGAAAAAATGTGTGGGATTTTCTACCCTCTTTTTTTCTGCACAGAAACTTACTTGCTTCTTCAACACATCAGAAATCAATTCAAGGAATTTTTACTATATAGAGATAGCATGCTCAAAACCAAACCAAACCAAAAATAAAACCACAAAAAAAGAAAAAAAAAAAACAACACAAAACCACCTCACACAATAAAAAAACAAAACATACAAACAAAAAAACCCCAACCAACAAATCAAATAACCAATGCCCATAAAATCAAAAAATCCAAACTCCAAAAGTAAACAGCACGTCCCAACAAACACACAGTAGTAGATACATTTTAAATTTTTTTGTTGTTCTGGCCACAAAGATGCACACAATTAGATCATCTGGCAGTAACTCCTATGGAAGAGAATTGAGTTTTTGAGTGCGAATTAATAAAAACGCCTCCTCTCAGCAACAAAGCCATCCCTGGTGGGGATGCCATATTTCCATTAGCAGACAAAGTGAAGCTACTGAAGGTTTTGCTCTGTGCCTGTGCTTCAATTTTTCAAAGTGCTCTTTAACATTCCAGCTTACGGTGTCAGTGCATATTCAGTTCATGAAGTAGTTATAGACCTTAAGAATAAGGAATTAAATCACTTAACTAATTTCTACTTGTCTTCTGGGAGCCTGCACATCTAATAGGACAAAATACATTCACGCCATAATGCACTTCTGATGTTTTCAATTGCTGCAAATTGCTAAAACCTTTTAGCAGAAGTGTAAGTCATGGTGGCATGAAGACAACTAGTTTATTAAGCAGTGAGTTTCAGTGAAGAATCTTCTTTGTGAATCCCACGTTAACTAAGAACACACTCTGACCTGGAAAACATGGGCAATTCTTAAAAAGGTAGCAAATGTAGAAAGTTTTGTTTGAAATACTTTTAAAGGCAATAAACCCAGTAGCCATTTCCAGAGTTTTAAAGCTACAAGGCATTGATTAGAGAAAAGGATTCAGGTTCATTAAATATTCACAAGTAAATAAGAGCAAGTCAGAACTCAATTAATCAGGGTGTTGATACTACTTTCAATGAAAAGTCAGACACCACAAACTTTAGTTTGAACAGTTTCTGTGGTTTTCCACTGCTGGTAAGCGTGGTGGGGCAAACCTTGGCTAGAATTTAGTTTGAATTCTTTGCCACCATCTGAAGTTTAGACAATGAGAAGCTGTGGGCAGATAGAAATGACTTTTGTGAATGCCCATAAAAATTCTCCATAGACATCACACCTGATGAGGCAACATCTGATCACAGATACACTAAGGTTGAAAAAGACCTTCAAGATCACAGAGCCTTTGACCAAACACCACCATGTGTTAAGTCATTTCCTGAACACTTCCAGGGATGGTTACTCCACCACCTCTCTGGGTAGCTGTTCCAATGCTTAATCATCCTTTCAGTGAATTTTTTTTCCAATCTCAACCTCCCCTAGTGCAGCTTGGAGAGGCCATTTCCTCTTGTCCTGTTGCTGTTTACCTGGCAGAAGAGGCCACACCCCACCTGGCTACAGCCTCCTTCAGGTAGTTGTAGAGAGCAATAAGGTCTCTTCTGAGCCTCCTTTTCCCTGTATTAAACAACCACAGATCCCTCAGCTGCCCCTCATATGACTTACTCTTTAGACCTTTTAGCTCTGTTGACCCTCTCTGGACATGTTCCAGCACCTCAGTGTCTCTCTTGTAGTGAAGGGCCCAGAACTGTACACAGGACTTGGGGCGTGGCCTCACCAGTGCCCAGTAAGGGGAACAATCACTGCCCTGCTCCTGCTGGCCACACTATTGCTGATCCAAGCCAGGATGCCATTCCTGGCCACCTGGGCACACACTGGCTCATGTTCAGCTGCTGTCAGTCAGCACCCCCAGGTCCTTTTCCATCAGACCACTTTCCAGCCACTCTGCTGCCAGCCTGTAGTGCTGCATGGAGTTGTTGTGACCCAAGGGCAGGACTTGGCACCTGGCCCTGTTGAACCTCATACAGCTGGCCTCAGCCCACTGATCCAGCCTGTCCAGATCCCTCTGCAGAGCCTCCCTACCCTCTGCAGAGCCTTCCTACCCTCTGCAGATCAACAGTCCCATACAGTCTGCAAACTTACTGAGGAGGCACTTGATTCTCTCATCCAGATCATCAGTAAAGGTATTTAACAGGACTATCCCCACTACTGAGCCCTGGGGGACACCACCAGTGACTGATCACCAGCTGGATGTAGCTCCACTCACCACCATCCTCCTGGACCCAGCCAACCAGCCAGCTTTTTACCCAGCAAACAGTGCACCTGTCCAAGCTATGAGCAGCCAGTTTCTCCACAAGAATGCTGTGGGAAATGTTGTCAAAGGCTTTACTGAAGTCCAGGTAGACTCTTCCCCTCATCCACTAGGCAGATCACTTGATGATAAAAGCAGGTTGGTCAAGCAGGACCTGTGTAACCGACCTTGTAGTTAATAGAAATTACACAGCTAGCAGGTTTCACAAAATTACCAGAGTACTACTTTCATTTTCAGGCAAATTTTGACCTTTAGAATTTATCTTAGATTATCCTGCTAGAGATCTGTCTTCAGATAAAAAAAAAAAAAGCAGGATTACCAAAGCTGTGTTCTTATAACAGTACCTCATTTCCATGATAACAACAAAATAAAGGACACTAAATTTGCAGCAGATGTCACCAATACAGCCTCTTCTGATAAGCAGGCCCACTTAATATACATCTATATCTCTTGATTTTTTTCAATTCCATAGGAAAATGTGGAACAATTTTCCTAAAATCATCACAATAAAATTAAACTCTGCAAAAAGAATTATGCCAATACCTCATTTCACAATCACTTTCATTCATTAAATTGAGTTACAGTTTTACTTGTTGGTACAATTCTCCTAAGCAAACAAGTCTAAACAGAGCATGTGATTCTTTAAAAAATTAACAAAAATGCCACTTGGTATTTTTTCAGTTATTTGAATGGACACATTAACAAACAGATCCCTCTACAACCAGCTAAAGTTGACCTTCTCAGAATCACCAGTTCCAAGAACACTAATTAACAAAGCCTTTCCAAGGAGAGAAATTCCAGCAGGAATGCGGAACAAGAAAACCATGAGTCAGAATTCTTGCTTAGAATTAACACTGACAAAATCTGCCTTTCCCTGTAAACAAATACATACAGACTTTTGCAGTCCCAAAAGAACCCCCAGAAATCCCTCATTTGAGGATTTAGAGTAGAACCTCCAATACTTGTTACAATTGAGGCCATGGTCAAACAATCCAGACATAAAAACACACAAGCTATTACAACAAGTACTATACCTAGACTGTACTAGTCAGCCACAGGGGGACCAAAGTTCCTCATTTCGACATCTATTCCAGCACTGCCTTTTAATTCCTGTGAAACACAAATTCTGTCTCAGAGGAAGGTTCTTTTAACCACAGACTATAAATTCAAAACCAGGCAGACAAGCTCAGAGGAAACTTACACATTTTAATTGCATAGTCTTAAAAAATGCAGTTCAGCATACAGTTAATTTCAGTGACAGGTCTACCAAAACCAAAGTCTCTCATTAACTATACATTTTTATTTCTTAACACAAAGAATTTTACAGAATTAACAAGATGTATTATATAGTATCTGTCAGAATACTTGAAGTAGCAAAGAATATTTTAATTTATGATTTAATTTTTCTGGTGGCAGAAATGGTTGGTTTGGGCTTTTTAAAAAATACTTTCCTGTTTTGTACTTTCAGAGTAGATAGGAAATGCTATATATCAGTTAGACAAAATATACAATTACTATGTTTTAGTTTAAAAAAAAAATCCCAGCAATATAAAGTAAGCAGATATTTAAATACAATATATTTGTTTTGAAAACCACTTAGCAAAACACAGGAAAGGAAGATATGCATTACAATACATGTGTGATTACTAAAACCTTTGAGATTCAATGCTCAGCTTTGGATGCCTGACCAAAATGACGAAGCAAGATCAGTCAAGATGGTGCATAGGCCAAGGGGGTAAATGCTGTGAACATCTCTGCACTTTCAGTACTGCAGACATCCTCAGCAGTGGAAAAGGATGACCTGCTCTTTTTCAAGCTAAGTAACAGCATAGGAAAAAATAAGCAAGACAAAGAATGTTATAAGAATTTTTTTGAAGAAAAGATTCCATTGACATTTATGCAGTCAAATCTGAAGCTTTTCACAATGCATCATAAACCAAAATTTTCTCTTGCACATCCCCTTCAGGCATTTTAGTAGTCTAATTCCCTCTTATTTTAAAATAGGTTTCTTTATTTTAATATAAAAAAATATGCCTTTTTGTATGGGAAACAGCCTTAAATATTTCCAGTGAAAAGACATGAACAGCATTTTTATTAGAAGAGTGGCTAGCATAACTCTACAGACACTCCACAAAATTTGCCAAGTATTATTCTGAAAGCATCTAAAGTTTTCAGACCCTGAAATCAGTTTAAGACTCTAATTATAAAGTAATGCATATCAAGACTAAATCCTCTCTTTTTTAGTCACTCCTTGTTTAGAAAATATTCCTTCTTATTTTTTGTCATCTTCCACTCTAAATTCCCCATGAATTCCTTAAGATATTAACAAAATCATCATCACCCATGATTCCAAAACTTAATCCTTCATAGTAATCTTCAAACTCAGAATAGGACACTTCATTGGGGTTGCTGCAGGACTCTCCTAATGTTTCTAGAAATGATGATTTAATTTCTTCTTCTGCAGCTTTGCCTATGAAAGTATATTTTTTTATTAATACATTTTAAAGAAGAGTGAAAATGTAGCATTTATTATAGTTCAAGCAAGAAACTTTTAAGTTTTAGTTTGCAAATATTTTTTTCATGAACAAATTCAATATTCTGGTTTCAGAATTAAGTCATTGGCTCACTTAATACTATCAGTAAAAAACTTACTTTAATAGCATGATAGAATTAAATATCAACAGAAAACGTAGGGTCAGCCAGTTACAATGAATTATGAGATCAGGGAAAGTTTTTTCTTCATATGACTGCAAAAGCTGCATAATGAATTTGTAAACTAAAATTCTGACATTATCTTGTAAGAAAGCATTTGTTTACTGTAATAAAACTTCAAAGTTCTAGGAAAACTTTAAGATGGAAAGTGGCATTTGAAAAGTTTTCTGCAATTTACATCTGTGTCCTAGCAATTTTATAAATATAACACTCAAGATGATTTCATAGCATAGAGAAAAAAAGTACAAAAAATATGGCATTACGGCATTATAGTATTGGAAATAAAATCACATATTGTATCCCTATACCACCATGTGACTTCACGTATTACCATTAAAATCAATGTCATTATAAAATAATAAATCTTCTCTTCTACAGGTGAAAAAGAAAGGATCATGACACTATGGAGACTGTCACAGTGACTAGGCTGGTACATGGACATATTATTTTAGAAACTGACATTCAAATATTTAAGCTCCTGTTTTTTCAATGGCAGACTTTAAAAATTTTTGAGAATCCTGAAAAAAATAATGAAGAAACCAGCATTTCCTCTTTGAAGGATGAAAAATCTGTCCCAGAAATGAATTAAGTTCCTTCCGAATAAATTATTCAAGTGTTGAGTACATTCTGTGTCAGTTGGAATCTTTGCATATTTTGATAGAAAACAGTAATGTGAAAATGAGAGTATCTTACTAAGTGAAAATTACTAATATCATATTTGCCACTAATAACTTCCAGATGAAAGCTGAGAAATAACTGCTTTCAGAGGTAGGGAAAAGAACTACTCTGCATCAAGGCACGATTAGCAGCTTGATAAAGAGCAAATGTTAAAATTGCGTATAGGAACTCCATTACTACTTACAGTCATGTTCTGGAGAGACTCAGTTTTAAGTCCTCAGATGAAAGAAGTTCCCCTTTAACAACTCAAGTCTAAGCCAATATGAAAACAGTCTATATTTCCAACCAGTTTCTGGATCTGCTATCTCTGCTAACAAGATGACTTCCATAGTTACAGATTTTTGTTTGTTTGTTTGTTCATGTGAATTACCTGCCAATACTAGAGGATGCTTCTTTGCACAGTAACATTTTCTGACATTTACCACAGGCACACTCCCAGTTTTGTTGAAATCTAGTTTCATATAAGCCTACAGGGGAAAAAAAGTTTTATATAAGTATCTAAGAGAAAAAAAAAAAGTGGGGAGATGAAAAGATCAAATGCATTTAACTATCTAGCACATACTTTTAGATCTTGCACAGTGGATTATGTCAATTTACGTATTTTATGTAAGGCACCAGATATCAGAAAATCATTCTAGATTATGCAGTTTCACGATTATTTTACCTCAACAGTTTTCACATCAAATGTGTGTTCCCTGGTCAACACAAAAAAAAATTGTTTTCTCTCCCTAAGTTCTGGCTCATCCTTAGAATCAGAAGTTAAGCTGCTGCCCTTCTGTCTCCTCCAATTTTTAAGATTCCGCATCATTCTGACAGAAGCCTCCACACAGCCTCTTCAGCATTGCTAACAGCAGCTTCATTTTCATTTCAGTTTACTCAAATACACATGCTTGATACGTAAGGCTAGGAGAGTCAGATCCTCCACGATTGAAAGCATGAAAGTATGTGTCATTTTTCGTGATCTTGATATCCAGTTGCTACTCATTTGGCTGGTTTGTCATCAGTGTTTGATACTGCAAACAACCCCACATTACATTATAACAAATAACAAGTGGCATTTCAAATATAACATGTTTCACAAATATACTGTAGGTCTCAAAGGAGACAAGTATTACTGCCTCCTATTTCAGGCACTGTGGGAGAGAAGTCTACACATATATAGTCATTTGCCAAAATAAGGAAACAGACTTCTGGAAGAGATCATCTCAGGGTGCCAGGTGCTTTATAGATTGGACTGAACAACAAGAATAGCATGTATGTGTGAAGACTCAAAATAATAAAGGCATTAATCCTAGAATTCAAAATTAACTAATTTAACAATGGAACATGCAGTCCATTAACTTACTCTTCTTTTGATAAACTGATCTGAAACTTTAAGAGGTCAATTTCCAGGTATGGAACTTAAGAAAAACAACAACAAAACCCAACAACTAGAATATGATGAGCAACTAACTCCAAAGTTAGACTGCAAAATATTTACATTTAAAATATCGGCAATAAAACTTACTTTTCTCACAGATGCTTTCCTATATTCATTCATTTCTCCAAATATGGCATGAGTAAATTCTCCATAGTCGACCTTATCATTCTT
Organism: Lanius collurio; assembly: GCA_020086605.1. NCBI lineage: Eukaryota > Metazoa > Chordata > Aves > Passeriformes > Laniidae > Lanius > Lanius collurio. The sequence goes on along the minus strand of JACBWW010000005.1, from coordinate 19,970,756 downwards.
GCTTTCATCAAGAATAAGCCATAAGGATTCGAAGTCCTGCAATTTAAAAATATTTTGACAAAGTTCTTCACTATACCCTGGAATAAAACAATTGGGAAATTGTAATGGGAAATTATAGTATTCTCAAAAAATCCCCCAAACCTCTAGATCCAAACTCACTCAAAGATTTGTAAAAATAATGCATGTCATCAGCAGTCACTGATGACCATAATTCACATTATTCACAGTTCTAATAGCTGTGAGCTACTTTTACAACATAATAAATAAAACAAAGAAAAAACCCAAGTAAGGAGCATAAACTAAATTATTTTTTTTAAAGCCTAAAGAGAAAAAATGGACTGCAATCAAACTTGCTTCTTCATGTCATGATGTAAAAAGATTGCATGTTTTTAACTATATTATTTTTTATTTTTAAGAACTTCACATAGAATTAAATGCAAAACTTTCAATATACCACAAGGGAAAAAAAAGCACCATCAAAAGAAAACCTGCAAAACCCAGGTATTAAACTATAGATTTAAGCAAAGAAAAGAAGCAATTCCATAAATTAAGAAAGATAATACCCATGTTTACAGTTTCAGCTATACTTACCCCTTCAGGCATTTCCAAATGGAATAGTTTTAGAGCTTCTTTCAAGGCTGTCTGAGAGAGAAGACCATTTCTTTTCTTGTCTATTTGTCGGAAATACTTTCCTAAGCCTGTTATAACTTGAACTCCTCTTTTACTTAGTCTTTCTCTGAAAATACCTGAGGGTTTAGAGAAATAAAGGACACAATATTTACCTGAAGCTGTCCACTTGCTATGGAGACAATATGGAATTAAGGAACATCACATCTACATATGATGGTGCTGGTCAAAAAGACATACTCGTGCATTCTGGCTCCCTTATCTTTGATAAGAGAATGCCAATACAAAAAGAAACCATTTAGTGGAAATCATATAAATTATGTCTAACAAGCAATATCTAACAAACTTTTTGTAAAGAGATCACATAAGAAAAAATGGCTATTGCCTTCTATATGGTCAGATTCTAAAACTGCCTACTTCTGTGAGAACTGATTACATGCCATGATTCAACATACTAAGTAAATTTGGAACAACTACTTCAGAACAATGCAATCATTCCACTGAGACACAGAAGTGCTTCTTTATTGTACAGACTTGTTAAGTACATGTGGAAACAAAACCAAACACGACTAACTTGGCAAAATCATTCCTAAATTATATGCAGAGACCCATTTCTATGGTAAGACAGATGAAAGTCTGCAGCTAGCATATTTACTTAGGTATATCTGACTTTCTCAGCTTAATCTGTTAACAGAAGTCACCTGCTACTCCCTTCAAATTACTTATGTCTACAGTTTTAAAGACAAATAGGGACAAGGAGAAAGAAGGATGTTTTTTCCAGTGAAGATGAAACTCAGACGTATTTTAAAAGGTGCCTTGAAGTATACACACACAACATTCTTCCAGGCCACACCTTAGATGTAGTCAGATATTTGAAAAGTCAGCTTGTGTCCATTATGCAAGGGGAAAAAATGGAATAACTACAAGATTAAAAATAACCCTAATTATTATTCCAGCAATTTTTTTGTAAAAGTGCAAGCAGATTCTAGTGACCCAAGAGTACCTGCTTAAAACAGGTTTAGTTAATGACAGTAAACAGAGGTGATTATACAAGTTGTGAGCTGCTCAGATCAATCATTTTTGTTGAATACAAGGTTACAAAAATAATACACAGCACTGTACAAACATCTTTTCATAATTTTCAACAAAAAGCTAGGCCTTTGTCCTAAAGACTGTAGATAGGAATGTGGTAGAATTTATTTACATATTCCAGAGTACACTATTCAATTATACTCATGATTTTAAAAAAGCATAATAATAGAGGATATCAAAATGCAACTTATAAGTGTGTAGAAATAATGATCAAAAGAACAAAATTAATGGAAGAAATTAGATGGTGTTCGTACACTTGGCCAATAACAACTTCAATGCCAGTGTAACAAAGCATCAGCGTTATGTTTCAGAATTTTTTCAGAGATTATGTCGACACAGAGATTAACATTTTATTGATCACATTCACAGTTACTCTGTACATTCTGCACAACCTTTACCCAGACTGTTGATTTGAAAGATAGGAGAAAGCATTCTTATGACTGATTTGTGCTGGTATCAGATTCTAAAAATATTCGGATAAATATCGAACTTTTGTTTCATTTCATTCACACAAATAAAATCTTTATAACATCACTTGTTGTTCATTGCACTGAGCTGTAAATATGAAGATATGGAAACTAAAATTAAAAGGGTTCTGGTGGACACAAACCTTGAATCTTCTTGAAAACTTCGCTGTCATCAACCACTTGCCTGGAGCACTCTTGCTTGAGTTCCACAGAAGAAGCTCTAAAGAAATCAAAATTAATGTTGATTGGTGAAATTATATGTAATATGACTATATTCAAAACAGCTGTTGTAAAAAAACATCACATACTGAAGTTACTATTTAATTCATATACTACCCTCATAAGCACAATATCCAATTGGTTGAGTTTGAGAGAGCGCTCACAAAAATCCTCACTGGCCTGCTACAGATATGAAGGAATTACTTTGTAACGATATCACACTGGCATCTCCTCTACTAGTTCATTAATCATGCATAATTCCTTTTGTGCATAAAATCTCCAGAAGTTTAGTTCAAGAGAATCGTAATCTCATACCACTGGAAGAGTTTGTTAAAGCAACTACATTTAAACACCAACAGGAAAATAAAATGAAATACTTTTAAACTCTCTCTTTAGAACTTAATTAGAAAAGGTGTTGAGCAAAAGTCTATCTAGAAATTTTGGTTACATTTTGTGGGGTTTTTTTGGGTAAATTCCCTTCTGAGAAGGACTTCCCATAAGCCTTCATCACAAATTATTATAAAGCTTCATAAAAAAATATTGTAGAAGAACCTACTGGAAGAAAAAAAAAAAAAAACACAAACAAAACAAAACAACCAAGTCCTACAATTATTTTAATCAGAATATATTTTAAAAAAAATGGAAAAGCATTACTGTCAGTTCTGAGCTGCTTGCTCACCAGTGTTTTGCTATGGCATACTTCTCCTCCTGCTTTCTGAGGGAAAAGACATCTCTCTGCTATCTAGCAGGACTTCTCATCTCCTCTTTGGGTACCTCCCATTATGATGTCCCCAAAAGCTTACCTACATCAGATCACCTAAACGGGAAAGTCAACAACCACCTGCAGAGGGCAATGTACTCCCTCTAGAACACATGTAAACCAGAAGATTCATGGTTTGTGACAGCCGGGCATAGCTACTCCTGGGAACCTGCAGTAGACCTTCTGGACTGTAGCTGAACAGGATTTTCTGTCAGTAATGAAGGTAAAAGGACTCAGTTCAAGAGTTTTGCACCAAAGGACAGAGAGCTCAATAACATCCCCATACAGAAGAAAAAGATGGACTGAAATTTTGTCACTAATGGAAAGAATACAGAGAGAGTATAAAAAAGGAAATACTCTATTCCACCAAAGGTAGGAGAAAATCCAAAATTACAAACTATTGAGCAGGTGTTCTGTCTGGTTTGTCTTTTCAGAGATAACATTGGTTCAACTTCAAATTTCACAGGTATAGGATTAGCAACAAATGAAAGAAAAAGAAGTTTACTTGAGTGATAGGCTCCTGAGATGTAAAATGTCTTACATAAACTATTTGAAATTAAACTATATTGTGTTTTATTTCACTGAAGCCTTGCAGAGATGCAACAATTAGCACTAAGCATCACACAACTATACCGTTCTAGAACCAATTAAATTTGAATTTACCGTTCTATGTGCTTTAGTTTACTATGGCTCCTTTGTAAAGCTTTCAGTGCAAAGGGACTTTAAGTGAATATTACCGTAACTGAGAACAAGCTTCATGTGTCTAAACACTTGCAGAAAGAAAAAGAATAGTCAAGTTCTGCTAACAAAGTAGCCTTTAGATACTGAGCATATTTAATTAAGATTAAAATTATTGTTCTACCTAATCAGGAAACAACCAAAGTATAAGATATATGAGGAGAGGCTGGGAGAGCTGGAATTGTTTAGTCCGGAAAATAGAAGTCTTGAGGCATCTTACCCTCAAGTACATATGAATACCTGACAGAAAGGAGTGAAGAAAACTGAGACAGGCTCTGTTCAATGGTGCCTGTTGACAAGACAAGAGGCTATGGGCACAAACTGAAACACAGGAGGTATATGATTTGCATATAAAAACATGTGACCTCAAACAAAGCAAATAGAACAGCTTCATGTTTCAATTCTTACTTTAAAATTCCTCCTTACCATTCTAGGAAGTTACTGAACTATGCAAAATCCACTAACATTTATTACTAATTTCTCCTAATAACAGCCTAAATATGGATTCTATTTTTAGCAGTATAAGTAATAAGGTATTAGGAGCTCAAAAAAATCTTTTTTTGCTTAAGGAAGGAAAGGTAATTTGAAAAGCAGTTAGCAGCACTTACTTTAGATAGTCCATAGCTGCTTCATCAATACTTATTACACGAAGGGTGAAGACAGGGTTCTGCTTAACACTTTCCGGAAGGTTATGATCAACACTTCGGAAAGTTAGATTAGCTCCCTGTTGTTAAAGCACAAAATGATTTAAAAATAGGTCGTGTATTTCATAAATAGAGGGGAAGGGGAAAGAAAGAAAAGCAGCAAACTGAAAGCAAAGAATGCTGAGAAGAATAAAAAATGCAGTAGCTGTAACTGTAATATCTGGGCAGGCTTGGGTATAAAGTCTCCAAAACTCATTAATTTGGAAGGAGGAGACAGAGACACTGATATTTTGCAAGGGTCTCAACTACTTGGACTTTGTGAGAGATCTGGGTATCTTAATGTCAGCCCAGAAAGTATGATTGCAGGTATGGAGATTGACAGATACATCATTCCAAAGAGCAGTACATTTTCTGGACGACTTTATGATGCATCTTTATTCAGAACACATTTCTATCTGCAGGCTGCAGATGAAAATCCCTAACAAGTAGCTTTATCTTCCATATCATAAACTCATCTATCTCATCTCAAAAATTCTTAGGTGGCTGTGCAAGCAGTTACGATAGGCAGGTGATTAGAAAAAACACACTAAAAACTAATGTCAACTTCTTTTACTTTCAACACTTCACACAAACACAGTTTTTGCTCTGTACTTCAGATTTGCAGGAGCACATGAAGAATTTGGTGAAAACAGTCTGTACTTGAAAACTTGCTCAAGTACTTATAAACCATGAGCACTTAACACAGAGTGGAAGAACAGCAGTGCAGAAGGTGCAATATGATTTTTATTCAGTCATCAGAATAGCTGGTATACAAAGTTTAACACTGCTTCATACACTTGCTCTAAAAAGCTAGTGGTTTACAAACTGTAGGAAACAGTTAACCTGCAATTTCTTCATGTTTAAGAAATATTTTGTCATTGCTTCGAGTTAAAAATGCCGGTAGACCTTGCAAAGATTATTGACTTTTAACAAGTATTTTGGTCCATTCCTCTTCAGGACTCTCCTCCCCGAGCAGATCATTTCGCCTAAAAAAGTCCGCACTGTCTGCAGTCTTGTGCCCTCTAGGGGGGAAAGTGCAAACTACAGCTTAATCAGAAACCTGAATTCGAATCTCTAAAACTCGGGGCAGTTAAATAATCCAGACTTCTGAAAATCTTTAATTCAAAAATGTTACCCAAGGGGAAGACTGCTGCTCTTCCCAGAAGGCGAGATGTCAATTTGCAATTCAAATACCCAATTATTGCTTCCAAAAAATAGTTTTACATTCAGAAGAATACTTACAATGTAAAAGTCACTAAGATCATAAGCTTTTCCCTTTCTTTGTCCACGTTGATGTTGATAAATTCCCTTCTGAATGAAAGGCAAGGCATTTGTCCTGTGAAATAATTCAAAACTGGTATTAAACCAATTAAATGTATTTAAGCTTCTTAGATACAGTGAAATATGTTTTCTAAAACCTTTTTTAAAAGTAATTTATCCTACCTGTTTTTTCCAAACTGTCGAAATTCATACACAGTAAGGGATTTGTCACATGCAAAGAAAAATCCAGTCAACTCTCTACAAGCATCGTGACCATTTCTAGAAGGAAAATTGAAAAGAACCTTTGTATTTTTCATCTATATTAATCCAATTCAACCCAAACATAAGTAACATTTATTTTGGAATCAGAATAGTTTGAGTTAGAAGGGACCTTAAAGATCATCTAGTTCCAAAATCCCTGCGGGGACACCTTCTACTAGACTAAACTGGGGATACCTTCCACTAGACCAAGCTGCTCAGAGCCCCATCCAGCCCGGCACTGAACACTCCCAGGGATGAGGCATCCCCTGTGCAATCTGTTCCAGGGCCTCACAACCCTCGCAGGAAACAACTTCTTTCTAATATCTAATCTAAACCTGCCTGCTTTTAGTTTGAAGCCATTCCCCCTTGCCCTGTTACTACACACCCTTGTAAAAAGTCCCTCTCCAGCTTTCCTGCAGCCCTCCTGTAGGCATGGGAAGGCTGCAAAAGGATCTCTCTGGAGCTTTCCCTTCTGACTGGACAATTCAACTCTCTCAGCCTGTCTTTATAAGAGAAGTGCTCCATCCATCCTTCTGTGCTCCATCCATCTGATCATCTTTGTGACCTTCCTGTGGATCACTCCCAACAGGTCCTTCTCATGCTGAGACCCCAGAAGTGAACACAGCACTGCAGGTGGGGTCTCACGGGAGAGAAGCAGAGTGCCAGAATCCCCTCCCTTGCCCTGCTGGCCATATTCCTTTTGGTGCAGCCCAGGACATGGTTAGTTTCCTGGGTGCAAGTGCACACACATGCTAGATCATGTTGAACTTCTCATCCATCAGCACCCTCAAGTTCTTCTCCTCAAGGCTGCTCTCAGGATCCATTTTATTTCCAGTGTTGCACGCTGAACAATTCATTTTTTTAAAGAGCTATTTGACTATTTTCTTTAACCCACCATGAAATAGATTCAGTCACATCTTTAATTCAATATTCTATTCTCCATAATGCTAAAAACATCTCTGGAGGCTTCATGTTTTAGTATGCCAACATAATTTTCACTCATTAACAAAAGGATTACACACACCAGGACTACTGCATTCATTGAGATATATGAAAGTATGTTGCTGAATACTCAGCTGTGTATAACAAGTATACCGCTCACAGCTGCAGAAAAGCATCACTTTCAAAATTGAAAAATATGTTTATGCCACCACTACTCAAATCAGAACAGTTTCAAGAACATTCTAAAATTTAATACATAAGGAGCTACAAACAATTTGCAAAGTCATTACTGCTTATAGTAGTTACCACATCTAAGATAAGGCTAAAATAGTTTTAATCAACTGAGATGCAACAGCTAAAAGCACTGTTTCACACAGCCCCTGTGCTAACTTTCCTGAACAGAGCTATGGGCATGATAGTAATGCTTACAGATCTTAACATTGTACAGTGGGACTATAAAGCCACTATCCATTAGCCATGTCAAAATTTGTGCTAAATGTCGACACTCACATGCTCTTTTTTCCTTAAACATTCAGTGCAATTAATTAGTTCAAGAGACCAATCATCATTCACAAATTCAGAGAACTGAAAAGCTTCACAAAATTTGTGATTACCTTGACATAATCCTACTATCAAAGCGTAGCTTGTAGGAGAGCATGCTCTCAGTTAGTCCTGATTTGGTCCTTATTCTGTGAAAGTAATGCAGCATGTTAATGATACCTATATGCTCACAGATAAATGTTACATAAAAATCAATCATTTCCAAACAGCAAAAACCATGAAATATGGTATCCTTGGCAACTGACTGAGGAGATGATCCTTTGTAGTTGAATTAGAAAGCAACTCAGAGATGTAAAGTGTTCTGTTCTTATATAATATGAGAGTGCATTCACAGAGAGAACAGATATGAATGGGATTTTTGTTTACATACACTCATAAAAAGAATTAAACCTCTTCCACTCACCATACTTCCATGAATCACTGAGTTCTCTTACAAAAATACCAAGGCTTGGGCTTTTCTACCCACCTAAATATTTTATATTGGCCCTATTACTAGATCCATAAATGGAATTTTGTCTGTGTGATGGATGTTGTTCTTTTTTCAAGAATACATAGATGACATTTAATGAGAAAGACTTTAGAGGGGGATGTTAAAATGTACAAAGCAGAAATGCTTGCCTGAATGTTGAGAAAAATAAACACAACTAAACTCAGACCTGCAAATTCATTTCATTTTATGGATCACAGTGTTTCCTCGGTTTTTTTAAAGTCCTTGGAGCTACTATTTCAATGCTGGCAGTCCAGGAATGTCATCTAAATGCCAGTAGGGTTAATTATTGCAGCAGAAATCAAAACATGAAAGAAAAATATGATTATATTGTAAACTTCTGCATTAGCATTTGCAGATGCATATTTATGCAATTTATGCACCTCAGGATAGGAATCTCTAAAAGGATATGACAGGACTGCAAGCATCCAACAGCTTGGAAAAGGCTGGCAAAACCTTGTGATGAACAATATCAATATAAGCTTAACAATGTTCTCCCAGGTCTTATAAGTTCTGTGAATCAATCATAATACACAGAGAATTCACATAAAAAGGTCTCTGTTATCTCACCAGGCAATAACAAGCACAGGAAAGCTACAATAAAAGGCCTCATATGAAGCTGGTGGATCCAAGCCAAAAATAAAACATCTAGAAAGGCAAACAGACTTCACAGAGTTAAAAAAAAAATACAGCAGAAAATGTATTTTTATAAACTTACTTTGTTTCATGGAGTGTCCTTTTTCTAAAATGCATTGGTGCTGTCCCAACTCCCAGAAGTCCTTGAGCTTCCTTGCAAGCATCAGAACATGTGGACTGCTCTGGATCACATATAACAGCTCTGACCACAAAGAGCAGGGAGAGGCCCTCTGACTATTAGTATGGCTGAATTTCAGGTCTTACATATTCTTCTTATGCAGGAAAGAAAACACTCAAGAATAATACAACAATACAATCTTGAAGTTACCCACTAAGCTTGCATAAATTTGTGGGCCTATTTTTTTGTTTGTTTACACAAATTCTTGAGTCTATTTCTCAATATTAAACACATGCAATAATATTCTGGCAGTGCACCCCTATGTAGTAATGTTACATGTAGATATGTATTATTTAAAATATATTTGATATATCTTTATATAAAATAAACCTTGGTATTGTGAAGGTTTGTGGGACTTTTCATCATTTCCATTATTTCTGTAAATATTCCATCAGTGATATTCTATAACTATGGCTCCCTCCAATATTAGTGATATCAGTTGCTAGTACTGGCCAGTGACACCCCCACAGAACCATAGAATAGCCTAGGTTGGAAGGGACCTTAAAGATCATCTCGTTCCAACCCCCATGCTGTGGGCAGGACACCTTTCACTAGAGCAGGTTGCTCAGAGCCCCATCCAATCTGTCATCCAAAAAAACAGTGGCACTTCCTCCCCCAAAGCACTGACTACAGAGCTGAGAGGATCTCAAAGTCCCAACAAGCAGAAAAAAAAATAGCTGAACTTGGTTTTGAGCACTTTGATATTCTCTATATCAGTTCAACAAGTAAACAAGAGACCCTTTAAAAAATAAATGAGATGCTTTTTATGCTATTGAAATGTTTTTTTATCAGAAGGAAAAAGTAATTTTGCATGGCTATTATAGTTTTCTAAACTTGTTCTCTAATCTATACAGATCCATCTTTGTACACATCAGTTACACTGATTTAACGGCAAGATTTGCTCTATTTAAGAAAAATATTCAAAACACCTTTGTGTTTCCTTTAATAGTTTTTTCATGCAACTGTTTTGAACTAATCTTTTCCGATTAACATCCTGATATCTGATACCAATTTGTTTGGAAGTACTGGCAGAGTTATATTTGGAACATAAACAGAGAGATTTTTTAAATTACAACTTCATCCTGATGCAGCTGCAGCACTACTGAATATTGTTTTGACATTATCAACAGAAGGGTTCAGAGTAGGAGAAGGAATACATGGGAAAAATAAGGCAAAGCAGCAGAAAGAGGTTAAACACAGAATGGGCATTCATGATCCAAGATGCACAAAGCTGTACATTTAATGCAACATCAGTAGTACTGAAACACTTCAACATAATCAGCATATTTTTAAAATCACCTCTGTAATAATCTTTGTCATAGGCCAAGCACTTATTTGAAAACTAGGGATTTCTACCCTGTATGGTTCCATAATTTTAATCCTGCTAAATGATAGCTGGAATTTAACACTGTGTTTCATGACAATTTTGTTTCCCTCAGGCAACCTTCTTGTCATCTCAGCTTTTAAACAGTGTAAAAGCATTAATAGACTTTTAAACAATATAGGCCATTTAAGCTGCTGTAACAGAAACAAATTAAAACTAAAATGGTGAAGAGCAACAACACTTCAACCTCAAAATCTTTGGATTTGATGGTCTGGAAAACCAGTGCAGATAACTCCAGATATTGTAAACTATGCACAGAATGCAAAATAATCTAGACGTAGTCACAGCTAATTTTATAGTAAGTGTAAAGTAATACTATATTAAACTAGCTTGCATCTTCCTATACTGTCATAACCAGACAGCTTGCATAAAGCCCTGAATTATTAAAGCATGCTTAAAATAGAGGGATCTTCCTGCAAAGAATTGATGCTTTCTTGAAGCTGAAGGGAGAGCAATGAAGGCAGGAGATCTTACTGTACAACTCGATTTATAACAGTGCCTTTTGTTCCTACACGCCCAGCATTGGCATAACACTCCCTTATGCCTAAAAGGTGCTGTGTCAGTATTAATAAAGGATTAATAAATATTAATAAAGCTAAGACTTTTAGAAAAGACAATAAATATTGAGAAAGTGTAATTTATAACATTAGGCATCCATATATTTTCTTAAGGTGCAAGAGGGTTATTTTCAAGAACTTGTGCTATTCTAAAGCCCTTAAAATAGGTTCAAGTATAAAATTTCAAATTATTTCCAGAAAAAAAAAAAAAAAACATACACATGGCACTTTAAACTTATATTTTAAGTTGCATTAAAAGACTTCCCTTTTAAAGATTTTTTGCAAAGAATACTACTACATAAGATTTCATAAGACTTGGAACAAGATGACCAAAACACCTCTTAAGCAAGAAAAGGTTCACACTAACAGATCTAAATTCTTATGTAGGGAAAACTGAAATTTTACATTATAAATTCATTTACCTACATAATTGATCCACCATAACTTGTTCTACTACAGCCTGTTTTCTCCTCTCTGCAGCAACATCCTCCTGCAATGAAAAATTGACTGACAACAAATGAAATATATAACAGCAGGCACTTCAAATAATAAATTACCCTTTAAGACAGCAATCAGAGGTCACAAACTTACCAATGTTGCAATTACTATTTTTTATAGTTTTAATAGAGTTCTATTTGCATAAAAAAGACATATAATATTCACTGCTACACACTTGATTTGTCTATGCATATTAGTTGTAATAAACATGAGAATTCTAGTATTTAAGTTGACAGACAAAATCCTTATTTCTATATTGTTTCCAATTCATTCTGTAAGAACAATAGAGCCTGAGGAGACTCACATTATTCCAGGTTTTATGGTTGACACAGATTCCAACTAAGAGAATCAAACTTTACCTCCAGCAATATTTAGTCAACTTTTAAGACTAAAGTCTCAGTTGGAAGCTTTTTCTTTCCTGCATGTCACAATAATTTTCTGCTGAGACAGGTCAATCTGAAAAACCTTTCAGGAAATATCATCCTAAAGGGAAAAGGGGATTTTACATGATCTTATTATTTTTATTAGAGTAACACTGAACCATAAGCTTGTGCATTCACTGTAAACTGTGCAGGCATTGATTCACAGAGAGAAACCAAAGCACAAGATAGTATGGAGGCCACCAGCAGTAACCAGGCCTCAGCACCTCTCTTTATCTTCCACATTTCGGAGTTTTTTACTGCATTTAAAGTTGTCTTTTATTCCAAAAAGTTATTTTTATATATAAGAAAATAGATATTAGTATTACTGAGGAGATTTATGCAACCTTTACATTTTTTTAGATATTCTGAAACTAGAGAATTAAGATATTTTTCTAATTGGTCTTGTGTGCAAACCAAATTCTAGAGAGATGAAGCCTTTCCATGGATGAAGAACTGAAAAGTTCCCAGATAGCTGTAAGAGATAATTCCTAATTCCAAAAGAAGCTATGGGTATGATTCACAATCTTCAAATAAATACTGATTACCACTACCCAAAAAAAGAAAGCAAAATTGAAAAAACACAAATAACTAATGTAACACCAGACCAGCTGTTGGTCATTCCAGACTGATTTTAAGCCTTTGAAGATTTCTGAATTATAAGAGATAGGGGGCTTTTTAGTTTGCTCTCATGTTTCATTTTTGCACCTATCAGAACTACAGGGTGCTTTATTCTGAGTTAATGATTTTTTTACCCATTAACTGTGGCAGCAGATGTTTTAAAAAGAATAATGTAAAGGAGGACACACTTATAATACAGAACAATGTTTTTTTATAACATACTCCGTGGACACTGGTTTATAGATCCAAATCAGCATGCTGAAAAGAATCTGATTAAAAACCAACCAACCAACCAACCAAAAATTTACACCTTAAATTTTAATTGGATATTAGGTCACCAAATGTAATCTTTCATGGAATATCTTTCATTCTGCTCTCAGACAAAAGCTCTACTATGAAATTACAAAAATGCAGAGGGCAGAGGCAAACATTGTATTTGCAGCAGCTCCCACTGGTAAAAAATTCATAATTGTTGTTCTCTAAATATGACCATTCAGAGAAAACCAGCCTTCTTCAGAAGTTATATATGATATCTATTGGTAATAACATATGGACTGTGAATCACAAAATCACAGAACAAACTGAACTGGAAGGGACCTACAAAGAAAATTATTGGAATATACACGCAGTTACCACTGCGAATTTCTTCCAGTATTTTACCACTATCAGAAGCCTGACACAGGAAAGCCTGAGATGGTCCTCAAAACACACAGTCAGCCTGTGCTGACCATGAGTGCTAATCAATAACAAAAGGGTTTCTGAAGGTCCCAGTAACACCTTGCTCAGACACCTGTTGGCTTTATTTTAAAGCACAGCAGCTACATAATATCTTCTATTTTGTGGTTCTGCACCGCTCTCTTTCTCAGTGCTTCCACTGTACTTCCTTCAGCATTAAGTAGTTATTCTAGAGATACTTCAAGACGTTTTTCCATTATCTTCAGCCTATAGTATAGATTTTTTAATTTATTCTAAAACTAAAAGCTTAAGTACTTTCTCAAAAGATTTTCTTATCATGAAAATTAAGTGACCTCAGTAGTGCAACATTTGCATTCACTTCAACAAGACTAGAAATCAAATAAATGCTTGCAATGATGCAAAATTCAGTGCATAGTGATGAGCAAATAAAATGAATTAAAATTACTATTTACTTTAAAAAATCATAAAATTTCTCATTGCTTAATATTCCATGAGAAAGTTAGAATGCATAACTCTTTTCAACAGTACCTTCAAAAACCAGTTACAAAAGCCATCACTCTGCATATGCAAATACTGAACTATGCAATATCAAGTGAAGGTTCTTCATGATTGTAAATCATCCTAAATTCAAGGCCTGCCCTCAGATGGGCAAGACTCCTACTGTTCAGTCCCAAAAAGAGTAAAATTCATGTCTATGTGAGAAATTTAAAAAGCATATTGGGTACATCCATGTAAGAAAAGTTTTAATTCCCCTCTGTGCATGCTAGTGAGTCCATACTAGTTTCCAGTCTTCAGAGCTCCCTCCTTCCCTCAGAAAGGATCTGACAGAAGATCAGAGCCAAAGTGATTGAAAGGACATGCTAAGGGAGCTGGTGGATGTGTTTAGTTTGCAGAACCAGCAGCTATGAGGCATTCTGAATAGAAGTCACAAAGTGAGACTCAAATTGTTTTCACAGTAGCCAGCAGTATGACAGAAGGTGAAGGTTACACACTGAGCCTTGGGAGGATTGGTGTGGACAATAGGAAGAACTTTTTCTCATAGTGACATAGCATGTCACATGAAGGTGCTGCCTAGAGATGCTGTAGAAGCTCCATCCCTGGAGCTTGAAGACTCAGCCAAAGTTGTTGCTGACTCAGTCTAACACTAGCAGCAGAGCTGATGGAATCCATGGACCATTGAACACAGGCTCAGCTAAAAGCTGCACATCAGAGGAGATCAGAATATCCTGAGCTGGAAGAGACCCTCAGGGATCCTCAAAGTCCAACTTCTGGAACTGAATGTAACACTGTGTTTAGGTTCACTCAACTACCTCTTAGTTGTATGAATATATCTGTACATATTACTTATAATTTGCATTCTCATTTATATACATGCATAAAACACAAGCATTACAGATAAGATTTTAAAAATGCTCACTGGGTTGCTCAGTTCAGCTCCCATTGAGAGAAATGTTTAAACTCAAATGATTTAAATGGGTGCAATTACACCCCAAAGGCATAACTTCTGTTGAACATCTGGGAAGCCATCCTCCACATCTAGGGGATTAGCAGCATAATATCAGTCAAAATACTTACAGCTTCTGATTTCCTTATGTTGTGCTGCATATTATAAGGCTTGTTTGTATAACATTGTTGCAGGAGAGCTTTCTTATCAAGAGTTACAAAATCACCATTATGTCCATCTTCAAGCTGCATACCCTACATAAAAAATATATTCTTTTCATAAATCAGATTTAATGAATTGTAATAAAAACAAACTGAAAAACCCACACACATTTTCCTCAACAATTTATTTAAAAGTACTTCTCTTTCTTTCTTCACTTTTTAAAGCGTCTACTTCTTCCACTTTGTGCTAATTAAAAGAGAGTTCTTTTAAGCCTAGCTTTCTACAGAAACTGAACTTATAAGGAAAGACTAGAGAGCAAGATCTATCTCTTTTGAATACTTACGAGTTTTCATTCATACTGAAATAAATAAAAAAAATTTAAAAATCTCAAAAATACTTGTATGTGTTCATACAAGCTTTGTGAAAAAGCAGCAGCAAGTCAGAGAAGGAAGGCTGTAGTGTCTCTGAGAAGAGAACTCATCCTTTTTCTGTTCTCTCAGGAACAGCCAAGAGAAAGTAGAGGATTTGCTGCTAGGTGTAAAGCTCCAAGTTCACTGTAGAGATACTGCTTTGTGAACAATGAAGTTAAATACAGTCTAGACAGGGAAAAGCCAAAGCATGCTGCTGGTTCTAACAGACTTGTAAACCACTCCCAGGGTATAATGGAAATACTTCCTACATTTGATGATACGAAAAAAAAAGGATAGAGGAGGTTTTTACAGAACTCAGGAAGCAGGTAGCATAGGAAAGAAATCAAAAGAGTAGGTTTTGTTAGCAATCTCCTCCATGAGCAGCTTCTTTCAGAAAAGAAAAGTTACAAGTTCCACTAATCAAGTAAAACAAGTGTATTGAAACCTTTTGATTTATTCATCTAATCAGGCAGTGATAATAGCTAACAAAAAAATGTTTTGATAGATGTATTACAATCTGTGAGAAGAACTAAGATACATGCTTCTAGTGCTTAGCAAGTATCTTTCTGGAAATCAAAATCACCAGAAAAAAAGTCAGTTCTGCTTTTTCTCTCCCAGTACACACTTGCCATCTATTTCTTCATTTTCAGATTAACTTGGCTGCTCCTGTAAATACCCTTTTGAAGGGCTTGCAGTAGTGCATGTAAAGGAGTCACTCCTTGAAAAGCAGATATAATGACCGTGTCAGACCAGTACATTAAAGTGGAATCATTAAAAAAAAAAAAAAAAAAATCTCCAGAACAGACAATCTTATCTACCACCAAACATAAAACTAAACCACAAAATACCACAACTTTTTGCTTTCACCTCTTATTCACAAAATACTTATTAATAGATTTTTTTTCAGGTTCCCCTTTATCTGATCAGTAGAAGCACAACCATAAGAGGAGAAAGCTCTCTTAAAGCTATCAGCAAAATGCATGACCATCGTTGTGTTATGTCTTTCCATTGTAATGACAGTTAAGAAAGTAAATTCAGTGAACTCATTCATCACGAACTTTTTCTCTGAAAAGCAATGAGCACAACATGTTCCATCAACATCTGCATACTCAATTTTCCCTTAAGATTCTTAAATGGTCATCTATCCTCAGCAGAATCTAGCATTTAACCAGTCCTCACAGGTGTTGCTTACTTAGGTTTCCTACTTCCTTACACCTACAATGATGCATCTTTCCCTGTTCAACCACACTCTTCTGCTATCTCTTCCAGAACAAGATGAAAGTTGGCTTTAGTTATCCCTTTGTTTTCCAGTTTCTCTCCACTGATCTACCCTTCTTTGCACCTTAGTTTTAATTTAAAAACACAAAAGAAACCTGGCAGAATTAATACAGCTTGCAGTCCAACTGTACTGAATCTTATACAACGTCAAAGCAGAAAGTACAGATAATATCTTTCACTATTTTAACCCCATATTCCTTTGCATTTTCAGTGTTAATAGTTCTTTAAGGAACAGATTAAATCTTTAATTTCTCCTTTTTTAAGTCCTATATACAGTCACAATTTACAGAGTACTAATTAAAATACTTCTACATTTAAAAAATAACAAAGCTTGAATGAATTTCTGATTTTGGAAATAACATTTTACCAAGACCTTCCTGCTGTCTCTCCTCTTCTTATAGGCTGTAAATTCTTCCTTATCATTCATGCTCATCATGCTTGGGCTAGAGGTGAACTAAGAAGGTCAGTGTTACTTTCCTTACCAGAGAACACAACCGTACACAACCATAAATTCTCAGAGCACCTCAGTTTCTTTCTCTGCAACAACTGAAACAAGTTTCCTATATCTTATTTCCCCCTTAAAATTAGATGCTGAAATTACATGGTTTTATTTCTTTACAATAAAAACAAGAAATTAATTACACATATGTGCAAACCTTTCCAAACAGTGTAATTAAATAGTGATGTACATTTGCTATTTGAAAATGTGATTTCTATTTTGCCAGCTACCTTTGTTGAACTGTCTGGACACTGGAGGTGGTCTTTTCTCTTTTCTGCAATTCTCTGAGGATGCTGCTTATATTCTTCCTTCGTATCTGCTTCATACTGACCATACTTCCATTTGTATCTGTCCGTAAGGGATGACAGATTTTCTGGCCTTGTCTTCTGCTCCAAAACAGAATGTTAAAGCAATGAGTAATCAATTTAAAAGCCTCTGGCTAGTCTATTGAATGAGAACAGCACTATTTTAATTCCTATCCAGTCTAATGTCTGAAACTTCTAGACATGATGCTTCAAATTAAGAAATAATGCAAATAGGACTGCATATTCAGGCTTAACTTGCATTGAGTTCTTCAAATTCTACCATTTTAAAATCTAAAAAATATATAGGCAAATGGTTTTACATCACTTTTAAAGAAATAAGTCAGATTCAGTGGTTCTGCCTTATAATATCACTAAAATGGAAATTCTGACATTTGATTTTGGATGGCTGAAAACGGGTGGATGAATGTTTTTCAGTCAGAAGTTATAATATTCTTGTGTGGCAGATGAGCACTGGGGCACTGTTCTTTAGAACAACATCAGCTGCACAGCTAAGTACATTTCTAACCTTACATCCATTTCAGGTGTAAGGTTAGAAAGGTATGCAACAGAGGCTGGGATCAGTGGAAAGAGCAGCAATGACAGAAGTCTAAGATTCCATTCTTTTCTGACTCTTTCTGATTAAAACCTTCAATATTTAAGTTATATTCCTTCAGTGCTAACAAAAGTAAGGTGGACTTGGCTATCATTTCTACTTAACACTCACAACTCATCTTGCAAAAACAGTGTTACAGTCCTGCTCTGGAAAACCATTTCTCAAAACCCAAAAAGATTTGGTTTTGAAGAGCCAACTTTCTCCTTCAAAAGAGGACTCACATCCCTTCACTAGTTAATTCCTGAATTATAAGAGTATATTTAAATTTTTCTTCCAAAAGTGACCTATTTTGAGAAGATTTCCTTACATAGCTACTGAAGAAGCTGGAATCTATCTTGCTAAAGGGAAGTTTGGTCAGAGCCCCAGAAGTGAGAAACAAAGGCCGCTCAGAGGAATACATTAAAATATTTTAAAACAGCTTGAAAATCTTCTCCACAATAAAAAAGATGGGGAGCAAGTCAGGCAAAAAAAAAAGGGGGGAGAGAAAGAGAGACAAAGAAAGAGGGAGAGCAAAAAAGGGTAAGTAAACAGAAGATAGATTCCACTACATTGAGCATTCAGTATTTAAGACGTAACGAAGGCAGAAAGGAAGCAACAAGAGGTAAAGGAAAGCAGAGAAGAAAGGGAGAAAGAAACAAACAAAGCCACACCAACCTTCCATTAGCACTCCTGAAGCTTGACTGACTTATACCTATGAACTTTGTTTAAAAAAATATGGTAAAGAAAGCAGTCTAATCATAAGCATCCAGACCCAAAAAAGGCAATAACAACTCAACTATGTTTGCACTGCGCATTTACAAGGCAGTAGAAAGGAAAACAACCTATTTGTAGTTATATGTTTACAGTTACATCTTAAGACATTTATAAATACTTATGTTGGGCACATATTCTAAAAACTAGTACATTCTTAGTACATTATTTTTAAAAGACCAAAAAAACACTTACCATTTCAGTTTTTACTTAAATGAAATTGTTTTTCAAGTAGAGAAACCATTTGGTTATATAGGGAAACATACAAAATAGTGATCTTGGCAGATTCACTTTGAACTCCAGCCAATCTGGAGTTCTGCCCTTGAAGTTACTATATTATTTGTTTCAAAAGTCACAGGCTATGTACAAATTAATTTTAAATTGGTTTTCCCTCTAGTTAAAATTCTGGAATTTTTTTAAAATACTCACTTGAATATGTCTTAGGTTTACATAAATTAAATATTTTTGAAATAATGGATTTTTAATCAGTGTATTTTTTAATAGTTTCTCCAATAAGCCAGCTCCTTTTGCATAAAATAAGTTGAAACATATTACAGTTTCAGACCATATACCATAATATCAAACTAATAATCCTTTTTGTCAGTCTATATTTTTTCAAATACCTTACCTCCATTTTGTTCTGACAAAATTTGCTTGACACATGTTTAAAGGAAAACAGGAATCAAGATGTATCATGATCAAATAAAAAATTGTCACATTCATTTTGTTCACATTTAATTCAGATATAAAAGTTCAAAAGAACTCTCTTCCTGCATTCAGAGAAGTGTAATAAGTGAGTAACTAAATTAACTCTTAAAACTATTATTATAGTGGATATTGATCCTGAACAATGCTGCATTGTACTGTACAACAGTATGCTAGCACCTGGGCTACTGATTTTCCTTAAAAATTAGCACCTAAGACTAGTGGTGATTAAGTTTCTTACTCATCCAGGGGGGAATTGCTAACATGATGAGGAAATTTTAACAATAATAGAGTTCTGACAAATTAGACATAATTCCAAAGTTTATGTTCCAGTTCTGTTTTAAAGACAACAGCCCTAAGAGAAAAAACTATGATATGTCTGCAAGTAACTCCAAAAGTTTTCTTTTCACCAGAAGTAACTATTCTTCCATAGAAATAATGCTTAGTTTTTATACAGGTTTTGCCTTCAAGCATACACTTACTGCTACTAATCTTTATTATTACTACCATTAATATATCTCTTAAAAATAAGTACAAAAAAAGGGTAAGTGTATCAATCAACAAAGAGCTAAGCTATGTAATAAAATAGATTTTTCTAAACATTAGAAAGAATCTCAGTAAAAGGACTTTACTAAAAGTATTTTGGACCAACAGCACTTGGAGATACATGCTTCACCACAAGAGAAAAAAAAGAGCTTTCATAAAAAAGCTATGTATGCTTTTCTAAATTACTGCTTAAGGGGCATATTATAAAGATATTTGTAGTGACAGACTGACATGTTGATGCTGCACATATGGAGTTTGTAATGACGTTCTCCAATCTGAAGATGAATCTAGCTGACACTTATGAGAACGACTTCCAGTGTATGGTATGTAAGAGTCTCCATCCTAAAATCACAGAAAAAAAAGGACAAGCAATCAAAATTGTTTTATATTCAGGGTGATACTTTTTATTAACTCATGAAACATGTGAATTCTAAAAAATTTTTGAGAAATAATTTATTTACAATTACCTCTCCATCAGAATCTCTCAGCCTCCCTAGATCTAGGCATGGCACCCTGCAGGGAATTAAAACAATTTTAACAGCAACGCATTCCCTTATTTTTTAATGATAATAAAAGCCCTGCTTATTAGTTATAATTAGGTCCTTCACAAAAATATCCGTGCAACTGGATATGGCCTACCCAGCAAATGTCTATAGCCCCTCTTTCTTCAGCTCAGCAAGTGGCTACTGAGCTTCTCTTCCCCAGTAGCAGAGTACCCTGGCAGCTGAAAAGGAGCCTTCTTTACTCCCACATTGACTTCTCTCCACTCCCCAACAGGAGCCACTGCAACAAGATCATGCATCAGGGATACCTTATTTTTGTCTTCCAAAGCACATCTGTGTCAACATTCCTCTATAATCAGTCAACAGAGAGGCAACAGGGAAGCAATCACCACTTGGGATGCAAATCATCTGGACTTTTCATAAGAGATTAACACAGTAGAAGAAAACCATACCTCAGTATTTTGTTCTGCTTAAAGAAATGAAAACATCTCCAATTCATTAAAGCATCTCTGTGCCTTCTGCCTTTACTCCAGGTATATTGCAGAGCACCATGAATACATATTTTTCATATTTTACCAGCAATATTTCCAAGTAACTCTCTTATAACTTCTTGGAATAAGAGAGCTCCTTATTTTAGTCTTTTTTTTTTTATTAGATAATGACAGGCAGTACACAGTAATTGGAATTTTTTGACGTTGCTATGAAGAATCAAAGGTCATGGTCACACACACTTATGAAATAATTACATACATTGGCTTTAAGACATTTCAGTAAACAAAACTGCCTAAACTATCAGTCATGGTCCTTGGAAGAGATGTTCCTTATCTGCCAAAGTTACTACAATTTTAAAAGCACAAACAGAATTTCCCATTGCTTGTAAAACCCTTCACAACAGTTTCTTTGTATCTTTTACTGCAATACCTGTAAGAGTGGTCAGTAGTTAAAATGTTTTTTCTCCTTTTGCAGACAGGCTAAAAATATTCAAGAAAAACAAAGTATAAATATGACAGCTCTGAGTGATACCCTCTGAAGAGGATGTCAGGAGGACAGAGCCAGGTTCTTCTTGGTGGTGCCCAGCAATAGGACAAGGGGCAATGGGCAGAAAGTGATGCACAGGACATTCCATCCAAAACCAACTTCTTCACCACAGGTGACCGAGCACAGGAACAGGATGCCCAGAGAGGTTGTGGAGTCTCTCTCACTGAAGATAATCAAGAAGCATCTGGATGCAATCCTGAGCAAGGTACTCTGGGATGTCCCTGCTTGAGCAGGGAGGTTGGACCAGATGGACCAGTGGGTTGGACCCACTGCGGTCTTTTCCATCTTTACCCATTCTGTGATTACACTTCCACTCAGCCAAACATAAATCAGCTAAATTCCAACGTAAATAATGTATCAAATATTCTACTCCAAATATAAATCACAGAAAACAAACCTATGATGATAAATTTCTTGGAACACTAAATTGCACATCACTACAAATGCCAATGCACTGTGTTAATAATACACACAATTAAACAAAGCTGATCAGAAATAGAAGCAGACTTATTCTGGTGGGCGAGGACTGTGAGCAGCCTGTCTATTTGGTCTCCAGCCCTAAAAGAAGGACACATTATTGCTTCCAAGGGGATCTGGATTAAAATACATAGTTCTCTCTTTCAATTTCCCCTGAAATATTTAAAATTAGTGGCTTAAATTACCTATGCAACATACTTGACTAAGATGGTACTAACAAGGGGAAAAAACCAAATACTTCTCATTGAAAGCTTGTTCTTACAGATCAGGAGACTAAAAGACTGAATATTTATCATGACAGAAAGATTTCCAACCATTAAGAATCCAGATAGCATCCACATCAGCTATTAATAATACATTAAAAATAATCCATGTTTCTGAGGCATTGTGCCATCACTGCTCACAAGGCTTTAGGTCACATTGCTCTTGTCAGTTGGGAACAAACCCTAAAATCAAAACCACAAGACTGACAGCCAGCTGGCTCACAAGGAGCTAGCTCAGACCCCAAAGAGCCTCTGATATTTGGTGTAACTGTTTCATCTCAGCTTTAATATAACCGTCCTTATGACGACTAGGCAGTTCAGTTTATTTATTTTGCAAGTCTGTGTTCCACACAGACCTCCAAACCCAACTGAGCAAGAACATGGCAAGAAAAAAATATAACAGACCCAGAGCTTCATCCATCCCCCCATGGCTTTTGAAAACAGCTAGCAGCAAATCCGTGGGGGAGGCTGCTTGGGGCAAGCACAAAGTAACAATTCACCTAACTGGCCGCCCAACCTGAAAATAAAAGTGGTTCGGGAACATTAAGAACAAGGGCTAACATTTTTGTTTTCACACTTTTCAGCTCATAAATCTCAGCATCGCAGCCTGAACTGAGCAGAATCCCATTTCCAGCATTGCCTGAACATCTCTCACGATCTGAGAGCAACCACAAAACTGTAACTCCCTTGTTGCCATACACCCCTGTAGCTGCTCCCGAAACAGCTCGGCAACACTACCCTCTAGCGACTCCCGAACGTGGTCCGGGTATCCCGCTCTGAGAGCCCTCCGCACGTACCGTGCCACCGTGTGGTCACGCACCCAACACTGCCAAGGCACCAAAAACACCGCACTATATCTCACACTTGGCTTTTCTCTGTGCCATTGCAGCTGCGCTGAGGGAAAGAGCACATCCAATCCCAGATGCTAAGGCCTTAATAGAATTCCTTTTCAACAAACCAGGAAGACAGCAAACAAGAAACATTGTGAATGCTGAGGTGAAGCGTATGATTTCAACATAATTTTAAGATTTATTTTTGCAAATTGCCAAGAATCACGTGGACTAGGGAGTCTAAATTTGGAAACTTAGTTGCACAAGAATGAAAAAAAAAGGGGGAGGGGAATGAGAAATTAGAGAAAAAATGTCATTTCTTTTTTTTTACAACCTACGCTAAATGCCCCAAATGTTCTTGTTGTCCCCAGGTATTTAATTTTCAAAAACCTGGTTAAAACACTAACTGTAACATTGTGACATTGATATATTATAATTTACAAAAGTTCCTTTTTCATTCCAGATCAAACTGAAAAGAAGAACAGCAATTTGGCAGTCAAACTCCAAGAATTCCTAATGGGGTCATGCAACAAATGAGGAAGTTAAATGGCTGCTGGGGGGCTGAGGGAGGATTAGAAATTAACTTTAATTCACAGACATAAAGTACACGGTATCTGTGAGAAAAATAAACTGTTCCTAACAATATTAATATTTACCTTAGCGGTAAGGAAAATAATGGCCCTCAAAATCCAAGATCATATTTGTAAGGACTTTCAAAAGTTAGCCCTAAAGTTTCTGCTACAGTGAACCTATGAGGGTTGCACACCTACCCTATCTCAGAGCATAGACTATTAGGAATACATGGAAAATGTAATTTCCCTTCATACTGAATACAGAGCACTGAGATTCATTTTTCATGTCGACCTAAAATCATGCCTTTTCAAATTTTATTTTAGGGGCTTCTTTATTTCTGTCTTGTAAAAAAAAAAAAAAACCACAGGCACACCTGAAGCCAGTTTCACCAACAGCCTGAGATAGCACACAGTCCAGGTTCAAGCCTCTGTTGCTCTTAACTGCAAGTACTAATTCATTTGTAAATTCTCCACATTACAATTAAGTACTCAGAGTAGCAGTTATTCTAGGACAGCAGTTTATGTTGGAATTTCTCATGTTCATTCGAGAAGCTGTCATACTAAACTATGCCTTTCTGACAAAAATAATTTCTTTAAAAGTTGTCTTCTCTAAGAATAGATTCTAACCTCAAACCAAGAACCTTCTGATTTATGATTGAAATATTTTTAAAATGTCAAAGTAAGGAAGGAAAACAACCACAAGCCTTCCATTGACTACCTGATATTTCTTGCCCCTCAATGGCAACTCAGCCTTCCTTCGAGGGGATGCAGCAACTCCTTTAACTTCCAGATCCATGCAAATTCAATGACAGCTTTCAGAACAAACTGAAAAACAGAACATACAATTGAGAAAAGCACGTGTTTTTTATCTAAGTACTTCTGAAAAAAAAAAGGTGCATTAGAAAGAATTTTGGTATCATCTTCAGTAAGCTGAAATGCTGATGGTTTCTCTTTTTCACCGTCTCTTAATTTCAGTCTTTTATTACTAATGCTTAAACCAGATCCCTGTTCAAATTTATGGTTTTGCCTCAAGCTTAACTCCCTCTTTCCCTTACACTTATGGGTATCTTGTCATTCCAGTATTACTAATTTGCTACCCCTTGGCAATACCAAACCTTTTGTACCACTTAAAATTGCTGCCTGGCTTTCCATCGCTCGATGCCCTGGGAACATTTCAGGAAGACGTAAGGGCCCTCCCGGCACACTGCCAGGCTCCGAGAGCTCCAGGGTGACATTCCACCAGTATTCCTGCTCTGCTGCCTTCTCCTTCCACCCAGCCAATTTTGAACCAAATGCCCATCATGTGGTTCCCAGCAATCAGACACTCCATTCCCAAACCGAAGGCTGACGGCACTGAGCTGTTCCCACTCCCAAGCAGCCTTTCCTTTCCCGAGCAGGAGCACACGGCGCCGGGCACCCGCACAGCCCTCCCGCCGAACCCCTTCCCAGGGCACCGAGAATGTCCGTGCACGGCTGCAAGGCTCTCCCGAAATGGAGCATCCTCCCACCTGAGGGCACAGAGGGGAGAGAGCGTCGCTGTATCTAGTGCTTCACGCTCTGAGATTACTGTTACCAAACAGCAGTGCTGTAAGAGGCGGAATAAACATTAGGAGCTCAACAGCTCCACGGCAGTGATGCATTTTCCCAGGAGAGGCGCGGGGCCCGGGCCGGCAGGGGCTCTGTCTCCCCGGAGCGGTCCCAGGGCGCAGGGCTGACGGACCGGGCCCGTCCCCGCACCGTCCCCACGGTGCCCGCGCCCCACCTGCCCGCCCGGCCGCGCCGGCGGTTGCCGGGTACCGCAGCGCGCAGGGGCCAATCCCAGCCAGGCCTCGCACCAGTTTCGCAAGGTGTGCCTCGGCGGAGCGGGGAAGCGGAATTCCCGGTTGCTCCTACGGAAATTCCCTGCCCCGGGGCCCGGCTGTCCCTCCCTCCCAGCGCCCACGGGCGGATCTGCCCGCGCTGCGGCCGCCGCAGCCCCGCCAGGACAGGCGGGCGCTTACACATCCCATGGATTCTGCCCTCGGCGAACCCCGGCAGCCGGCATCGGAGACTTCGAAACTGCGGCGAGAGAGCCCACGGTGCGTGTTTGCAGCCTGGGCAGAAATACAGCGATCATCACCCCAAAGTAGCTCAGAGCCTTTCGGACAAGGGCTTCGAGTGTCAGCAGCACCCGAGGATTCGTGGAGGTGAAAGCCACAGCAGTGATGATACAAACACTGCCCCAGGCGGGGAAACGCTGCGGCAAAGGACACCGGCACCGGTGCTGGAAGGAGCAGGACTGACCTGCAACCTGCAAACACCTCGGCAGCGCAGCCGGGCTCCCACTCCATCGTTCCCTCTGATCAATGACTTTGAAAGTAGTTTCAGTTCACTTTATTAGGTATTTCAGAGAAAAGCTTCTATGAAATTATGGTCTTTTCCAAACAGTTCCAGTTGTCCTGAATGACCAGAGCAACATCATGTATTTTTTAAAATCAAATTGTATCCAAGTACCAGTTTTGTTCATCTGTTCGGTCTTGGGGGAAAAAAATCTGCCACCACTTGAGAAACCCTGGATCTGTAGTCCATCAGTTTTCCAAAGTTAGGCAAAATCTCACTTAGTGCAAAACTACTAACACACTGATGCTAAGGATGTATTTCTGGATGCTGTTACTTCCAAGCCTGTGTGATCCAGTTTTAGAACCAAACACATACCATGTTTCTACACCAGAATGAACAATTCATTCCATTTCAGTGAGTGACACAATAATAAATTTAGTCCCTTTAAGTACAGTACATTTCCTCCATAAAAACAAGTCCACATGCTATTTTCCTGTAAGAATAAGGATGGCAGAAGAGTTCAGGCATCACAACTGGCCTACTTAAAAGCTATGCAATTATAAAACAAAAATTTAACAGTGCTGTACTGTCAGACCAACCTCTAAGGCAATTCCTGTCATTAAAGGCTGGCAGTACCTTAGGTGTGTGCACTAAGTGAACAAAAAATTAGTAAAAAAAATGAAGGTATGGACAAAAATTATTCTGGCAGAGGAAAATAAATGCTTTTCCTAATAATGACTTAAAAAGGCCACTATGAAATTGGCATAATGTATTGAAAAAAGATCCCATGCCTGACAGTTCTTGAATGGTACATAGCAATACATCTGTTAATTCTGATTTTTTTAAAAAAGGCATTATAATGAATCAAAAAGGCCAGATTCTATAGTATTAAAATAAATGTGAAACAGACATACTGTATTAATGGGTATCAATCAGTTATTAGACAGCTGCTGAGTTTAACCAGTGACAAGTGGGGAAGAAATTACGTGATCCAGTGTAATACATTAGGGATTAAGCTGGACACACAAAACTAAACAGTTACCCAAAGGACTGCAAATTAAGACATTATTATTTTAATATAGTGTCCATGGCTAAATGTCTCTCTCCAAATAAAGAATCTTAACTATGAATGGATCTCAAAGACTTAACCCATACTGATTTTCACACTCCCAAAGAGAAAATTTTTCCACAAAGAGCTGAATTCATCAGTGCATGCTCTTTAATGAACTCAATCTTAAGTCACAATTCAAGTGGCATAATGCTTACTACTTACAAAACATTTATGAAATATCTATTCTTTACAGTCTCAAAAGATATTCTAATATTTTAGTGAAGCATCAGATATAATTACAGTGCATTATATACAGAGTACAGAAATAACTTTATAGGGAAAAATAAATAGAAAAAATATGTAAACATCCTGAGTAAAATTCTGCTGCCACTGAAGTCAGTTACAGAATTGTCATATATACGAGCAAAGGCAGTATTTCACCCCTCTTTTTAAAGCATATAGCATTGCACATAACTTCATTTCAAACAGTTTAAAGTGCATACAACATTATAAAAAGAACTCATAAGCTTTTCAAAGTTTTACATATGGAGATTCCATTCATATCTATTGCGTCTCCTCAGTGCCATCTCTTCTGATTCAATGGCATCTTTGCTTATCATTTCATCCTCTTCTACAACATCTGGCTCCAACTGATGTATTTCACATTCATTGTGTAATTCATGCTCTTCTATTTTGTAATCATTATCAATATCCTCAAGTAAATCTTCATTACAATCATCTTCTCTGTTGTCCATTTCTTTCTCTTGAGAATGTTCAGCAAATGACTGAATGAGATCTTCAAGTTTCTCATTACAAATGTGTCCAAGATCTTAAAATTCACAAAAAATAATCAAAATTAAAGTTTACGGGAAAGGCTCTAAGTTTGAGGTCTGTTTAGAAGGATATTTTTTAATTTTTTTTTCCTCTTCTATTAAGACTCAAATAATGCAAAAATTCCCCAAATTTCTAATGAACAATTCTTAATATTTAAAATTTCTCTTGGGCTACTATGCAGCTCTCGGAAGTCTCCAGTTGAAACCAATATACAGTCTGTTTAGAGCTGTATGCAAGCATTACTCACAGCCTCAGAGATTCTCATTTGTAAATCTTTAGACTAAAGTTAGTCCAGTACTAACAGACTGCTTAGGAACTGACATTCCAAAAACCTGTTTTATCAGAGCAGAATGTGACTGGGTGGTCCATCCCAGTTCAATGTCTTTAGCACCTTTTCTTAAATACAGCACAATGTATCAAAAATTTGAAATTGGATACATCTCAAACAGGAAGAATGGTATTCCTCCAAAATAAAACTAATTCCACACAAATTACCTAAGGTGTAGAAGCTGAACATCATTATAGTAAGATCTATTTATTCTTTTAAAATATGAACTACTTAATTATCTATCTGTCTGAAAATAGAAGTACCTTTTGTCTTGTTTTCTGATTTATCCAATCCACTTTCTTTCATCAGTCGTCTAATTGATTGGAGCTGTGTCATTATTTCATCTTTCTGCTCACAAGCTAAAGCATTGACACTAAAAACAGAAGATAAATGATAACATGTGAAAGATTACCTTGGAAGGGGGTGTGCTTGATAATAATACACTTATTGTAATATTTCTTTCTGTGCATAAATACCATAGTTAAGTTTGTGAAATGTTTAGGCCAAGCTTTCCTTTGAGAACTGTCTCTTGAGAAGTGGGGAGCCCATCACATCACACAACTATTGAATGTCACTGAACTCCAACATTGGAGCCCCAATGGCCAAGCTCAATAATAAGTACCACAAGTAACAATTATCCAAAGCACTGTTAGTGGCAGTACAACAATGTCTAATACAGAACTTTAAGAGTTTAAAGGCTTTTCTCACTCAAGGTTTTTTTTTACTTTCCTCCCCATCACTACTAGAAATTTTTTAGGCAAACTGGCCAGTGAATTTGCTGCTTAATAGTTTCAGCGTATATTAAGTACAAAAGTACACTGAACAAACAAACTCCTGACTCTGCATGTTTTAATCTAAAAACATCCTGTTTCATGAAGGATGTCAGTCTGCAAAACTAACTGCATGGATATTTTTATTTCTAGTAGATAAGTAAGGCTCTGGCTTCTTAAGAAAAAAACTTCTCTAAATCTACAAGGAGTTTTTTTATCACTGATTCCCTTGTCACACTAAAATAGAGAAGTTCTATTTCACTGAAATACACACACTTTACAGATTCATTTCAAAATACAAAAATAAGCAGCTATACCTTGATAATTATTTTTTTCCTTATAATTACATCTGAAGGAAGAAACTCACTCTGCTACCAAAATCTAATTCCCACAAGGGCTTTCAAATGCTACTGAGTTTAAGTATATTTTCACTATTAGTCTCCTTGGTCATTATTAAAATTCATCTTGTTAAGCCACAGTAACATGATCACAATTTTTGGTGAACAAGAGATGGGAGGTGTCTGTGAAAAAGTTCACAAATGGCAGAACTCATATTACCTGCAAAAGGGTACAGAAACAATAAGTAATCACAGAAGGTTCCTAAAGCTTTTCCTGACGTATATACAAGGATCATTTTATGAACTCTTTAACATTTTGGCAAATTTCAATTTACAGGAAACAACACCGAGATTTTTTAGAAACGCTCACCAGTTTGAAAGTGGATCCAACTGAGTCAATAAAGAATTTAACATTTTCTCTGTCTGTGCTAGATGTTGCTCCAGTTCTAAAAGCTGATGCTCTAACAGAAACAAACACAAAAAGAAGCAATACAACAAAAAAAGAAGGGTGGGGGGGAAGAGGCAGAGCAGGAGAGAAAGAACATTGTAAGTAATGTCTTTACAATATCATTAGGATATTAATTAATATATTTCGTTGGACAGATTCAAAACCAGAAAGCTTCTTTCATCTACAAAATTCTACAATATGAAAAGGGAGTGTTGGGGGTGAGAAAGGAAGCCTTATTATGTGTGAACAGAAGTCCTTGCCACCCAGTAACCTATCTCCAATAATGCCCAAACAGAAGACACCTCTGTAGAAACTGAGCAAGAATGTGGAGCTCACCTTCCCAGTGCCAAAAACTATGCAGCTGCAAGACTTCTTGAGATGTAAGTACTGTATTTACACTTAATATGCTTTCATGTGTTTGCCCATTCACACCTTACAAATATATTTAACGCTTAATGCACTAGAGTCACTCTTCCTAAAATATGATTAAACTTTGAAGAAAGAAGAATGCAATACACAAGGATGATGAGTAGGGAGTGTAGCAAATCACTGCTGAGCCTGATTCCAGACCTGGTGTACACAGACACCAAAAGAAGTTCAATTAACTAAAAATGTGTCTATACAAGGGAGGAAAGGGTATGAAAACAGCATCAACTTTGAATGTTTTTGACAGGTTTCTCTTTTGGTCTAAAAATCATAAATGGTCTCTATAATTGTTGAGCCATACTGTTCCACCATCAGTTCTAAACCAGATCATTGTATTATTTTTAAATACCCTACCTATTTAATTATATCCCATTTAAATTGAAGAAAAACTGGACAGATCTTAGGTGAGAAAAACATCAGACATTTAAAAGGCAGAGAATCATACTGCATTGCTATAGCTGTTTTAAAGAGCATTACATCTGGAGAATTTAAACAAACCTCAAACAAGCATTACAAACACAGAGTAACAAAGTGGGTTTTTGTAGATTCCTAACTGCTGTTAGTAACTTAAAAGATGCTTTTCATTTAGCTAGATTGCATCAATGAAAACATGTTTTGTTCCAATAGGAAATAAGCATTTTTGTTGAACATATGTATTCTGAATGGGTATCTTACCTGTTTCCTTTGCCTTGTCTTCTGCACTTTTTTCCTTTTTGGAGTGACTTTCTTCATGTGACTTCATCTTTAAAAAATACAATTGAGTTAAACAACTTCATCATCATTTGAGTACTGAAAACAAAACTGCATTTAGAACATCAGTGAAAGTAAACAGCAACCATGAAGACGTGCTATATTAATGAAACTTTTCTTTTGTGATGCCTTCTTCCTGTCTTGAACTAACACTTCTGATTTTAAACAAACACAACATGACTGGCAAAAGCTGTAAAAGAAAGCAATTGCTATTTCAAAAAAGAGCAGAAGAAACCTTCTAGGTTACTGGATCCAGTCTCCTATCATTAATTACTGCATAGAATTTATTTCTTAAAGTAATAAAGATACTATTATAAAAATATTTACATTTCAATCCCACAAACCCAAGTGTAAAGGATTTTAACACCCAAAATATGGTTTTCATTATTTTTAAATCTTATACTAAACTAGGCAGCCTCTATACTCATTTTGCTAAGCTGTGATATTTTTCTCATACACAAGATAAACATGAACTGACTCCAGAAATGAGGATGTTGTCTCCAGTCTTACTCCTGTTCATTTTTATCTTCCCTGAGGGCAAGTAACAGTATTCCAGATACACTCTCAGCTTTGCAAGCCCTGGAGTATCTCTTACTATAAATAATACATTTCAAGACTGATTCCTTTTAAAAAACAACTGATCATGTGTTCTCCGTTTTTAATTTACAAATGGTAGAAAAGGTATCCCATTATGTGAATAAACCTGTCTGTTGTAACTGCATGATCAAATGAGAAGACCAAATAAAAGATCCAATCTACTTGCAA
Source organism: Lanius collurio (assembly GCA_020086605.1). NCBI lineage: Eukaryota > Metazoa > Chordata > Aves > Passeriformes > Laniidae > Lanius > Lanius collurio. The sequence continues at coordinate 19,939,246 of JACBWW010000005.1, read as the reverse complement.
TTCCATCTAACTGCTAATCTAAGACCATAGCTCTGCAGGAATTATCTGCCTCCTTCCCATACTCAATCTCATTACGAAGAATGAAAAGGGAGTGAAACACTGACGAGACTTAGGTTACAGACTCAGGTAGCAGCACTGTTTAGGATTCTCATTTGAGGCTGCAGGGTAAGGTTCTCACTTCTTCAAGTGTCTAAAAATACATAAGCCAGAAGCCTTCATAAGGAAGAACTAGATATGCTAAAATTTTAACTTTGGACTTCACACTCAAAGTCAAACAGAACAAGAAATGGACTCAGAACTGGAAAAACAAACAAGCCAAGCAGTTATATTTCCTCCTAACTACAATAATTTAATGCTTTTCCTATGGCTTACCTTAAGAAGTTTGTATGCTGCAAACATTCCCACTCCAAGAGCATACAATGGCATGAGGGTGAATGCTAACTCTCTACCATTTCCTCTTCTCTCGCTTTTTATCTCTTTTTCCATTGCATTTCTCATCTGTTGAATACTCTGGTAAGTATTACTGTCAGAATTTCCTGGATTCCGGTGAACTTGATAAACTGTCTGAGGACTACCTTAAAAATTAAATAGAGGTAAAGACAATAAAGTAAGAAACGAAATCAGGAGTCCACAACTGGAATTAAATAGTTTTCTTCTTGTGTAATCATCTTTGCTCATTACTCTTCTAAGACAGTATGGGTAGCCTTGCATCCAATAAAATAATTTTAAATTATTCTTATATTTACATGATGAACAGTTAAACCTAGGCAACAAAAACTCTCCAACCAAGCTTGGTTTCTGTAATATACAAATTTTAAGCTTCTTCCTTCACAGCAACATTGGCAAATCGTCAGCAAATCATAGAAAGATAGATGTAAAAAGAAACAAATTAAATCTTGAAATTAAAGCATACTCAGAGAAACTATTGATAACACTGGAAACAGTAATTAATATTTTTTTCTTTTACACCAAAGGAACTGAATTAATTACAAACTGAATTGTCTAGTCCCCCCAAAAAAAAGGTTTTGTTGAGAAGCACATGCTGTGCTGCTGCTTACATTATTTTGACAGTAATTTCAGTTTTACATGGATATTCCCCCAGGCTTAGAAGTTCTGTACCTCTTCAAATATTTATCAGGAAAAGATTACACAATAGCCAAGAGATGCAACCTTGGAAGTCAGAAGTACTTTTTCATGTAATTTGCCTGCCAGAACAGGGTGCAGATGAGAAAACAGCCAGTATCACTGTTCAACTTAGGAAACAGGTTATTTGGTAGTTAAATCATGGGTCTGTGGGGTCATGGTACCATCAGCTAAAGAATGCAGATGCTTGCAGAGACAGCAGGGGTTTGGGGGATTGTGAAGTTTTACACTCATGTCTCAATCAACTGCCTACTTACAATTTCGAACTTAACATATCAGAACCAAGTATGGGTATGACAAGGTTCACATTCTATATGAACTCACAAACAAAAGACCCTTATGGAAATGACTTCTTGTCAATTAACATTGTAACACTGGCATTTCAGGAACTCACAGTAATGCAACTCAAGTGTGCAAAGTACAGCCACCATCAGATAGAGAAAAAATTAAAGTTACACCTCCCAGTGAAACAACTATTTGGCTACAGCCTCTGCCAACAACAAGAGAAAAAACTAATTTAATTCTGCTAATCTAAACAGGTACTTTGTAATAAGAGATCTTGAACAGTGTTTTAGTACTGCCTAAAATGAGTTAGCCAGAAAAGTTTTTCAGACCTCCAGGGATGACCTTGGGTGTAGCAGCCTTTACTATCAGATCTAAAGTGAAGTCATGCCAGGTATGACTGCAAGTTCTTCCACATGTAATTGATCCGTTTGCAACATGCACCTTTTATCCCTATGTTTGTTCATTGGAACTCAAACACAATTGGACAATTAAGCAAAAACTAAACGCCCTAGCTGATACAATCAGAACTCAAGCTACCTTCATCACTCAGTGCAAACTCAGGCAGGCATTCTCCTTTTAGGACAAGTAGGTTTAGACTTGCTAAAATTGTACTAACTAATCTGGAAATCACATTTTATATTATACACATTTTTCCACCTTTCAGAATGTTTCATACTGATACCTAGTTTTACACTTACACTCACCTTTTTACCTATTTTAAGTTCTATTTGTTTTTAATGTAAGTGAGAAGTTTTACTAAAATTGTATCACAGATAAGAAGATTTATACAGATCATACAAATAAGAATGTGGCAAGGCAAACACCTTCTGGGTGGAGAGGAGGAATGTTGAATCCTAGTGGAGTCCAGTGTCCTGCACCAAGTTAAAAGAAACAGCAAAGTGAATTACTCGCCAACCAGGAAAAAACAACCACCCAGAGAGGTAACGAGATCTGTCTGAAATTTATTTTACTCAGTGCTGGGCCAGTACTTCAGCAGAATCACAGACATGTGAAGTGTTTCTATTTTTTAAGGATTCGGTTTTAAAATAATTTTATCTATAGGGAATATACAGCTCAAGAGAAACAGGCCAGGCAAGAGCTGATGAAGCACAGTAAGTTTGACATCAGCTGCAAAGAACATGGTAGCAGCTCAAGCCTCGATTTTTCTGCCGGCAAGGAAAAGCACAGACACATTTGGAGGATTATAGCAACTAGCTAGCTAGCTCTTGGTTTGAAACGCCAGTGCATCATCATTGAATTGCAAAGGCATCATCAATGAATCACAGAGCTACATGACAAAAGCAGGCTTTTTGTGATTGTCAAAAACAAAGGTGGACCTTTGGACCTTCAGCTAAATCGTGACATGCACTGACATGACAACATATATTTCTACCATTTTAGCTCCTACAGGTACTAAACTCTGTAGCCCATTCATTGATACCTTTTCTAAACAAGCATCTTGGACTCTTTTTTAATACACTGCCGGACAGACTTTGTACAGCTCTGCGCGTATATTTACTAACAGCAAAACTAAGCTTCCTTATTGCACTTGAGTGTTTTGCCTGTGACACCTCCCAGCTTCTCATCTGTTCGATTGTGGCCCTGCGGGCACTGCTCGTCACACCGCCCTACACCTCCAATTACCGGGCGTTTCTTGCACCTAGGAGTAGTTTCGGTAAGACAGCACAGACAAAACCCAAAGCGCTGGCGAACCAGAACAGCAGCACGCCGCCGGAGGTGGGGGTGCTCAAGGCGAGCACAGGCCAGCCCGAAGCGGTCTGACCAGGCCTCCCCGACCACAGCCCGTGTACACCCGGCGCCTCCCGCCGGACGAGGGCACATCCCTCTCCGGTCCCTTGGCCCCCTTGGGGCCCGCGGCGACTCCCGCACGGAACCCCGGGCACCGCCCCGGTTCCTACCTCTGCCGTGCTGACGGGGATCGTAATGGCCGGGGCCAGCCTTGCCGCCCCGCGGAGAACGGCCGGTCCGCCCGCCGACGCCTCCCCCGAACATCCTGGGCATGACGACGAAGACGCAGAGCACCAGCACGGCCGAGACCAGCACCTGCTGCACGGCCGAGAGCGCCATGGCCGCCGCCTCCCCGCCGCCTTCCCGCGGCCGGGCCGCGCCCTGCACAGCCGCCACAGCGGCCCCCAGCGGCGCCGCACGGCACGGCGCCCCACGGCACGGCGCCCCACGGCACGGCGCCCCACTACTCGACTAGACAA
>JACBWW010000005.1:19888691-19935230 GCA_020086605.1 Lanius collurio | reverse complement strand
TGTACAATTTGGTTTAGGTTTGAAAAAAATAATTCAACCAGCTTGTAGAACAGTTGGGGAGACAATGCAAGTGCCAACACATACCATCCTCCTGCCCCAAGAAGTGATCAGACTGGGAATGTTACACTAGGAATGCTAATCTTGTAGCTACTCTCCATGAGCACAGGAAGCTCCTCCAGTGATTTCAGGCTAGCAGGTAATAGGAAATAACTAAGGAGGAGAGAACCAACACATACTCAAGCTTGGGATTTCCAAATTTTATATTTGTTACATACCAAACCAGGCCAGAGTGTCTGTTCTGCAGCCAGGTGCTGTTCAAAAACCATATTTGACTCCTGCTGAAGCACAAATTTCCTAATTCTGTTTATTCCTGAATAATTCTGTAATGGAAGCAACATCTTGCAACATAATTGTAACTAAGCAACACTATTGGAAAATCAGCTGAGCAGCAGATTTCTGTTTTGTCAAAACTACAGTTTTTATTATGGGTGCAAGTTTTAAGAAAGCTGTTTGACACCATCTCTTCAGATAAGACCTACAATGACAGAATGGTTTGGCAGTCAACCAAGATGAAGCTCACTCAAAGGAACAACAAAAGTATGCCAGGAATGTTGCTTCTTGCTGATGTTCATGGCAGATGCCTCTTTCATGCTTTACCCCTTACTGCCTGCTATGATGTCAGATGGAGTTGTAACTTACTAAGCAATTGCACTTCACTTCCTGTTAGTGTGACACTTTGAAGTGCTTCCACACCCAGAGGCCAACCTCTGAAAAACTGTTTGCTGGTATCATCTCCACCTAAGAGATTTCTCATTTTAAAACTTAAAAAAAAACCACTGGAGAGTTATGAAAATCACATTTTTCTTTGCTTCATTGTTCTTACTGGATTTCTTCACTTGCTTTCATGCTGATCTGCAATATCCTTTGCCTGACATAGAAGATGCAAAGTTCATTGAAGATTGTGTGAGAGCTCACAACACATTTCGATCCAAAGTGAATCCACCAGCTAGCAACATGTTTCGTATGGTAAGGTGGTGTTTGTGATCTGTTTGAAATAATTATAGATTGGGCTGCTGATTTAGGCCATCTTATTCTTCCTTTGTATTGTGCTATTCTTTCCATTTCAGTTTATGATGTCTGTAACATACATGTTGGTTCTTTTTAAGAAACAGAAAAGACATCAATTTTCAGAGTATTGTTCAGTTTTAATAATTTGAAGCTAATTTCTTTTTTAACACAAGATTTAACTACTCTCAACTTCAGTCAGAGCAAAGGGCTGTATTGCAAAAAATAGTGTTCAGTTCTCAGTATGTCACCTACCTCTTTCTGAGAGATAATCTGTTTTATATCAGGTCAGATTTCATACCAGGAAGCTGTTTTGTTTGTAAAAAGTTCTTGAGCAGGCAATCTGCACAACAGGATTTGATGAAAATCTGTCATCTCCTGTTGTTTCTTCTAATCTAGAACATGTGTCAAATAAAGGGATTTTCCAGGACATCCATTTAGATACCTGAACTTCATTTGCTGTAGCAGGGTTTGAAGAGTAGGAATAGTAATACCTAGGCTGAAAAGCAGAGCTTCCTTCAAATACAGTGGATATTAGAACAGGCTATGGGTAGGTCACATGTTGTTCAGTGGAATACATAAGGAAAAATGTGTATAGCTAGCTGAGTGAGGTAACCCCAGTCAGTGCATGTCACTTCTCTGAACCCTCCAGCAGTGCTGTATAGATGGAAAGGTAGTTAAATGCATAACCACAAGCAGAGTATGAATCACTTCTACAAATAGAAGCTCACAGTAAAGGGGTGAGATTCAGAGTTGTAGAAAATAAAAAGGTTCCACGGGACACAGTCAGCTCGGGGATTTCTACAGTTCAAGGCAGCTCCTGAAACGTGCAGTTTATTTGCAAGGGTCGTGGGTGCAGGAGCTCTGCTTAAGCTGCCAGCCACAGCTTAGAGCATGCCCCAGAGAGACCGAGAGAGGTAGAGCAAGAGATAGAGAGGTATAGAGAGAGATTGAGAGAGAGAGAGAGACTAAGAGAGCTAAAAGTCTGGTTACATGATATTATATCTCTTCTTACACTGAATATGGTAATAGTACAACATCCAATCAATAGAAGACAGAAATCCTTATAGAATTTACAAACAACCTATCAAAACTACTACATTACCATACTGTGTTACATTTTAACTCCTAAAAACTAATTTCTAAAACTACTTTTTTCTTCCCTGCCATGCTGGCAGGGTCTCTCTGACCCTTGGACCTTTCTGTTTGCTGAAGCATCCTCTTCTTTGCTAAAGACATTGTTCAATCAAGAGGGATTCTCCTTCAGCTGCCTAGCCCATTGTTTTTTGGTTGTACAGTAACTAACAGCTTGGTATCTTATATCTCAAAGCTAGCTTTCATTTCTATTTCGTTTACAGGTTTCATATTTTCAGAATCTTTTGCCAAGCAGTCATATTTATAAGGTTTCCCTATTTCATCCTCCCCAACAAGAGTACCAGTGACTTCAATTTCTTGCCATTTTAAAAACAATATTTAATTTAAAAAGCTAGTGCACAAGAGGAAACTTACCTGCTTAGACCAAAGACCCAGCAATTCTAGAATAACAGCAGGACAAATATATTTAAACCTCTTGAATCAAAGGTGTTGCATGGTACTTACAAGCTCTTAATGGATTCTTTTGGGGTTTTTTTCAGCCTTGAGGTCATTTAAGTTTTTATCATTTCTAGCGTCGTATGGCAAAGAGCTGCACAGCCTAACCACAGGTTGTGTGAAGTCATTTCATTGTGTTTGATTTGGGCCTATTAATGCCTAGCTTCATTTAACAGTGTCTGGTCTTTGTATCGGAAGAAGCAGGTTATGGCTGCCTATTTACCTACTGCACACAAGATGTCCAGATGTCTCTGACTGAAGCTGCAGAGCACTCTCTTGCTATATGAAAGCCCTCCAAACTTGAGGATGATCATCCTACTCCAGGTTCTTTCTGGCTTTTCTAGTTCTAGTGTACCTTTCTTGAGGTGGGATGCTGTGCTGCACACAGCATTTAACAGGACTTCTGCAGAAGTGTGATTATGTATGTAATTTTACTCTCCATTACTTTGCAAAGAGTTTTTAATATTTTATTTGCTTTTTAGTCTACTACTTTCAAGTGGTAATAGCCATCTCCAAACCTGTTATTATGAACACAAACTCCATTTTTTTCTCACATCCCTTAACTTCCATTTCCCTATACTGAACTTTTCCTGTCAGCCTAAAATCTGCAAGTCTGCCAGACTGGTTTGTCAAATTATCACTTGTGCCTCTTTGGATAGGATTGTTTCCTTCTCAGCCCATCAGAGATGAGTCTTTTATTTGCTTAGTCCATCTGCTGCGGAGGAAGAAAAGAGGCAGAAGGAGCTGAGGAAGGGAGCAGTTGTGGCTTTCCCCTCTGTCCTGGCCAGCAGAACAGAATTCGTATCAGGTCTGATAATAATTGCAAAGTGCAAATCCCTGGATGGCCAACATCTCCTGTGCACAAAGTCCCCCAAGCCCTTCTACAGCTGGGATTTTCACAGTTACCCCCTTTCAGGTGTGGCAGCTTAAAGACTGCACTCCAGCTCTAAATATATTAACAAGTCAGGTACAACAGGACAGTGGATAGATCCTGCATGTCCTGCAATAGCTAAGGGAGAAAGAAGACAAAAATTTCCTATGGGAGTAGAACTGTCAAGTGAGAGAAAGAAACTTAATGCAGGGAAGGGAAGCAGAAAAGGGGAAAAGAACTCTTAACAAGTTTCTGTTTAAAAATGCTTGAATTCAGCTAAATCCCTGCAGTGCAGGCTATAGTATGTTTTCATCCTTTTCTACAGTCCTGGGATGCTGCTTTAGCTAAGACTGCCAAAGCACAGGCAAAGAAGTGCAAGTTTAACCACAACAGCGACCTTGAAATGCCAGGGAAAATGCACCCCACCTTCACACTTGTTGGAGAAAACATCTGGACTGGCACAGCCCGCATATTCTCTGTGGATGCAGCACTCAGGGCCTGGTTTAATGAAGTCAGAAGCTATGATTTCAGCACCAATACATGTACTGACAAGTGTGGTCACTACACTCAGGTGAGTCTTACATGCCCAGTTCTTTATAGTCTAATATATATATACACCAATTTCACTGAAAATCTGAATACAAGCTTGGAACAGATTGCTCTGGAACAGGAATTACAGCAGAGCTTTGCACCCCTCATCTTATTGTTGCATGAGATGGGAATTAAATATTACAAGCCCCAGTGATGTCAAGTTCTACTTCCAGTAATGATGGAAAGGGTTATCCCCTGGCAATTTCACGTTTACAGGGGAGCCAAATAATAAGTGCAAGAATGGCTATCAAGCTGTCATTTATCCCAGCTGCCCTGCAGTTGTTTAAGTTGCTCTGGTGTCAGTTGATTTAAATTTCCCTGAGATACTTTCCTTCTCCTTCTTCCCTTAATGCTGCTGCTTTGGCAGTATTCGAACACTGCATCATGTACTTCCCTTTGTCCTGCAGGTCGTCTGGGCAGAGAGTTACAAAGTTGGCTGTGCAGTTCACTTCTGCAATACAGTTGAAAATTTTCCAGGACTGTTCAAAGCAGCACACTTTGTTTGTAACTATGGGCCAGCGTAAGTTAATTATGGCACTTGGAGGTTTTTTTATTTTTTAAATATCCCAACTGATCTGGTATCAGATGCCAACAATGATGGGTGCAGTTGTAACAAATTTCAGAATAATCTACATCCTCATGTTACTTGTCCAAGGGAAACTTCCCCTGGCCATTGGGAACAGAACCTACTGGACATAGCTGGGACTGGAGAAAATCGCATTCTAAAAAAAACAGGACAGCAGATCATAGCTGAGACCACTCATAATGCAGATGGTAGAAGAAAATCTGTCTTGACTTCAGTCTGTGCAGGAAAAGTGGGAAGGGTGTAGTCTTCCCGCTTCAGAAAGATTACATCTTTCTATCTCCCTACCCGAATTTCAAACAAGACATTGTAATTTAGAAAATAAAAGGAAGACAGTCCTCTAGTTTATCTAGTACCTTGTAGTATTTCAACTTACTTTTTACAGGTTTGTTTTTTATAATCCAGGTGGGTAATGAGGGACTAGAGGCAGATTCTTGTATGCTCACAGTAATACAGTATTGCCTGAGAAGCCTCATTAATTTCCAGCGGTGAGAGCCAACTGTTCCCCATGCCAGTGAGAGCTTTAATCTGATCTAAAAGGAATTTCAAACTATTTCAATGACCAGTTTTTTGATGAGGGGATTCCCTCCCCTTGATAGCTTTTCAATGACAGCTAACAAAATATTGTTCATGTTTTTCAGGGGGAATTACCCAAGAAAACCATATGAAGAAGGACAGCCATGCAGTAGATGCAGTAATGAGAAGTGTGTAGACAAGCTCTGTGGTAAGACCAAAGTCATCAACTAAGAAAACTGCATAGAAATAAAAGTGGCATAATTAGCAATAGAAATATGATGAGTCAATTTGCACTAAGTGCATAGTGCATCTGTAGCACACCACACAGCAACAGTACCAAACTCCGGGAGGAATAGTGTAAGAAGGAAATAATTGAAATACTTTGCTGCTGAAGGCTCTCAGAAGTAGAAGCCAGAGTTTCTGATGCAGAGAAGTATCCCTTAGACTACTTTCTCTCTTTTATCTGGTCAGGAAGTCAAATCCAAAATTTTAGCCCCAGCAAATATTCAGTCTGATTCTTCTCTCCCAGCAGAAATAGGAACTTTATCTTTTGCTTTCTTGCTTGTTTAGCATGTCCTAACACATTTTCCAGACAGCCATATTTCTGAACCAATAAGACTGTACCAAAAAGCACAGTTACTTCTAACTTCCACAATTTTCTGAAAAACTACATTCAGTGTTATCAGAGTTCTGGTGGAACATAATTAAATGAACAGTTGTAACAGAGCTCAAAAGGCTCTGGGGATGAGAGGATTTTAATCAAATCTGGAGGAGCAATTAATAAAGGACTGGTAACCCCTTTGGAACAGGCCTGTGGCAGCTGTGGGATGTCTGGCCAGTGCTGGGAGCTGATGTGGGGCTGAGCTGGCACAGCCCACTCCCAAATCCTGCAAAGATGCAACAGTGAAAGGAGCTCAGTTGGAGTGAAATGCTCTCTGGGGTGGAGGTGTTCCCTGCAAACAGGCTGCCTGAGCCTGGGAGAGAAGTGGGTGATGGTAAAGGGGCTCAGCCTGCTCCCTGCTCCTGCCTCTCTACTAATGACCCTGAGTGTGCTGGGTCTGCCTCCTCGGTGTCAGGGTATGGGCACAGCAGGGAAACACACAGCCTGTACCCTGCCACTCTGAGACTGCTCCAAACAGCAGTTTGCAGGGGTTGGACCTTTATGTCCATTCACCTAGTCCCAAATTGGACAACGTTTTAAATAAACAGAGATTAAAGGACATGCAGAAATGTCTTAAATGAAATACGAATTTTATACAGAGGTTTAATGGGGATGGTCTTTACTAGCCAGGCTCTAGACAGCCTCAGCTGTAGAAATGATTGAGGATTTGGTACTCTTATTTCCTTCTGTAATATCTTGGCTGATTCATCTTAAAGTCTCAGACTGATGCATCACAGGAAAACTAGAAATATCTCAAATACAAGGGGGAGGGACAGGAAGAACAGAGTATTTAGAAGTTAAGTGCCAGATTCTACCACTGGCTTTTACCATTTTCTCTTACAGAGCAAATGAGGAACTTCAATAGGATGCACATAGGCAGTCCTGCAAATGTGTCAAAACTTTTAGTAAAGGTGTACTTCTGTGATAAATTAGTAATTATATTTGTCTGTCTGTAACTACTTAGACTTGGTACATATAACAATTTTAAATAAATTCCATGTTTTGTTGTTATTTTTTCTTCCCTCATCCCCCATGACACAAATTCTTCCTGATACAGCCATTTTTTTCTGCATCTCTTTCAATTCAATAAAAAATATGAACTCCACAGCAGCTGGGAGCCTGCTCTTGCTGGCCTGCTTCCCCCTTGCAGGATGTTTTAGGCATTTACTGGCATCATCAGTGCAAGCAGCCAGGCACCAGCAAAGGCTTACCTCTTTACATTAAGAACCACCACTGAATGATACTCACATTTCTTGCCTCTTCTGATCTCTTTGCAGAAAATACAGAACGTGAGAAGCTGATAAGTACGTATCAAATTGTTCTTAATGGCTTTCCTGTAAGTATGGCTAAGAATAATATGTCTTAACACGTGTTTCTTCACTGACTTTTAGGTTATGCCAGCTGGTATCCAGACTCGGATACACAGCCCCAGCCACCACACCTCCATTCCCCCTGGCCTCCCGTGCCATCATACGTCCCACCTGCTGAGAATCTGCATACCTCCTGTGACCAATACTGCCTTAGTGTTTTAATTTTAAGGCCACTGTTTCTCATACTGAGTACTAGTGCTGTACTTTTAGTACAACAACAATTTCCATACACATTTTTTTATGAGTAATGGTCAATTAAGACACTGATTGTGGTCCTACTGCTGTATTACTCTCACATAATTGGCACGCATTTAAAAAAAGACATGGTCATTTCTCCTTATCCCTGCAATTTTTATCCAGCATAGGATAGGCTGCTTCTTCACTCAATGCAAAATACAAGTGGCTGTGCATAGAAGTAGTATAATTTATTGGCAGTAGCTGCAACGTGCTCTTATGTCTGTACAAGACTCTTAGCTCTAGGGCCAGGTTGCTAGAGGGACCATGGAGAATAGTTATTATTCCATGTTCTAACAATCCCCCTGGAAACCTGGGGCATCATGAAGAGATGTCCGAGGTGGCACACTGTATCCAAAAGAAGCAATAATTTATCTTCATTAACTTTCAGTTATCCCGGACACAATTTTCTCCTGATAACATATATTTAACTGTACATATTGCTTTTTATGGAGTAAAGCTTATCCTTGGTTACATTTAGCCAATATGTGTCAGTGTCCATTACTGTATTGTCAGTTGTACTATTCAGTTCTTCTCTCAGAGTTAATCCTTGTCCTTCATAAGTAGAAGAATACCAGGGAAAGTTGACAGAGTAAAGATTAATGTGGAGTATCAAAGGGGAAAGCTTAATTTTAGGATGGTGAAAAAAATTTGAAATGTAGAGTAGATGACAGCCATCCTGAGCTTTCAGGCAGTAGGAAACAGAGACGGAAGATTAAATGGGCCTGGGACAAGTCCCGGTTTAGAAATGGAAGATCTCAGCCTCATTTAGAAAGTCCAAACCTCTGACAGATTCAGCTTGTTTCTAGAGACATTTAGCCCTCAACTTGACCCCTACTGTTCCAATATATGTTTCTGAATAAGGGGAATAACCCCATCTTTCAAGCCAGAAGATACTGGCTGGTATTAGCAATGTATAACTGTGCTATCAATATTTAAAGCTGGTTTTCCTCCTTTATCTTTCTTCTAATGTTTTAAGAACACGGTGACTGAAATTCTGAGCCACATTGCAGCATGTCATTCCACAGAATAAAAATGAGCCACAACCGAAGTTCTTGTTAATAGATCCCTTCGGGTGGATTAGAGTGAAATGACACTGAATGACTTGCAAATAAATAAATAAATAAATAAATAAATAAATAAAGCTTTGTTTTAGAACATTTTGGTTGTAGTGGAAAGGAAGAAAATATATAAGGAAAAGAGGAAAGGCAACAGCCTTAACAGCATCTGGTTTCATCAAAAGAAGAAAATTGATCCAAAACTTCTGCAATATGTAGTAATTGCTATGAACAGGATTACAAGGGCTAAACAAATAGTAACGAAGAAGCCTAAAGGGCAGGAGAGACACTTGTCCACAACAATTAAAGACAGAAGAAATAAAAAGAGAGAGACGACTTCTGCAGCTCTAATGCGAACTTGTAGCTTAATTTCCTTTATTCTCATAGCAGTGTTCTTGGAATATGACTCGTTTCCTGTGACTAACGTTGTATTCAATTACCATGGCTAAGTCCAGCTCACAAGTCTTCCAAGCAAAATGGTGCTTCGTGCAGCTGAAACACTCTGCTTTTAAAGCTGGAAGACCAGATGCTGAGAAGCATGACCGTAAGGGAAGGGCTAACGACATTTGCAGCGTATGCCTTAAGCAAGTGCTCGGCGACAGAACTGGTTGCAGAAAACTTCTCTCTAGCCTGTGCACAAACCGCAGAAATGAACTGACTTTCAGCGCTGGCCCTGCGGGGGCAGGACTGACTCCGATACTCTTCCCTGCGACGTTCCACTGCGGTGTGTTGCACAGCCAGCGGCTGACAGCACAAGCAGCGGCACCGGGGTCTCTGACAGGACGCTCCCTTTGGCGGGGCTCCGGAGCAGCCCCGACCCGAACCCGCTCCCCTCGGGCGTGCGCAGTGCCGGCCCTGCCCGCCCCGCCCGCCTGCCTGAGAGGCCTGGCCCCGCCCAGCTGCCCTCATGCTGAGGGGGGGCTCTGTAGCGGTAAGCCTGGACAGACGCTCGGCAGCACCAGGAGGGCGGGGTTGGGGTCTGCCCCGGGATGCTCCTAGATCCACAGTGCTGACTTTCTGCTTGCAGCATCTCTCTTCTTCTCCCTTTCTCAATGACAAGCAGGTTTTCTACCTGTGTGCTAGCTTTACTACTCTTTTCTTACTCCTCTGATTCCTATGAACCATCGACATTGCCTGATCCTCGGGATCCAAAGTTTATTGAGGAATGCGTTCAAACCCATAACAGATTCCGGTCCGGAGTGGATCCACCAGCCAGCAACATGCTCTACATGGTAAGGGAGTCTTCATGACTTATATACAAATGTGTAGCATTGCGATGGTGTTTACGATTCATAAAGACTGCTTTTGTGATCAAATGCAAAAAATCAGAAAAAAAAACCACAAAAACCTGGGGTCATAAGACCAGCCGCTTTTTAGAGCAGAGAGGAAGGCTCTAATTGTCAGGTGGCTTTATGCCGTTGGATATGTGTAGAGTTTTGCCATGGCTGAAATTCCTCAGTCGAAGCGCGAGGTTTCAGCCCTCAGCCGAGCACTGTCGTTGTGTTGTGTGAGGAGCTGCCTCGTTGCGAGGCACCACACGCAGCTCGGCTGCCGGAGGTGTGCTTTTATGTGCGTATCTGGGCACAACTTTTGTGCTCAAGTCAGCGAGGGCAGAGCCAGACAGCGCTGGAGAAGCTTTCTCTGAGCATTCTCTGCGAGGCTCTCACCGACTGAGCCGGTAGAGCAGCAGTTCCGAGGGGCTGGACCTGCAGGGAAAGCCAAAAAGCACCAAGCGCAGCAGGATCGAGTGCTGGGGACATCGTGTACCCCACTGCTCTGCCCCTCACCTGCTCCCCGGGCACCTCAGGAGCAGTATCTGCAGCTACCATGCAAAACGCAGTTTGTCTTTCCAGTGGACCACAACCATTTTCCTGAGCTCTTTCTGCCCTTCTTTCATACTATCTCACATAGTCGCAACACCCCAAGTGAAGTTCGAAAAAAAAAAGTTCATTTTCGATTTCTGGTTGTAAAACACTAAAAGATAAGTGCCCCATTCAGGAGAGGTAACTAAGCAGTAATCAAACTTGAATTGCAAACATGACCAGAAACTATTTAGTTTCTCTTTCAGATGAATCTTTTACTTCAGCTGTTCTCAGCTGTACATCCTGACCTTCAGTACATGTTGCTTTGGACTCTTCATTTTCTACATTGCTTTACTGGCCCTAAATGAATGAAATATTGTTAGGATGTGTTAAAAGTGCAATATTCATATTTTTAAATTGGGCCTAATTTCTCCTTTTGAAAAAGAACTGAAATCTAAAAAAACCCCAAAACCAAAAAAATAAAAACCAGCAGCATAAGAAAGAGACAAATAAATTCCATCTAAAACAGAAACTAAGTCAAACACTGCAAGCCCTAGTCTTAAATATGATTTCTTCCAGAAACTGTTTAATGTAGAGAAAGCAGTACAATACGTGATAAAATCTATTAAAAAAGTAAAAGCACTGGATTTGAAAACAGTATCTTGAGTGGCCTTTGGCACTTAAACAAGGCAGAAAAAAAGATCATGCCTTTATTTCACAGGGAACTTCTTTTTGCTGGAGGTAACTGTCCATCTGGATATGTAAAAATTAAGATTGAATTCAGGGCATTCCCATCCTTCAGAAAAGTAGTTTTTAAAAAGAAATGCACAATGGAAATACCTTTAATTGCAATTAACAAAGCTCAACCATAGATATTTGTAATACATGTATTATAAAAGGAGAATGTTGATGTAAAATTTTTTTACCTAACAAATGTGAGCCCTTCCTCATCCACCCAAAGCACTGCTTAGTTTTGTTCTAAGGCTCCTGAAAAACAGCCGTCTCACCAGTTTCATCAGGGCTTCACAACAGTCTCTTTTGAATTAGTGCTGCTTTCCATGATTTTTCACATATTATACATTCAATTTTTCCTCCTTAAATCAGCAAGAAACTTGATATAAAATGAAAACTGAGAAGTAGTTAATGAGGGAAAAAAAATGTAAGTATTGTTTCCTTAAACAGCAGTGATATCTATATGCAAATCTCCCAGTCCTGTGCATTTTCTTCCCATGCCATTTAGTCCAATCTTTCTGTTTAAGTGCAGTATTATAAGCAAATAAGGAGTGTAACTGCAGTTAAACTAAAGATTACTGTGAACATTTCTGTACACTGCTTTTCATCTGTCAGCCAGTTTAAGCATTTCCACAAAATGGAAAGTATATTTAAACTTAATAATGCAACTTTAAACTTAGTGGTATGCGTACCTTTATCGAACTTTATACTTACTACTACTGTAGGATGAAGGAGAAGAGATGCATGGACTTATAAAAAGCAGAATGTGTTAAAAAAGAGACTATGAAGCACTAAGGTGCATCCCCCACTTTCAAACATCTTTCATCATGTTCATCTCAGAGCATTGCCAAGATGCAAAATGAAGCTTGTGTCTTAACTGGCAGGGTTATCTTCCAGGACTGGAAGATAAGTTCTGTACAATGCCAGATTTTATCTGTTGTCCTTAAAAGTATCTAAGGAAATAACAACTGCTCGCTTGAAATAAGGCTCCCTGCCCCAAATTTAATACTTGATGTACTGAGTTCCTACCAAAATTCTTCATGTCCTAGTTTTGTGGGTGTATTTGGTTTGCATGGACAGATTTTGGAAGTGAAGAGGGGGATACAGGGGTGGCTTCTGTGAGAAGCTGCCAGAAGCTTCCCGCATGTCCCACAGAGCCATTACCCTGCTGCTGGTGAAGGCCAAGTCTGTCAGCCACAGTGGTAGTGCCTCTGGGATAGTACAGTCAAGCGGAAAGGTTGTGCACAGCCAAGTGCAGCCAGAGGAGACTGAGAACATGCGAAAGGAACGGCTCTGCAGACACCAAGGTCAGGGCAGAAAGGGGAGGAGGAAGCGCTCCAGGCACCAGAGCAGAGATTCCCCTGCAGCCCGTGGTGCAGCCCGTGGTGAGGCAGGATGTGACCCTCCAGTCCATGGAGGTCCATGGAGGAACAGAGATCCAGCTGCAGCCTCTGGAGGACCCCACACTGGAGCAGGTGAAGGCCTGAAGGGGGCTGTGATGCGGTGGGAAGCCCAGGCTGGAGCAGGGTCCTGGCAGGACCTGTGGCCCTGTGGAGAGAGGAGCTTGCACTGGGCAAGTTTGCTGGCAGGACCTGGGACCTCATGGAGGACCCACTCTGGAGCAGTGTGTCTGAAGGACTGCATCCTGTGGAAGGGACCATTCTGGGGCAGTTCAAGAGGAGCTATATACCCTATGAGCACTCAAATTAGAGAAGTTTGTGAAGGACTGTCTCTTGTGGGAGGGACCCCACACTGGAGGCAGAGAAAGAGTGTGAGGAGTCCTCCCCTGAGGAGGAGGGAGCAAGAGGGATAATGTTTGATGAACAGAGTGTAACCCCCAATTTGTGTGCCCGTGTGCTGCTGGGGTGGAGGAGGGAGTGGAAAATCAGGACTGAAGTTAAGTCCTGGAAGAAAGGAGAAGTGGGAGGAAAGTGTTTCAAATTGTAATAAATATGATTAATTTCCTCAAGCTGAATCTCTTTTGCCCATGACAGTAACTGTCTGTTACTGTCCTTATCTCAATCCAGGATCCTTTGGTTGCATTTTCTCTCCCCTGCCCAGCTGAGGAGGGCAGTGATAGAGTGGCTTTGGTAGGCACCTGGCCAGCATCCACCCCTCAACAGTAGGAAAATACACCCTCCACAAACGTTAGGCAAAGGAAGAAATAGAAGACATAGGTTACAAAATATTTTCAAATTTCTCTAGATGCATTTTGGTGTGATCTTGTGATTTTTAATTACTAATTGGTAGCATAAACAATACATATTGTTTCAGACTTAGCTATGTTACAAAAAAAAGGTTACTTAGGTAAAATATAGACATAATATCTAACAAGCTAGATTTGTTAGATTCTACCAAAAAATCTACAAAAAGATAGATAGTAAAATGCACCTTTTCCTTCATCATTTCTGATCTATTCAAAACAATTTCCCTAGTGATTCCATCATTTGCACAAGCAAGTGAGCTATTTCAATTAATTCAGAAAAGGACAAATAAAACGTTTATTTTTAAAAAACCTTCAAAACAAAATAGTTCAGTGCTGGACAACTTCATTTACATAACACAAAATATAATTAGGACTACAAGCAAACACTTGTGGTACTGTATCTACCAGGAGGTACAGTGCTGTAATTGCTCAGTCAAGGTGTGTGCACAAGAAAACCCAGCAAGAGCAGACACCGCCTCCAGTGCAAACAAACGATATTTACATAACTCAATTGCTTAAGTAACCACTTTCTGTAAAATTGAATAGCAAGTGAATAAGTCATCCCACAAATACGAATTTTGCACTAATATTTCAAGCCACCAAGCACAATGATGCTCACCAAAGTGTTGGGTTTAAGCTGTCCCCAAAATCCCAGTGTGCTAGTGAACTGACCTGCAAGCCATGGCCTTAAGCAAATATGAGGCTACACAAGACTCTTGCATTATTGGTATGGTAAGCATAACCCTCATTTTCCAGATTTCATGTAAATTCATTTTAATTTACATTAATGTTCTGTCATGGCCAGCACAGCCTTGAAATGTTGTCCCACAAACACTGTATTTGACTGATGTACAGCACTTGGTGTCCAACAAACCAGTCAGCCAAGATCATACACCACCTCAAAATTATTTCCTCAAGCTTAATCAGCAATATAAGTTCAAATCAGAAATGACCTACAAGCCAATCTGCCATGTAGCTCTGTAAGTCTCAACAGAAGTAAAAAATTAATGAATGAAAAGCATCTACACTATTGAGACTCAGATTTTCCTGAAAGCTGCTCTGAATTACTGCACTGCTAATATATCAAAGTGATTTTTAATTGTCTTTATTTTGCAGACTTGGGATCCAGATTTGGCAACAACTGCAAAAGCTTGGGCAAGGAAATGCTTATTTAAACATAATATATACCTCAAAGAGCAAGGGAAGGTTCACCCCAGATTTCATGCTGCTGGAGAAAACCTCTGGACAGGATCGGTTTCTGCCTTTACCGTGAAAGGAGCCATCACTTCTTGGTACAATGAGGTCAAATTCTATACTTACAACACCAATAGGTGCAGTAAAGTATGTGGCCACTATACACAGGTAGGCATTGCATTTCTCCATCTAAACCATGAACCAGTTTTTACATTTTGAATCAAACATTTCTGTTGAAGATTCAATGAACTTTTCCAGGTTCTGTAGTCTTACTATATATCTGTGTGCACAAGATGTTCTTATGTTTCCATTTATGGGAGGAAAAGGGTCACTGTTATTACTTCAAATGTGGCAGTGTGGGTTGGGGCTTTTTTTGACAGAAAACAGTTCAGCCATCAAACAGTCAGATTAGCCTAGCAGTGCCCAAAAAACAGGCAATGGCAGTGGCAATGGCTATGGGCTGCAATGCATGAGTGGAATGAGGTCCCAGCTCTGTCAGGCAGACTTCAAATGCCAAGGGCTGGAGAAGTACCATCATGAAAAGGGATGTCTGCAGTTCTGCAAACACCATGTGCACACTTTGTCCAACTGCTATTCCCAAAGGAAGTGGGCAAAGTGAGAAAAAGGAGTGCCACGGCCATGCAAGCCTGCAATCACTACCCACAGCTATAGGAAAGCGGGACAGCTTGTAATAGCAGCCCTAGGGTTAAATTTTGACCTGAGGCTATTTAATTTTTTTTTTTTCAGAGATACACTTGTGCATCCAGGACTTGAGTAGATGAGCTGAAGCTGGTGGGCTTTCTGAACTTGTGTGCAGGGAAGATACTTGGATGCAGGAGCTGTGAGGGATGACTGTGTTGCTCTTTGAGCTTGCTCTCAAGGACATTGCAAGAGTCAGCACCTGGAAGCTGCATAGAAGCACACCTTACCTGGCACTAAGGCACAGTGCTGTTGACCATGGTGTTTGTAGAGGAGCAGTGCATGCAGTTTCATGGGGGTAGAATGAAAAAATAAGGTTGTTCCCACTTGGAGTTAGCAGTGATAGTGACTGTAGCTAGAAGATGTATATCTGCCAGCCTCAGGAGGTATCCTTGCGACATTATTGTTGGGGAATTCCTCATTCCTCTTCTTCTTCCCAACTGTGGAGAAGAAAATTTTCCCTGGGCACAATTACTGCAGTTACAACAAATCACTGCTCAGTCAGTGGCCTCCTGGGATGGGGTAGGTCCTTTTATTCAGTCCTTCACAGTCCACAGGAATGAAGTTGTCTATGGCTGGTGCTAGGAGCAACCTCTGCTCTGCCACTGCACTGAGAAGACCCTCAGAAGCCTGAGGATTGTCCCTTCTTCCCAGAGCTGGCACCAAACAGGCATAAACAGAAAGGGTCAGACCTCCCCTTTAAGTCAGTGCAGGCACAAATGTATTTATGTGCTAGGTTGCCAGGATCCTTCTGTATTGCTCATGTAGTCAGGCATTGCTGGCATTATCACCCTCAAGTACTGCTGTGCCCTTGTCTCCCCTCTGCTGCTGTTGTGGGACTTACTTTTCCAGGACTGCAGCGTTTGGCTGCACTCTGATAGGATGCTGGGTCCCACAGAAAAGCTTCTGGTAGAGAAAGGATCAGTAAGTGAAGTAATGGCCTTGCCTCTAGATTATCTTAGTCATGTCCATGATGTTAAAAGGCAGGACTGCAGCCCAGACACAATCCTCCTCCCTGTCCCTCCCATAATACCAGTGCCTTCTGGCAATTTGCTTTATGTCCCCACATAAATTTAGTGGGATTGAGTAAAGGGGCAGCTAGCCCTGATAGGAGCTGTAGCAGATCATGCAGCCTTTTCAGGTTTGAATTCAGCTCCCACGGAACAACAGAAAGCTAATGGATGAGCTTGAAACAAAGGAGGTGAACTTCACCTTTCTCCTTTGCAAGAAAGGAAAACAACTTGTTGCAGCCGGTTATTTCTTCTTTCAGCATAGTTTTAGCAAATACTTGGTGAATTGGGTAAAATAATCAGTCTTTTTTTCAGAACAAACTATGATTTTGAGATCCATCACTGTTGCTTTTCCCTGTGAAGCCTGCCCAGGGAGTCTTCCTCATCCCATTTGTATGTCATAGAACAGGTCTTGTCCTAACTCTTCAGGTGATGAATCAAAGCTTTTGTCACCACTGTATCCATCTGTCTGTCTTCACAGGTCGTTTGGGCTACAAGCTACAAGGTCGGCTGTGCTGTCCACTTCTGTCCCACGGTGGCATACACCACCATACGCAACGCAGCACACTTCGTCTGCAACTATGGGCCGCCGTAAGGTTTTTTGTTATGAACGTTTCACAGGGTTTGGGTCCCACCCATTCCCTTCCACAACATGCAAATTTATTAGATCAGTCCATTTAGTCATGTTTTTTCGTGGGAGGAAATGGTCCCCAAAATGGAGAAAGAGGTACGCCTTTGTCCAACCAGCATTTTTTTAGTTGCTAGATGAGAGCTATGTATTGGAGCCAAAAAGCAGTGGGACTGGAAGAAAGGATTAAATACAAGATGTTGACATGAAAATACTGAAGTGATCATCTAATAATTAATCCCTTGCTCCTGAGTGCCAAGATGGCCCCAAACTGTTACCAAGGTGCAAGCCCAAAGTCTGAAGGTATTCCCACACATCCCTGCAGAATTAAGCCCCTAAGTCAATGTCTTGGATAAACATTGAAGTGTGCAATGCTGGCAACCTGCAGTCTTAGCAGCTGAGGGCTGCTCAAGGAAAAATTTGATCCAGAGGTCTTTCATATGTATAGTACATCCAGCTAGGATGGAAGTATTTTTCTCTTCTCCAGATATTTAATGCCACCGTGGTATAAATGCAGCTTTTAAAGCTTTACATGCATACCATGTTGGGCCAAGGCCAGCCCAGCCCTTGAATTCAAGCAAGTTTGGCATTGCTTTTGCCCTTGCCTCATCCTTGGAAGAGTATGTACTCCTGAATAGATACCTTGAAATGACACAGCTGCTGCTCCCCCCAGAAGCCCCACACCCAAATGTGTTGTGCAGAGAAATCCCACTGGATTTCTTGCCCTGTGTTGGCATGGGGAAGAGAAGTGGTGCCCTGACCAGGACCCAGCAAAGCAGGCAGGGTTCTCTCTGGAGAGGCAAGGGGCTCTAGAGAGGGCTTTAAAGCTGGGCCCTTCCCTACTGGGTGAGGACACTGCAAATGGGAGGTTGCATGCTAACAAGTGCAGTAGTGTCATATCCAGCTGTTGATTTTGAGAAGCAGCAGCTTCATTGCTTTATTTCAGCTCTGCCAAGGACCCAGGCAAAATGTATATACAATTTCCTCCAGTGAACCTACTCTTCATCTTAGACCAAGAAATGAAAGCCTCACCTTGCAGAAAGTAATGAGGTTTTACCATGAAGTTTCATCTCACTGCTGAGATTTCATGCTTACAAAATCCCTCTCTGTGTTCATGGGCAGTTTCAGGTATGCTGTAAGTCTTGCTTTGGCCCTGCTTTGAGCAAAGTGAAGCACAGAGCTGTGTTAGGTGCAGTATTAGCCTGGGCAGAGGTAGTTGGTCCCACTCACACCACTGGCAGAGGGAGGGAGCAGGAGAGAGACCCACATCGCTCCTAAAATACTAACCAACAAATGGATGAAACCACCACGTATGAGACATTCTCCAACACCAGAGCATCCCTCTTCAAGGCTGAATACACACATACACCTACAGTAAAAGAACCTGCTCGTTTCCATAGCTAGAGCCAGCTATGAGAGTCTAGAGTCTCCATGCACACAAATTACTCAACTTTGAGACTGCTTGAATTCCCAGGTTTGCAATACTGCTGTCTCCAGCTTCCTAAACGACAGGGTGTCCCATTACACTTAACCTGTTCTTCTTCACTGCATGGCTTGGGCACAGGGCACTCAGACAGGACTCTTGAAAAAACCATCACTCTTATCAACACAAGTGAAGCAAAATGCACATTAAAGCCTAATTAGCAGTAGGTATTAATGTTCTGCCAAGGGCTGTTTGAGAGCAGTGTGATTTTCATTCACAGTGGGAATTACCCAGTGCGCCCGTACAAGACGGGAGAGGCGTGCAGTGAGTGTGGTGGCGAGCAGTGTGATAGCAAGATGTGTCGTAAGTAGAAGACAACCAGACATCCTCCCCAAGCACATGTAGAAAGGGAAAGAGGACACAAAAGATACTGGCAGGGGGCAGGCATAGCTCTCTCCTGTTCCTAAATATGGGCTGAAAATCTGCAGTCAGAAGCTGAGTGGGTAGTGATGCACAGAGAGATGCAAAGAGGGTGGGAAGAGCCTGTTTTCTACCCTGAGGAGTGATGGGATTGGGTCTGCTCTTCAGGTGCTGGAGGGTGTGATACAGCAGATATGGCGGCTGCAGCTTAAGATGTTATTACCCCTGCCAGAAGTTACTGCTTGCAGAAATGGAAGGCAGAGAATGGGATACCTGTCCCGTCCTGGGGGCTCCAGGTTATTATATGATGTGTGAGCTGTGGCTTGAGCTGGTGCAGGTCCAAGCAAGCTTTGCCCCTGCCATGCCTCTGCGGGTGGGGAGAGCAGCCATGGCACTGCCAAAGCTACTCACTCCAGTGAACATCAGCCAGGCCATCTGCTTTCCCCTAAGCACTGGGAGAGAGCAAGGCTGACATGCGAGAGCCTTCATGGAGATGCAGTGCTCAAGCCAAGTCTGGCAGCCTTCCTGATATGCCTGCACTTGGCTTTTGCCTGAATGGAGTCAGGGAGGAAGGAGACCTGAAATTTCCATAAAGACAAGGCACTGTGCTGTGGACATTGGCCTGTGGGGAACTGAGGCTATGGTCAAACGTTTACCCAGCACTCGGCCATTGGTGAACTAAAGGAGGGGGAAGATGCCATTTAAACACCAGTACTGCAGGAATGTGAGGGAGTGCTGCATTCACAGGGCTGTTTAATGTTAGTTTCAGGCTGAGGATCTCAAAACACAAGGCACAGGGCAAAAGCCAAAGTGATCTTGGGAAGCACACCTCGGAGGGCGAGTCCTCTACATCAGCCACTGGTGGGAGGAGAAGTCAAAAAAGTGATCAACCACTCCTCAGCAGAGCCCTGAGAGTCACTGCAGGGCTCTGCCAGAGTCAGAGGATCTTTGTTTCTTCCTGAGAAAAAACACATCAGCTGTATTTTTAAGCCAATTGTGATGCTCACATTCCATTCCCTTTTGGTTAGAGTCAAATTGTTTCTAAATTATAAGGGTGCTTATGTTTACCTCTTTTCTCTCTCCAGGAAATGCAGAGCGTGACAAAGTCATTGGTAAGTACCACTGGAATTACTGCTTCCTTTTGTTGCCCTTGTTGCAGTTATACTTGAAAGCAAGTAAATTGTTTTGTTTACAGGGGATTCCAGGTGGCATCCAGAGTGGGACAGACCTGCATGTGATGACTTCTGCATCTCTGCTATTGCTTTAAGATTGTTACTCCTAATACTGACATTTCTGGCCACTTGGCTGCTCCCCAAATACTGGTCTCTAGTACCTCACAGTGGGTGACAGACATGTAGGAGACCACAAGAGCACTTGGCTCAACTCATCTCTTCCATTCACTTAAGTTACTGGCAGCACAAACACTGGTAGAGACATTGTTTGCATCCACAGGTGATTTAGAAATACAGAAATAATATCTGCATTGCAGGTCATAGTTACAAATACTGATAAACAGCTTTCTTATTGCTCAGAACCAGTTAAAAGTTAAAATGGCTTTAGATACTAAAATTGCTTTAAAAGTTAAAAAGATATTTTTAAAGTGGAGCAGTGTGCTTGTGTTGTGGTGGGTACGGGAGCACACTTTCCAGGCAGCCCACTAAGGTGCAGGCAGCTGCCCAACACACTTTAGGGAGGGCTGGAGAATGTCCAGCTCAGGATTCAGGCCCCAGCCCACAGCCAAGTCACAGGCAAGCATGCACCTGTCTCATTCCTATTGCACTCTTAGCTTGGGTGCTCCTACAGAAAGATGCAGAGTGGCCTATATCATTTAAACTTCAAGGAATTTTTTTATCCCTGTGAGCTCTGGCATTTGCATCCTGTGGCACGCAGCACACTTCCCAGTTTCACAGAGCACTTGTGTCATTAGTACTTCTGTTTGCTTAGAATTTGTTTTTAAACTTATGGCACCTGTGCCTAAACAGTTTTACCTGTGTTTACACGGTTATGTATCACTGCAATCTTTCCTGTTGTGTTTTTTTTTCTGAGCATTGGGGTTTTACTGTTGTTTCAAACAATAAATTGTTATTTCCTGCTTCCTGTGTGGCAATCATGAATTTGCAATGTGAGCTGCAGCTTAACTGCTGGTGCACAAAGTAACCCCACATTCAGCTCCAACTTGCACAACACTAGAAACAATGCTGGGAAAGATAGAATGCCAAATAAAATCACACTGTGCCCAGAGTTACGACTTTGGTTCAACAGCTGCCAAAGAACGAGTCTCTTGAAACCTGCACATCTGGAGCAGGCAGAAAACTGTGGGGGCAGCTGCTCTGTTCAGCTGGGTATGTGCTCTACCAGCTACAGCTCAAGCAGAGTCTGGAAGCAGCAGAGCTGCACAAACTCAGTCTGGACCACAGCAATCCCTGTCTATCCCTTTAGAAGCTCCTGCACCTGTCCCTCTGCACACACTGCTGTAAAGGAAGCCGGGGAGTTCCCCTCACTGCTTCATTTCTGTGGTACAGTCACCACAGTACCTGTCAGTGTTTCTGCATACCCACTCCTGACCTTACTATCGGCATGGACTTCAACTGAAAACACTGGAAGGGGGATCCAGCATTTCTCACATTACATCTCCAGATAGCTATCTGCTCGTACTCCTTGTACTAGAACCATTTCAGTATCACAGCATTCGTAGATGCAAATAGGGCTGGGGACAAAAGTATGAATTTAGTGCTTGATATATCTTAATATATATACATCTTATTTTGTTGGCTACTGGAGCCGAGACAGCACAGTCACAGGCACTCTTGTGTGAAACTCAAGCCTCAAGTTCCAGGGACTGCACAGTCCCATCAAAAATGGGCTGGAAAGTGGCACATGGACTTAATGTGTGTGCACCTTCCTGCACAGGGCTCCACAGCAGCCAGCCCAGCACAGCGCCTGCCCCACAGAAGCCATGTGTGGTAAGATCCTACTACTGAAAGAGGAATGCAGGGAAGGGAACCAGACACACTGTTGTGTCTGGGGAGCTTAAAATGAGCTCAGCAGGAGTTCTCCCCTGCTTAGTTAAATGGATGCTTGGTCTCCCCAAAAAGAAACAGAGCACAGAAACCTTAAATTCAAAATGTTAACTATATATTTATGCAGCTCTTAGGAAATCCTAGGAAAGACTTTCCTGAAAAAAATGGATTAAACCCCCAACCTTTACAATGTGGCATCTTTGAAACAATAATTACAAAAAAGCTTGAAAATCAAGAAGTCAAGAGGAAAAAAGTAGCTTTGTCATTTTCAGGATAGCCAGAAATCCAGGTATTTAGCTCTGGATGATCAAACCATTTTGAATTGTCCCCATGGCATATGCATGTCGCTTTCTCCTTAGCTGTTTTTTTGGTTGTACATTAACTAACAGCTTGGTATCTTATATCTCAAAGCTAGCTTTCATTTCTATTTCGCATACAGGTTTTATATTTTCAGAATCTTTTGCCAAGCAGTCATATTTATAAGGTTTCCCTATTTCATCCTCCCCAACATATGCCCATGAATTCCATACGATAAATGCAAAACACTGGTATGGAAATACAGACTTCACGTACATTTCTGCAAGTCTATAAACTCTAAAATCAGTTGAGGAACATAATTTGAAATAGTTAAGCAGTTTTGAAAATACAAAAAAATCTTTCGCTCTTCCAAGCCCACATTGTTTTCAATTATTTACATTTTACACAAGTGTTACAACTGTACTGCCATAGCCTCTCAAAAAACAGGTGCACAAAGCACCTGCAAGTGAGACCATGCAGCCCCTTTCTGTTCAGGTATGGACTCTTGGGCACACAAATGCTTTGGCTTAACTTGCCTACAGGAATGTGAGTAAGCTTTCTTGATTTTCCAGTTTAAGTAAATAATGTCCTACCAACAATCCTTGAAACTTGTCAACAGTGACAACCAAGAAATACTAAACACGATGTGATGCCTTTCCACCCTGTAACAACAGGACAAGACTTCCTGAAGTGTACTTAGAATTTTGTTACAGAGAAAGATGCCAGCCACATAAATGACTCAGCTGTGGTTCTAATTAAAAAAACTTCAGTGGAAATACACATAATTTAAAGCCAGGCTGCTACGCAGTTGCACTGCAACCCAGGCACTGAGTGACTTACACGTCATGTTCTCAGTGAAAGATGCTTAAATAATATTTTCCTGATTGATTCCAAAAGAAACTGCCACTTATGAACAATGCAGTCCCTAAGAAGATTGTGAGTATTTTTTCCTTAACAATTAAGTGCCAAGAACTGCTCACATAATTGAAAGGTCTAATAACTTAGGCTGTTTTTGTGGCCTACCCTCAAGAACAAGCATCATACCTATGTCGAATGCTCATGCACTGCTTATCTAGCCAAATATGTTCTCAATTCTTACTTATATGTGAAGTGAAAAAAAAAAAAAAAAAGGCTGTGTTTTCACCCCGTGGTTTCAAATAAAAGGTCACTAACCTAAAAGCATTGAGCTGCACCCTTCTAAGAGAATAATTTCCACTGCAGTGGAAATGTGCAGTGATCAAAATTCCCAAACCCAGCAAAAGTACTCTAACAGAGTCAGAAGAAATTAATTTAAAAGAAATTAGTGTGGCTCTATCTCTTCCTCATTACATTTGTTTCTTTAATCTCCAATGCATGAAATAAGCAACAGCTGCTCTCCTGGTGCACTTCATTTCATCACATTTTACAGTTTCAGGAAGCTGAAAAACCTCTAAACTTCCTTTAAAATAGAGGAAGTGCCTCAAAAAAAAAAAAAAAAAAAGGAACACAATTTTTAAGACCTTTTTGCAAGAAGTAACTAACTAAAAATATATTTAAAGGTAAATAACACAACTTTATGCTTTCCCTACAGCACAATCTGTATGTAACAACACTTTGTACCATATTCTGTCTAAAACCCCATCGGTATAATGCTAATAAATGACAGTTTATTAATGGTATGCAATGAAGACGATGGTTTGTCTAATTTTCAGGTGAAGCTTTGAGTTTTTTTCCTGGACAACAAAATGGAGGTTGTGCAGTAGATTAACTAAAGATTTAAGAACATTGAATTAAAAATATTTATTAACATCAAGACAAGACACACAAAATCAGCAGCTTTTACAAAAATAAAAGCATAATATAGTAATAAATCTTGCCCCTTTAGCAAAAGTCACCACAACTAAGGCTGCATATTGTCTGGTACTCTTTCAGAGAATTACCTTGAACTTTCACCTTCCCAAAGTTCTCTGATCCAAATGTTTAACACTCCACATCAAACTCCTAAATGTTGTGAAACCTTCCCCTTAGGTATGGATATTATCCAAATACATTCTCTTACTTTCTCAAACAACAGTGCAGCACAGATGTTCTTCACCAACCTTGCCAAGTCTGTACAGCTATTGTAGGTCCACCAATTAAACTGTACTTAGGAAAGAGAAGGATCTTTCTACTTAGTCTTTTCCACATTATACTGACAGCAAAAAATCTCCCATCTTCTGAGTATAAAAATGTTCATTATCAGAGGAGACAAGTCAACCTCTTGGGTGGTGAACTACTTCTTTTTCTTTTTTTTCTTTTCATCTGCTGCCATTTTTAACTTTACTTCTTCCTCAGGAAGTGCTCCTAATTTCTTCTTCTTCGCATTCTTTACCTTTTCTTTGATGGCTTCAATATCAATCTTTTTCTCAGTGGAGGCTACATAGCAAGAAATACAAAGATAACAGACATTAATTTAACTTCTGAAAAATGTTAATCTAAAAGACCTTTATATATAAACACAATAAACTACATCCTGTGGCATTGGTTAGAACTCGTTTTATGTTCACTAATGATTTTCTAGACTATTCTAATAATCATTGTTGTTGAAACTAGTAGTATCTACAAATCTTATTCAGCAGAATTTGAAGAACAGTCATATAAAAAAATCCCATACAACATTTGAACACAGATGCCACACCCTACAGACATACAAACTACAATCACCCACTCCTCAGAACACAGATGTATTCCTCTGAAATTAATACATATGCACTCTTAGACATAGGCTTGATAGATCTTGCATAATAAAATAAATTAACTGCTGAGTGCTTACATATAGAGAAGCTTTTATGGCATTTTGTCTTTCTGCAGGTAACTAAAGTGGTAAGATCCCAAACATGCCTGTCCCGTCCTTATACTCTCTCCATGGCCATCCATTAATGGCCACTGGCAGACAAAGGATGAGGAAGGATGGGCTGGGGGAATATGATGCAGATCTTTGACCCCTGCATGAAAACCTTTATTAAAAACTTCTATAGAGAGTGCCAGAATACTGAACACTTAGTGCTGAGCAACATGAATAACCTACTCTTATGTTCACACATGTGATGGTATTTTCTCTTTTGAGCACAAGTCATGAGTTTGGATCTAACTTTCCTATCTCACACAGTTAATTCCTAAATTTAATGGTGAGTACCAGCTGTCTTCTTTGGATTTCAGTTCTCTACATACAAACTACTCCTGTCATCTGTTCTTGGAAGACTGAAGGATTTCAGCTCAAAACACATAGCAGCTAGAAAAGCACCACATTTGAGACACAGTGTAGACAACAACAGGATCACTGGAAATTTACTGCCATCACAACAAAAAAAGTACTGTATCAATGCTGCAAAACAGATGCTTTTCAAGAAACACAAACTTTTAAGTTCATAGGAAATTTTGTAATATGTAGTGTACTAATAAGTAGGTAGTAGAGCTAATAGTATATTTAATACTATGAATATGAAGCATAATCAGTGATAACTGACAGCTTGTTTCTCCAGTGTATTAAAAAAATAAGTAATCTGAGAACATAAGCTCTTACTCTGCACATAGTGTGGTTTTACTTTAACTTTTAGAAAAGCTATTTACCCTACTTTGTACCAAAGTTGTGATGTAAGTTTTTCAAGTAAGTATTGCTTTCTGTTTACTTGAATGTGAAAGTCATGGCAGTTTTACTTTACAACTGAAAGGCAAAAACTGATGAAGCTAGAACAACTATTGAGAGTGACTCTTCAACAGAGAATTGTTTCATAGGTACAGAATTATTGGCTAGATGATCTTTTTACTGTCCCTGGCAACTCTAGGCATGGATCTAACCACCAGGATTTTTTTGCATGACCTTTCTTTTTCCGAGGCTGCGTTTGCAGAATCACTCAGCCTAGAAATTGACAACAGAAGGTTTTAGAACAGGAAAAAAAATGTTACCTTTCTTTGTTTTCCCAACTGGTTTTTCCTTTGGTGGGATAAAAGCTTTATTTCTTTCTTCTTGTCTTCTCTTGAGTGCATCTGCTTGCTTTGCCTAAAGTTACCAATAAAAAGGTCAAGTAGCAATAGAGAGGGGCAAAAAGGACAAAAAAAACCCTCAAAAACCCAGATTCCAAGTCAGCAATCAAATGTTTTTTAACAGGACCTCGGATTAGTACAACTTTACCTTTATCTCTTCCATTTGCTTGCGTTTCTTCTGTCTTTCTTTCAAGAAGTACTCACCACTTGCCAATTCTTTATCAATCTGTGTAAGACAAGTAGCAAGAAGTTTTACTTAATCCAGAACAATTATAAGCCAGACATATAATATCAGGAAATCAGAACATGACAGAAAAAGGCTCTCCATCTCTTTTTACAAATAACACAATTTCAGGTGTGCTATATTCCTGCATAACCAAATAAAGTTTCAACTGACCTGGCTTTCTGGCTGCGGAGGTGGGAATGGTGTGTACTCCTTCTTAGTGTTTTTCTTCTTGGGCTCCTTGCGTTTTTTCAAGTTCTTCCGCTTGAATTTAGGCAAAAATCTTTCCCAACTTTGTGTCCTCAGTTCAGGATCTTTTGCTAATTCCCTTTTGATCATCAAAGTCTTCAGTAGTTTCAGAATGTCACAAAGAAGTAATTAAAAAAGAGTATTACAGTAGAAGTTAAGAGATTGAAAACAGAAGTCTCACTAGACTTTCTTACAGTGAATATGCTACATCCGAACCTTCCACACCTCATTTCAGTAAGAGCAGAGGGGCTTAATTATGAACAGCAGAACCAGACAGATGTCTCAAAACAGGGACAGAATGCACAGAATGAGAAGGTGCCTCAGTTTAAATGTGCAAGTATCAAGCCAACAATCAAAGGGAGAAAGCTGATACACACTTTTCCTTTGATGTTTTCTCAGATACTGCCATAATCATGTTAGGGCAATGTATCCTAGTAAAATGGAGGATATCAGTCAGTGGTTTTTTATAAAGCAGCACACTACAGAAACTCTGAAAAATAGATTACCACACAGAAACATGTAAGTTATTAACATACAATTCTCTGTGAAGAAATAGTATTTTCTTGTAAACAAAAATGCAGTGGACAACACTAACCTTGATGTTATATATGGGATGTATATTCTTCATTGTGTCCAGAACAACTTTTCTAACCTGTATTGAATACAAAACAAAAAGAACAGAAAACTCAGCAAATATTTAATATGCTAATCAATTAAAATATCAGCTGTACTATCTTTCTCCCTCTCCCCGCCTCTGCCTCCCCAAAGTGGTAAGATTTAAAATTACAGGAACATTAAGGCTGGAGAAGACCTCCAAAGATCATTGATTCCAGCCTTAAAAAAGCCAACAGCAAGGCACACCAGTTCAAAAATGCCAATAACATTGTCATGCTTCTAGCAGACTTCAGCAGGCCCCACAAACATTATTTTCACATTATCATGGATCTTATGGTGTCATGAGGAACTTGCTTTTGACAAGCATTCTTCTCCCACATAGTTATTAAAACATATACAGATACTTTTTCTTCCAAGACAGAAAGATCTTAGAGTCTAAACAAAATTCAGCAGTTAAGATGATAAGATTACAGACATTCATGTAAATGTAGTTTACTAACACATAACTGAAAAGTAAGTGAAATACTGCCGAGTTTGCCAGATTTTGTGTATCACCCACCCTCGAGTTGGGCACAGAAGTTTATGTTTGCAACACAAATGGCTCATCTACCTCCTCTTACCTCTTTTAGCCCACTAAAGGGTCCAAGAGCTGAAACAGTGTTGCCTTGCACCATAATATAACAGTTTGTTAGCAGTTCCAGGGCCTACACCAAAAAAAGAAATTAAACTAGTATCATATGAAGACCTGACACAAATTTGGGTGTCAGTATTGTCTAGTTACTGCATCTACAGGAAGTACCTTAAGAGTAGATCCTTTTGGCCCAAGAAGCCGTGCTCTTCTTTTTATAAAAGTCTCTCTCTTCCTCACCAGAGAGCCTATCTTAATGATGTCACATGCCACATCATCCTGAAGGATACGAACTGCCTAAAAAGACACGATGCAGGCAATGTCATCTGAATTCAAATCTATTACTCATAAGAGTCAAGAGAATACTTTAGTTTATTCTTCTCCCTTTGCTTTCAGATATATTTACTTTAAATATGTATTTTATCTTACTTGACCCACTTGAAATCCCCTCATTTTTAAAATGTAGTATTTTGTAAGTATTATGATAGAAGTTAAGGCAAAATATAAGCATTATGATGGATATAAACTTTCAGTATTTAATACAGACCTGCTCAAATGGAACGCTTCTTGCCAGAAGTTTTATTAAGTCTCTAGCCCTTATGATTGCATACGGATCAAAAGTCTTCTTAGTGGTAGTTACAGTCATGCTTCCTTCAATTAGGTCTAGCGCTGCATTCACATACTGCAATATTTGAAAAGAAACACTAAATCAAGCTCTTAATTCAGCTTTGGCAGTAAGCAGTTAACAAAGAGAATGACACATACAGAATGGAGATCTATTTTCCAAAATTTAAGTGACTTTTAGCTTAAGAAACTTCACACACACAAAGACAAAAAGCAGACTGAATGTGTCACACATTCACCAAAGCACCACCTCTAGCATCTCCCTGAACTCAAGCACAACAAAGCTGTTAGTGTCTGGATGAAGAGATACTTGCTGCTGCAAATACTTTGCTGACAGCATTTGTAAAGAACTGCAAATCTGGCTACACAGTTTTTCACCAATTTTGATGACAAAAAATAACTTTACTAATTCAAAATGCAAGCACAGCAGAAATTTACAAATACGGTAAGAGTAAAGCAAGTTGCAGTATTTTTATTAGCTTAAGTATGTCCCAAAAGGTAAAGGGCAATATCACAATTATTAGGAGTTCATACATGTTCACCCAAGGCTTTCTGGACAAGTGGCCAGCACTCTTTCAAGTACGCTTCTCTATACTTTGGGAACAATGTTGCAAAACTGCTTTCTTCCAGCAGCCCTTTGGGATTATCCTCTCTTGTAAAGGCTGGCTCTTTCCATCCATCTGGCACAGTAAGAAGTTCAGATTCATCAACTGTTATTAAAAAAAAAAAAAAAAAGAAGCTATTGTTATACGAAGATTGCTTTCATACACTGTTGAATGCGGTCTGCATCTCTTCTGACCTTAGAAAAATTACTGCTTTAAAATATTTTTATTTTTAAAAAGTAAAAAAAAAAAAAGAAGAAATCTGAGCTGAGATATGTGCTGTTGATCTGGTATATACAAGATGATTATGCACGTATATTATACAAGAACAAGGCACAGGCTGAGGCGACGAAGCCGAGCACCTCGACGGGCGCACCACAACACGGCACCGCCGCTGCCGGCCCCAAGCACCCCCCAGCCGCCTCTACCCTCCGCAGCGCCGCACGGAGGGGACCCACATCCTGCGGCCCTCCCGACGAGCCGTCAGCCCCGCACGGTCCCGCGTCCCGCCCCCACCTGGCGCCGCTTTCTTCTTGTTCTTGTTCTTCTGCTTTTCTTTCTGCTTCGGCCCGGGCCCGGCCTCCTCGTCGGGCACGGCCGCCATGTCCGCGCGCGCGCCGGAAGGGGCGGGGCCGCGCTCTGCCCCGCGCCGCGGGGAACTTCCCCCGCCTTGGTGAGGGGAGGCCTGTGGGGACACCTTCCTGCGGAGCGCCGTGCGGAAACGGGCAGCCCCGTCACCGTCTGCACCCAGGGACACGAACAGAAACACATGAAGTGCTTCGGTGCTCGTAACAAACTAAAAGCGATTCCTGATGAGACCTAATTTTTTATCTGAATAACGTAATCTAAGGTACTCTGGGGGATGCTCAGCATCCTCCTCCCTGCCCCATCCTCCACCTGTAGCTGAGCATTTCCCTAAATTGAAGAGCAAGTATGTGCCTCCTCCATTCTCTTTTACGGAGATCATGAAAAGCCAATGGAGTGAAAAAGTGGAGGAGACCTTTAAGGGCAAGAACACTAAGGCGGTGTTGTCTTTAGCAGATGTTCACCGCATCTGTTCATAAAAATCTGCACTCTACGATCTTTAATTACTAAAATGATGAGAAAGAGATTTCTATCACCTGATCTATACCTAAGTAAATTATTAATTTAAAAATCAAGTTTTGACCCCCCCCTGAAACCTTTCCTTCGGACCTGGCTGATGTTTTTCCTAGCCTGCTCCATCTGCCAGCCATCTCCCACTCCGAACAGCACTCCCAAGATCCTTTCTGTCTGCAAGCTTGACATCGAGCTGATGTAAGCTTTTAGACATTTATTTTAATTTCTGTCCGTCAACATCCTTGAAACTGGGATGGGGAGCGCTTCGCACAGACAGGAAAGAGGCTGGAGGGGGAGCCTGCGAGGCGCTCGGCGGCGGGGCGCTGGCGGTCCCCGCGGCCCTTCGGGCAGGGTGCCCGTCCTTTCCCGCTAGATGGCACTGCCCGCCGCGCTGAGCGGAGCCTCCCGAGCCCAGCTGCCGCCCGCCTCCGGCTCCCGCGGGAGGGACGCGACCCGGGGGCACGGAGGCGGCGGGAATGTGCGCCCACGCAGCCCACGCAGCCCTGCCTCGCCCGCCACCGGGCTTCGGATGCCGAATGCCATTGACCGAAAGGTTCCGTGCCCCTGGACAAGCACAGGGAGGCAAATTTGCCGCTCTTGGACACAGAAGCTTTCTGGTGCTGCTTTCTGGGCTCGTATTCCTCAGCGCTGGAAAGCCTTTGAGCGTAGGAGGGAGGTGTGGCCCAGGTACAGACACCCGGTCGATGCGAAGGAAGGGCTGGCGCTCCTGGCGAGGCGGCTCAGTGAAGCGCATGAAGCACACGGTGTGCTTCTCTCTCACCTGAAACCTGGCCACGTGTTGTTAAAGCGCAGCAAAGCATAGTTGGAAAGAGTTTGAGGGAGGATAATTAGTTTAGTTCAGCGCTGGTTTAGTGTCTGACTCCTACTGAGATGCAGCCCACCAAAAAAATCACGGGAGTGGGCTGTGGAAGGGGCATGCCCTCAGTGCTTGGCAGTGGCAATAAGTTTCCTGATGTGATGAGAGGAGAGAGGTAGAGAGACTGCAGTCCATGGAATGTTAAGAGTGTGAAGAAAAATTGCAAGCTGCAGCCTCCAACCTTCCAGCCTCCTGAGCAGTGCACTTGCTCCACGTGTACATCCCACACCTCTGCAGTGGCAGTGACAGCCTACTCATGTGCCCTCTCCTCTCCGGCATCCCACCCCTGCTCCAGCTGCTGCTGCAGGGGGTCCTCTGTGCTGGAGAAGTGAGTGGTACATGGGGTAAGGGGCAAGGGACTGGGGCCCTCTGACTTCTTTACTAATGATGGGCAACCCTCTCTGGTCCAGTGCTGCACTGAAGCATGTCTTTGCCTGATCAAGACAGGTTCATTGAAAATAACAGAAAATACAGACAGTAATGCTAGCATGCTTGGAAGATGTGAATCAGGAAGGGCTGGTCCTCAGGTTCCCTCCTGTCCAATTTTTTGAAGGAGAGAGTAATTTCTTATCTTTCCTCTTACCTCAGTGTCTGTAGTCTGGCTGGATACAAGGAAGCCACTTCCCTAAATTCCTAATAGGAACAGGATGCTCCCACAGACCTGGTCTGCTCCTCCGGGCAGCCTTCTCACTTTCCAGACAGCAGCATGTGTATATAATTTTTACTATTCACAGCTCAAATGCAATAACTAGCCACGGCTCATGTGTCAGGGTTAGGAAGCTGAGGACAGCCAGCTGCAGGGACAGTGGCTGCTGAGGGAACAGGGACTGATGCTGGTGTCCAGATGACTGGGATGGGGATTCTGCAACCCCACAGGAGCAGGGTCCTCTGCACATTGGTTTGAAGCTGAGCTCCCAGGCAGGAGGGACAGTGTGAGTGCCAGTGCAATGGCTGGTCGCAGTTACCTCATGTGGGGATGTGGTGCTGCTGCAAATCCCTGCCCTCCTCCACCCCTTCCCCCAGGGTCTGCATGCCCTCCTTGCTCTTCCAGGAGTGGCATGTTTTCTAAAAGCACCTTTCACTGGCAGGACATACCGTGTTCAGTGTTCTACCAGCCCAGATGGGATGGAGATACTCAGGTACAAAGGGCTCCTTCAAAGACCTTTGTCTGAACAGTACAGATCCCAGTCTAGCAAGACCTCTACACCTGCTGGAGGCATTGCTGTGCTTGGGAGGACCTGAGCCAGCTCTGTGTGTGTATGTGTGTATGTGCAAATGATTTTTCCTCTTAAAAACAAAGTGAAGGAATGAAACAGCACAGCCTCCCTTGCACATGTTTCATGCGATGCCATAAAAAGGCAGAGCTGTTAGAAGGAAGGTGCCTCCTTATTATGCAGCGAAGTAATTATTTCCCAGTCAGTAGATAGGACTCCAGCCACTTGGCAGTTCCTTACATGCCATTTTCCTATCCAAAAGAGCAACTTGGGATTTTGTGATAATTCAGGCAATCAGATGAGCTCATGCACATGGCATTCATTTGCTAGAAACACCACACAGATCCCATTCAGCCTTAGCACTCATAAATCCATGTGACACTTTTATCTATTTATAAACTTTTAACAGCAGGTTATGATTGTTATGCAAGCCATTTTCCAGGGATTAATAAGCAGCTTTTGTTGATGGCAGTGAGAAGGGCCATCAACTGCTCTGGGGCAGTCATTAATCTGTAGTAAATGCTAAGCATCTGGATCATTTCTATGTAATTAAATAATCAATACTGCCTTTTGATTCAAATAACTGTAGAATTGTATTTCAAATTTATCTTGGCTTAGGGTGTTCTTTATTCTTTTAGTTTACAACAGGGCAGGAAACAAGCACATGGGCAAGTGAGAGCTTCTCCTGGTGTAACAGGCTCTTAAATTATCAGGTATTTCATAAAAAGCTTGTCAAGTGATCAAAATATCATCCAAACTGGCCACTAAAACCAATTCATTGGATTGGATGGAGAAAAAAAAAGAATTATATGTTGTCCTTTTTCTGAGTACTTTCATTATTGGAATAAAATTAGGTAATTGAGTGACCTGACCCTGGAAGAATTAAAATAATCAAACAGAAGCTACCCCTGCCCAGCCACCCTCAGAAAAGTCCATTTTATTTCATTCCCTGGCTAACATGACCTCTGTGCCCTCAGGCCGATGAGGTTGTGGTATTCATTTCTCTTTCCTGTCTCCCTCTTCCTCTTCCTTTATCCCTCTGGGCACTGGTGTGAGTCACTTCTCTGGTTTTGTTTTGTTTTGTTTCTGTCTTTGCTGTGGAATCCATTGATCTGCCGAGGTGCTCACAGATGTTGGTATTGGTGCCCATTGCAAGCCTGGCCAGTCAAGAACACACTGCAGTGGGACTGCTGCCTTCCCCATGGAGAGCTGGGGAAATGCCCCAGTGAGCAGAGTTCATTTTTCCCTTTGAAAGAGAGCAGAGAGGACAGTACCTGCTGAACCCTAAGAATAACAAGGAGCTGTAAAATGAGAGGACTGTAAACCATAAATACATCCTAAAGGGCTAGCTGGAATAGCAAAGCAAAGATAATTTGTGGCAGAAGGAAGAACCCAGAACAAGAAGGAAGAACCTATGGATAAAAGAGACCATATCTTTGTTTGGGAAATTGCTTGCAGTAAAATTGCTGTCAGTTTAGAGACAAGAAAAGGATGAGAGCCAAACTGGGAAAGGAATTTGGTATCATGAAACCAAAGCAGCAGGTTTAGATCAAAAGGTCTTTGGAGCAGGGAATGTGCCTAATCAGGTATTCATACAGTGACTGACAGAATGAGGCTTTTGTCTTGACTTGAGCTTCTGGGAGTTGTCAGAAAGCAAGCACCAGACCAAGGCACGCTGCACCAGGATCTCTGAGATACACACAAGAGAGTAAAAATGAGACAGTGAAGGAGAGTGCTGGTCAGGGTAGGAGTACCAGAAGCTGGGGACGGTGAAGGTGGGAGACTGAGAAAAGAGGTGGAAGAAAATGCTTAAATCATTATACTGGCTCAAAGTCTCAGAGGGGGAGAGAGTTGAGCAGGGATGAGAAAACAATTGGTCCCATCAGGTTTAGAAAGTCTCTGACATAGTGTGGCAAAATCACAAGTTCCCAAAGGCCCAGTAGGGATAGCTAACAGATTTCTCCAGCTGTCACAGTATCCATCCTGTTTAGGTAATGCCTAACATGGGCTGTACCTGCCAGGGAATAGCTGGTCTAATGCCTCTTGACTCCCCAGAGGAGGAGGTGTCCCTCCTCTCCTGTGGATGGGCACGGCAGTAGAGCACCGAGTGGACACCAGGTGCCCAGAGGCTCAGGTCTGCTGCAGCACTGCAGGGTCACCTCTGCCAGTGCCTCTCCCAGCCCCTCCACATGGGGAAGGGGGCTGCTCCTTTCTGAATTAGGGCAGGAGAAGCACCTCCAAGCCTCCATCCTCCCTGACATGGACCTGTGCCAGGGCACAGCCAGAGCAGCACAAGAGGATCTGCTGTGATGCTTCCTGTAAGCATGCAAAGAGCAAACCATTTCTAAGAAGCATACAGTGCCCTGGGGCTGTGGATTAAAGCTGAAAATTCCCTCCTAAAAGATTTTTAATATAATTTTAAAGTCATACCTTAGAAAACAGAGCCTGAGCATGGTTTTTATTTAGGAATTTGCATGCTCATGTGCCTTGTTCTGAAACACTCCTGCAGTCTATTTTTCTCTTATACTAGAATCTGGACGTTATTATGCAGATTTCCACTATAGCAATATTACAGCAGAATAAATAGCTCTGCTATACACGAAGGGGAATCCTATTACATCTTCAGTAACTCTCAGTAAGCATTATCGCTATTATACCAATTGAAGAGACAGAAAACAATTTTTAATTAAAAATATTTATAGCAGGCATAATACCAACTGCCAGTTTCACTATCCAGTGAATGCGTTTTGCAGCTGGTACTAATTCTCTCTTTTTTCTATGAGGTTAGCCAATATCAGCTGTTCATTAAGCAGAGGACATTTCAGGAATATCCGTATTATATGCTATAACTAACTAAGAAGTTCTTCCTTTGACAGATATTAGGAAATCAAGATTGCTTGGCTATGTTATTTTGGGACTTCATAATAGAGAGGTCGTTTCCCAGTGATCTGAGTGGGCTGCATCATCAGTTTTATTCAAATCAATCCTACAAAACTGCTTTCCAGCAGATTAGAACATTTTAATTAGCAATATATCTTTTGTCTTCTATCTGCAGTGGAATAGGGGGTGGAAAATTGATTTCAGCACACCCTTTCTTTTACTGGGAGAGCAGCATAATCAGAAGGTGTCAGCAGAACCACAAGCAAATTAATTTTGAGATACAGAGCTTTCTACAGCCAACCACACTGCTTCTCCTTGCATTGAGTCTGGCCGGGCTGCGTGGGCGAATTCACTGCTGCTGTCAGTGCCAGATGCTCCAGGAGGCAAAGTCTGATAAGGCTCTCTTGGGTGAAGGCCATGACAACTACCCCTGGCTCACCCTGAACAGTCTCACGCTTTCTGTGCCACAGAGCACATAAAACCTCAGTTCTCATCCTTGTTAGATATATGTATCAGTAAAGTGCATATGTGTAGCTGTAGGTGAGGGACAGCTATGTAAAAGCACCTATTTGCTGCAGCCTTAACTCAGGCTCAAAGGAAACCAACAGGCAGAGGATGAGCCACAGAGGAGCCCTATTAGCACATATATTCCATCCTCCTGCCTCTCTGTGCCATAGGACACGTCTGAAATATGGAGATGGAACATTGCCTCCACCAGTTTTGTGTCCACAGAGAGCTCTTTCCCCATGAATGCAAGGATTCATGAGAGTCATTTTGTCCTTGGTTCACATTCATATGGTTCAGAGGGATTGTGGCATGCTGAAATCTCCAGCCCATAAAAGCTAACACAAAACTTCATATTCACTGTATTCACCCCAGGATAGCTGGCAGCCCAATCAGTGAGGAAATCCCCTGGTAATTTTTCAAAGGAGCAGCTCATCATAACCTGGCATGTGAATTGCTAAATCCCATATGGTTATTGTTTTTCGCTTTAAAATATTGGCAGTGAGTTTCAAAACAGAATTTAGCAAGCTGTGTTTCATCACTGAAAAGATCAAACCCCATTTGAGTCTGTGAAACCGTTTACAACATGCTTGTCCTTCCACCTGTAATACATTTCACAGCAACTTCCCCTGGTCTGTGTCTGCAGTGACAGCAGAGGAGCCCAAGGGACACAGCTGGAAAGATGAATGATGTGAAATGGTGGAGATGGCCATCTGCAAGGGGAGCAGAGGCTCTCCCAGGAGAAGAACAAGAATTTAATGTAGAGATGTGCTCTGAGTCGCTTCCAGGAGAGCTTCCCTCTGCCCACTGCCTGCAGACCGACCTGTGAAGAGCAGCTGCTGTTGCTTAACTAGCCTTTGTGAATACTCTGCTTTAATCCATCTTTAAAGCTCACAAAAGTCTGTGTGCTGCTCTTGCTCTAGGCAAGATTGCACCAATTATCAACAGCTTCAAGAAGATGAGATCCACCAGCAACATATGGGAATGTCCAAGCTATAACATCCATTTTCTTTTACCTACAGGAAAATGCCAGTCACCCAAGGAACAAACTCTTCTTGCACACATGGCCATAAGGGCTTCCAGAGCCCTTTGAACAGAGTGCATGGAATGCAGCAGTCTAGATGTGACTTTCTCAGTAGTCTTGATGTCCTAGGCTAGCTCTGATTTCAGCTGTTCCCCTTGGTATTTCATGGAAGTGAGCAGTGTGTATTTGAGCAAAGTGCCATTTGGCTTCTAAAGGTAGCAAGAAAAGTTTTATCGAAAAAAATTATACTAGTCAACCTTCTGGAAAGGTGCTCTCTGAACAAGTGGAGCAGCAGAGCATGAAGCGTTCCTTCTCATCTTTTTCCTTAGCTTTTCATGAAATGGCACATGGGAAAACATAATGTTATTTCTCAAAAATTTTTTTTTCTGAGTTGAAGTAGAATTTGTAGGTTGAATAACAGCAAGTTTGCACCAGTCTTGGAAAAGGGGAGTCAAACAGTGAAGTCAGCCCTACAGTGTGCCTGAGGACCTGGGTATCCATTTCCAGAGCTGCCATTACGCTTGGAAAACCATTTTCCTTTCCTATGCTGTAAATTTTCAAGGGCGCAAACTTTTTCTAAGTATGTGTACAGGAGGGCAATTCAAGATAATTCTGTGTGAGGTACCACTGCAATGCAGACTGCTGGCTGCTCAGTGCTGAGTTTGTCATTAAGTTATATCCAGTGCGGAAGGAAATACAATGGAGCTGGTGGGTGGCAAAGTAGCTGTTAAAACAACCATTCCAAATAAAGTGTCACAGACTGAAGTGTGATGGATAAAATTTCATTTTTGCATGCCACTGGGTGGAAGAAAAGAGCCCATCTGTTCTCCAAGCATTGCACATTGTTAAGCAAACTACTCGCAGCTTGGCAGATCAGAACATTAGAAGAAAATAATTTTAAAAAAGCCTACCATAGATGAGCATGAATGCAAGATGAGTCATTGAAGTTTACCCAAAAGCAACATAAAAATGATGGTTCTTGCCAGGAAGTTATGCCAGAGTATTCTCACGGTCTTGGCTCGCCGGGACGGGCGGGCAGAGAGAGAAAGAGGCAGGGAATAGGGGTGCATTCTTCCGCTGCCGGGGCTGGCGAGGGCCGCTTGGCTGCTCTCTGCGGGGAGAATGCATGTGTTTGTCTTCCAGACAAGGGGCACCATTATCACATACCTCAGCAGGGTTGTAGATGTCAACCAAATAATTGGTTTTATTTAGAATATGACATCCAACTGGTGAATAAAGCATTTTGGGTGTCCTGGAAAGATTTTATATACAAACCAGCTGGAATCCCATTGACAGGAACAGCCTCTTCCTTTCCCTTTCCCCCACTGCATTATTTTGAAGCAGACAGAGCTGGAAGTGACTGAGAGGAGCTCCAAGAAGCCTATGCCTTTGAGCAATAAAGTCTACTGGTGCTAAACATCTGACACTTGTTCATTAAGGGAGACCCAGGCAAGCATTTCATCATTGAGATGAGTATTTAATACATGAATGAGTAACGAGAAAACATATTTGTGGCCAGTTCAATGGACTGTCATACAAGGAGACTCCAAGTCTGAGCAAGTTGGGAAAGCTGCAGGGTGCTTTGGAATTCTCTCAAGTGAACTCACACTTGTAAAGCACAAAGTTGCTGCTGCAGCCTCGAAAGAAAAGTGAGAAGAAGAGTGGACAGGCAGTTGTGGGGCAGGCAGTGGGTGCCAGGCTCCAGCCTTCCTTTAGCACAACCACTAGGTTATAGGGAAGAGGGAACCTTACACAGCTTCCCATGCAGAGCATCACAGCTGCACCCATCCTGATGTTCATCCCTCATTCCAGAGATGCATGAGTTATGTGCCAGGATGTTCCCAAACTCAGAGCAAGACAGCCTGTCCTGGTAGCCCCTAGTTCATGTGTCTCATGACCAATGCAGATAGATGCATCGTCTTACTGTGGCAATCTACCATTTGTTCAAGGAAAATTATTCAATGTAGATACACTCAAAAAAATAACTTTAAGTGACTGAAGGCCTCCAACAGCTGAAGATTAAAATATATTTCAAATGAGACAAAAAAGGACAGAAACATTCAGTAAAGTGCTTTTTCTCTACTTTTGGAAGATATAGGATACTGGCTCCTGTAACAGGAATATGTCTTGCACATCCCAAATGTCCCAAAAGACAAGGGAGTGTTTTTTTCAGTAACTTCTTAAGTACTAGAGGAATTATAGAAAATTTGAAACAAGAGTGTGATGTGCTAATTAAACAGGACAAGTAGGAGGTCACTGTTTGAAAGGTTTTCATCCTGAGTGAAACCATGGAGAAGCTTGCTGTGCAATTCAGTGATTAAAAAGATGTACGTTAAATCACTGATACCATTGTTTCATAAGAACAAGCTGACTTTGTTTAACATATCTCTTACTTTTCTGGTTTATAAGTTTGTCTGAAAAAAGGCAATTGTGAATATGACAGATTGCTAATCCCTACTTGTTGTGACAAGCTTGCTGGGTGTTATCTCAGAAAAACCCCACCAGTATCAACAAAAACTTCCCACTATACAATACGGGACAGAGCCAGTGGATTAAGCCCTTGGTGATTTACAGCGAGGAACAGTCATGAAATGGACTGCCATGTTTCTGAGTCAGGCAGCCTAGGACTAAGGCACTGCTTTGTCCAGCACCCGAGAGTGATTCAAGAACCCTGCAAAGCTGATGAGTGGAAGATGCCCAGGTAGCAAGGGAATCTGTTAGGATGTGGCAGTCATGCAGAGTGATCTGGAGCACTTGCTAAGCTCAAGTCACCCAAACAGGAATGATTTTAACACAAGGCAATGCAGTACCACACATTTAGGGAAGAGGAGTGCTGGATCTGTGTAGTGGGAAATAGGATGCTGGGAAGTAATTATTCTGTAGAGTTTGGGAATTAAAAGAGGTCAAGCAATGCAACAGAAGTGCTCAGAACAATGCTGTGGAAAAATAAATTAAAAAGATATATGGACAAGAAAATGGCGAGCAATACAGTGATGTAAATGCTTAAATACAGCATTGATGAGGTGAACCTGAACACTTGTGTCAATTTAGTGACTATGTTTCTTACAAAATTAAATTAACTTGCAGGAGAGACCTGCCAAAGAATTGGAGCACAGGAAAATTGCCAAGAGCTCTGTGAAAAAATATCATTTATTTGTCAAAATTGTTATAGACAATGCTTCTATAGTGTCTTAAAATGCCTAGTATTAAGAAGGTATTAATATTTCAGATAAATGATTTCATGGTAACATTTAAATTACCAACAGACAATAATTATCAGGTTTAGGTAGCAGAAATAAGAAATTCATTTTTCACACAAATACATTTTTTCAGAAAGTAGTGTGATTAAAAAGGGACCGAGATGTAAATTGTTTCTCCACTTCTTGGTGGTATCAGGTGAAGATCTGATGCCTTTCTGGGTGATATGCTTTGGCCTTACACAAGTTATTGAGCTCAATAGATGAACACTCAAAATGAAATGATCTGTTCCTTGCAAGTGATTGTATTAAATTTAATGATTCTTTCTTGCCTTAAGATTGGTGACCCAGTTCTCTCCCCACATTGTTCTGCACATTAAAAGTTGCACTATAGAAGCTGG
This sequence comes from Lanius collurio, assembly GCA_020086605.1. Taxonomy (NCBI): domain Eukaryota; kingdom Metazoa; phylum Chordata; class Aves; order Passeriformes; family Laniidae; genus Lanius; species Lanius collurio. The sequence goes on along the minus strand of JACBWW010000005.1, from coordinate 19,895,122 downwards.
AAATAAATTAGAAAATGTAAAAACTTGTAAAACACCATGGTTAAGAAGCACTTCTTATTTAGGATTTGAGACCTTTTACAAATCAGGAGAGAGGAAACAAAGGGAATCAGCAAGATAGAGAAGATATGCCAATAGCAGTACTAAGTGCTAGGATTATTAGGGTTGTGAGTACCTAACAAGTTCACTGGGAGCAAAGGACACCCTGTCTCATGGGTTAGGTGGCCCATTTCAGCATGTGCTGGACTGAGAATCCTGCCTAAGTGTTTTACTGTAGGTTTGGACTGTGTGCTGATCATGTTATCAGGTCTAAGAGCAGGAACTGTGGTCCTGCCAAAATTAGATAAGGGTTACAAAAAAAGAGAAAAGGGCACCAGCAGACACTGCTATCAGAGTGCTTGCTTGTGCTCTTACACTGCTGGAAATCATCAGCAAATTAGGAATAAAAGGAACATGCAGGCAGTATGTTCCCAGCTGAACTACTATAAATGTCACAGCATTTGTATTGACACCACGGACTGCTTCATCACAAAAAAAAAAAAAAGGAGGAGGGAAGAAGGATAACATTGCAAAGAAGATTGTTTTTCAAATGAGAATAGTCAAATGTACTTAGTTAAATCTACCCTGCAGGAATCTAATAATCACTATAATTGGATGATGGTCAAAAGATAACAGACTAAACAGAAACTCTACACCACTGATAAAAACTACTTAAAACACATTAAATGTCTTATAGCAAAGAATAAACGGGAATGAGACAAAGATGTGAAAGAGTTTGAGCTGTTTATGTTCATGTTTATGCACATTTCAGAGCAGACACTGGGTGATGCAGAGACTCAGGAGTCACTGAGACTGCAAAATCAAGAGGGATAGACAAAAAGGGAAATACTGGCAGCTCAGATGAAATTGTGCTCCTGGGAGCCAACAGTATTCTGCAATCACTTGAAAGCCTCCAGAGTACTTTAGCATCTCTTGGCCTTTGGTGAACAAAAAAGCAGGATGGGGCTGGTTTCTGCATACAGCAATGCCAGTCAGAAATGGGACCCCAAGTTGGTAAAGGGATTTTATGAAATCTCAGCAACGCAACTCATGTCCATTTGACAATGCTCTGCATGGTTAGAATGACTCCCGTGATGTTTTGAATACCACAATGCATCATTTATTCCTTTTCATACAGGACGAAACTTCTTTCCTTGTAACTCACGAGACTGTGTTTGGTAACATCCAGTCTGACATCTTTATGGGGAATGAGGAACCTCAAAGCAGATACCACCTGATGAATAATTCCTGCAGCACACGAGAAAGACCAGCCAGAACATTTCACATATCCCTTCAATCATGCATTAATGCTTACTTCTGCCTTGGAGATGTAAAGTCAGGGCATACATTGCAACAGGACAAGATTTCAGCTCAGGAACATTTTCATGCCAGGTCTTTAAGCCGGGAGAAGAGAGCATGACTATGCTTGCCCACTTCTACAGCAAGAGCATTTCCTCTCATGAAACTCAGTTTGGCTGCCTTGCCTAGCCATCAGGTCCTGCTCCAGATTTGGTCTTCATATTATTCCACTTGCAACAGAGGGCTCAAGGGGAACTGTTTTTTCCTCAAAGTTTCTCTCCACCAAGATCAGTGACTTCTAGTTGTAGGAAACAGTGAAGGCATCTCCAGAGAAGAGTGCATGTGAATAGACTCATCTCAACCAAAGAGGTTATATATAATCAGTATCTTTAATTACAACATAAATTAGAAACAAGACACTTCCTTTTAAGTAATTACTTTTAATCTTGTTCTGCATTTCTTCTCCTTGATTCTTTTGCAAGGGAGACCTTGCTAATTACTAGCCACAAAGATGTGTTGATTTGGAGTTGTATAAAGTCTTTGCACAGAATTTGGCTTTTTTTTGCTCTCTAGGAGGATACATGGTGAACATGTCTAAGCCATTACATAACATAACATACTCTGCTTAGGTTCTTCATTCTGTGTGACAGAGAATAGCAAATGAAAACTGAAGAAAGCTAATTCTTTTTTTGCATCCTGCTGTTTCTGGATGGAAAGTGGGATTTGTACAAGTACAGAAATTTAAAACTGTGGTAAATTGGTTTCATATGTTTCAGTTACTCTTCTCAAACTACATTTTGCACTGGAAATAAATATCTTGGTTACTGAAAGCCTTATCCACAGTCATGGATTTTAAACAACTGAAGCAAAACATAAGTGAATATTCCTTCTTTACCTGGAGAAGTGGCTGCTGCTGCTGAGAGCTGGTGCATCTCCTTGGTGAAACCCTGGTTCGAGATGATTGCTGCCTGTCCTACAGCTCCAACTGTCTCATGGACTTTGAGAGCAAACAAGTAGTGTTTGAATATTGTCTATCAGTGTTTATTCAGTTCAAACTATTATAATACCCTGCGATAACATCAAAATGTATCATCACGATTGTGAATTAAATATCAAATATATAATTAGTTCAAGGAAAAAAAAGCTAAGTTAAAAATAATATGTGAGTTGGTCCATATGTAAATTGAAATTTATATTTAATAATATTTGGTAAGAAAGATGCTTTATTTGTTCAAATAATAAGTAATATTTAATTTTATTTTTTATCCCTCTGTGGTGTGGATTACAGTGCTGTGTACCTCCACTGCACCTGACAGAAGCCATGTAATGAACTTCGTGAGCCAGCATTCTCAGGGAATGGAGGAGGACCGGGCTTGTCTAGAGAGAGCTGGGTCCACAGTTATAGTGATGGTAGGGACCACATGAAGGGTGCTGAATAAGTAGGGTGTGAGTATTTATCACATTGTGGAGGGCAGAAGCTGTCCCAGTTGTCCCACTTCTGGAGAGGGAGTGAGGTGCTTCAGGGCAGTGATTCTCTCTTCCTGCAAAGTGCTGGGGCACTTCAGGGAATACTAACAGCATCCAAGGCTACTGCTACCCACCGAGAGGCCTTATGGCCCAGGGTTTCTCTCAATGTCCATGCCAGAAGATATCAATTCATATATTTATGAAATCCAGGGCAGACTCAAAGCTATAGACCTGAGAAATTTTATTATATTGTTATATTACCCTCTTGTTCCTAACATTTACAGTCCCCTTTTACCAGCTCTTTAGGTTATAACTGTGCTGTAGCAGCATATGGGATTGTGTAAGCACTGTGCCATAACAGCATTTTATTCTGACAGTCATTTACCCTCAGCTGTAACCAGAGCTGTAAGAAGGAGTTAGACCTATACCCCATCGATTTTATATGCATCACTGTTCTATTAGAGGAGGTTTCTTAGGTATCCCTGCTTCTAAAACTGTCAGCTTTACTGCTGCATTCACTCAACCTCCCCCCGAACACAAGCTTCAAAGCCTCAGTGCTTTGTGAGCACCACTGGGCTTTCAAATACAAAAAAATATTGCTTTTTGCTAAAAGATGTGCTTTGTTCCTTTTGTTGGGTAAGCAGAATGTCCCAGCAGCCTCAGCACTTCATCATTAACTGCAGACCATAATTCACACCCAGCTTGAGAGAGAACTGGAGCAAGAAGAAAAACGGTTTTTCCTCCCTGCCCCTGACCCCATGCCTCCATGTTATTTGTCACAAGATTGCTAAGCTGTTCATGAGCATAAATCAGTATCATTCAAAAACCAGTGTCAAAGGAAACAATGAAAATCCCAGGATTTTATGAATGGGAGGGATTGTCCTATGCTGCCAGACTTGGATCAGTGCAAAGCTGGCAGGGGACACCACTGCAACGCAATAAACGCTGCCATCTGTTACCTCTGAGTTCCTGGAGCATGTAAAAGGCACCAGTGAAAATCAGCCCTGCCCTGACACGAGGCACTCAGACAGTTTCTTCCCACCCATGAGGGCAGCAGGCAAAGCTGGCGTGTGGTGGCAATGGTGACGCTTTGCCTCACTGGTGTCACCACAGGGAAGGGCACCTAGGGGTGTTGGGGGGCATCCCCATGGTGGAAAGCGTCCATGACCTTTCCAGCACCATGCTTGTCTGATGCTTGACTTCCCCACAGCACTGGCATAGATCAGTGCCTTGGTGGCATCTCAGCCCTCCTTCTCTGCCCAGGAAGGTCCCATGTGCAGCACACCATGAAGAGCTTTGTGTATTTTTGTGTGCATAAAGCAGCCATTCCCACTACAGCACCTCATCCCAGGTCTGAGGGTGGTTTGTGGGAGCATGCTGGGCAAGGGGGCTGCTTCCTTCGTCCCCAGCTTCCCTGCAAGCACTGATCAACCTCCAAGTGCATGGTACATGTCTCTCAGGTTCTGTGACCCCTCCACAAGCATCTCCCCGCTGTGGGGAATGAGGGCTTCCTGCCAGCATTTGCCGTGGGAGCAAATGCCTTCCCACATCACCCTGATGCTCGCTGCTTGGCTGAGCAGCTATGTGTTGTTTCTGCACACTCGAGCATGGTGTGGTTGGGATTATTTATACACATTTATACACAAGATACCTGCAGCTGACGTCTTAAAAGAAGAGACACCCCAAAAGATAACAGGCTGTTGTTCTCTACTGTGCAGAGAAATCTGTGAAGCCTAGAGACAGAAACAGAAAGCAAGAGGAGACACCCACATGCAAAAGCAGCCTGCTCAAAAGCTACCCAGTTATTTTTAGGTGCAGAGTACTACTAATGTTTGCAGACACAATTTTTTCCACACCCTGAGTTCATGCAGAAGGGAGGATAAATATCTGCAATAGCTCATAATTTCCATTTTCTTTAAATTCAGATAATATATTTCCAAATGTAAAGATTGAGTGGACAATACTGGCTACCCGAGGAACACTACTGGAAGCAGTTCTTGTACGCTTGTCTTTGAAAATCTGGCCCCTGGGGGCCGTGTTAATTTCTCTCATTAATTTAGCTGGGCCTGTCTAAAGCTCTTCCCCTCCCAGGCACACAGTTGCTTGGAGCTGAGGCCACGTGCCCCACAAACATATTGGGACCTGCTGACTATACCACAAATTCACTGGGGAACTAAAGAGGAGACCATCTGTGCCTGATTATGGACAGCAAAACAGCAATCCCACAGCAGGGACAAGCAAGAAGATGAACCTCTCAAGAGATTTAATTATGTAAAAGTGATTTCTATTTTGAAATACTACAGGATTTCTATTTTGAAAATTAACTACTGGAAAAAATGGTTGTTCTGTCTACTTGTGACAAAATATTTTCATCCCTCCCACCCTGTTCCCTAGTTCACCTTGTATTTACAGGAAACATTGCACAGATCGTGACACTGTGCATGTTCTGAGCAGCACTTTCCCTCAAAATCAGATTCAGTGATTAAAATGAGATGTGCCTGAGTTTCAGCTGAACATGAATAAATGGCAGAGCTCCTTACCTCTGAGCTTGTCAAACAAGAGTGATTAGAAATATGCTACTGGCTGGAAAAAAAATCATCAAAACCCATGAAGCTATACAGAACAGGCTCATAAGCTGACTTTTAGCTTAACTGGTTTTCATCTAGCAAGAACTTCACCAGGAAGAAAGTAAGATTAGTCAGACAAGAAAAAAATGTTCACATTAAAGCCTCAATTCATTTGCCAATTAGGTCTCAAAACACTATGAGCAATGATGCCTGGAACCAAGCTACCCTTCCTAAGCAATCACTTATAGGGTGCTATGGCCCAGCAATTATTTACTATATTAGCAGATTTGATCAGAGCTATTAATGAATTCAGATAATTCACATGCAGTTTCTACCCTGAATAAGGGAGTGAAGGAGTCCACAGGACTTGGGTTTGACCAGGGATGCTACTGTTCCTAATCCCAGTGTTAAATACAGATGTTGTGGACTTCTGGTCATACCACGTGGACAGACATTTAGAAATGCCCTTTTCCCCCCCAGTCACACAGTGGTTGAGGTGGTTCCATGAGGAGATGGTTTCATAGGAGTAAGAGATAAGCCTCTGGATGAAACCCTCCCCATCCAACACAAACCCACTCAGCTGCCGTGAGCTGGTAGCTGGAAGAAGGCGCAGTCTGGGCATGTGGGGCAATGGGCAGTGAGCTGCCTGCAGCCTGTGTCACTGGTGGGGACATGTCTGAGCCAGGAACAGCTACATATGTCCAGGGATGGGCAGTCAGGGCTCTCAGCCCACAAGCTGCTCAAATGCTGGCCAGTTTTGGGGTTGGGGCAATGGCTCACAAGATACACCAGCCAACCTGCACAGCAGGGTCTGTCCTAGGGGAAGCACGGAGAATGTGAACCAGCAGCTGCAAAGAATCCATGTGGTTGTAGACACCTTCCCAAGGCCCTTTCAATCCCTCTTTGCTACCAATCACCAGCGTGACTTTGAATTCTGACAACTGAGACCAGTCCCAAAGCAGAGATCATAGCCTTTTTTTTACTAAACACAGAAAAATGAGTGATGGGTTTGAGTCCTGCTGGGTGCTCTCCTGATCCCAGCCCCTTCAAGAAAAGGGGCCA